>CAXIVR010000013.1:38488368-38890868 GCA_964035755.1 Teleogryllus oceanicus
TATACTAAACTCAAATTTCTTATTTTTTGAAGTTATTAAAAATCTTTTTCCCAAAACAATTAGCATGTTGATACAGTAAAAAAATACTAAAAATCTCACCTGGCTTATCACATTTTAGATTAAATCACTATCTAAATCCACCATGGATCAATCCTCCCTTCACTTTTAAAACGATGTCAACTCTCAGAGAGTGTACTATATTTATAATATAGTTCATGTTCCTACTAGTGTAAAAACCCTAAATGAAGTACTGATTTTCAAATAACCCATTAGATAACACAAGATTCGTAATGAAGGTGAAACAATACTTCCTTGACCCTCGAAAACATTTTCAGTTTAAGATTCATGAAGGCATCGGGGTCAAATAAGTGAATTTTCAATGCTTTTTTGCATACTAACCTTATACTTCCTTAAAATGATTTTACATTACGCTGCCAAACATTGAGTTCAAAAATGGCGTTTGACCCATGTTAAATGGTATCCAAAAACTGTTCAATCCTATTTTGAACTAAAAGGCTAAATCTGAATGACTTCCCTTTTAGAAAAATCATATTCCCCTCAATAAATATGTTGTCAGGAATGTTTAAATCTGCAGGTAGTCTATTGTAACGTATTGTAGGGCTACACAGAGCGACCGGCGGGACGTCACAAGGTCGCTGCGTCAAAGGATTAGACGCCAGGGGCCAGGCAGGATGTGAGAACAATGAGTTATTTGGAGAATTCTAAGAGCTAGGGAAAGGGATGCCCAAAATGCGGGACAGCGCATTTTTGCCGCGTGCAAAATTCTTAGAATCCAGGGAAATGGATGTCCAAAATGCCTGGCAACGCGACAAGCGCGGGCAGTGTGAAAAACCCAATGACGTTTCAGGTCACGTGGGTGGGAGATATATAAGAGCGAACGCAGAGCGCGGGGGCGGGGTTTGTCGAGTTGAGTGGAACCCTCGTGCGAATGCAAAAAACTTGCGCCCAGGGCGGTGCGGAGCCGAGTTAGGCTCGTACGGCAACCCATGTGTTGGGAGGCCGTTGTGGACACTATTTCCACGGGTGACCGAGGTCGCCGGAACTGAATGCTGTGTGCATAAGGCTCGCTGAGGAGTGGCGCGGGCCACGAGTCAGACATTTCATTTTTAAGGATCGCTGCTGCAATCAGGAGAGTAAACGTCTACCAGAGTAACTTTAATTATTTACTGTACATATGTGAATAAACCTGTACATGTTTATCATTGAAGCTCATGTCTGTGATTACTGTGTATTCCCACGACATCACACTATGTAGAATTTCATCTTGCTAGAGATAGATGTATAAGTAAACTGATATATTTAGAACACACACTACTATATTATTTTGAAATATAACTTTTAGCCTATAATAGGGGTGTTTTTCAAAAAATTTTGGGTCCAGATTTGCAAAGGCCATGTATAATTTTTTTATAAAATGCAAATTTTTCAAAAATGCTACCTATTTTAAATTTTTGACTTCTTTACGAACTTAAACCCAAATTTTTAAAAATTACAAAAACAATAAAAATACTTTTACATCTCAAAGAGATAACATTTATTAACCTATTCTTTAAAATTCCTGGAGACAATATTTCAGAAAGAAAAAGAGAAAATTCAATAATGAATCGCATTCTTTTCAATTTTCATCCAAATTCCTTTTTCTTGATAAACAAAATAAAGCAGTAATGTAGAGCCAAATTTATTTTACTCTTTGCTTTTTACAATTTATTTACATTCTTTAATAGCTACATGCATGGAGTAGCTTTGGAAAGTTATGACATTTTTGAAAACAGAGAGCATAAGATCATGTCACATGGATTATTTTCAAACTTTATACAGTTTATTTACATAAACAATGCAAAGGGCTTCAAAAGCCAAAGGTGACAAAACACAAGACACAAACTGTGAAATTGGCATTGTAATTATTAAGTTATGCTTATATATTTTTTTCTCTTTGAAAGACAGACCAGTGATACTCTCATGGAACCTCAAGGTTCGTAACAGAAGCCCTTTGATGCTCCTTGTAAAGTCTTTTCAAAATGGCACTTATATTAATATTAGACAGATTTCTTGTCCACCATTCTTGCCTTGTAATCGTTTTAGATTCATTTTAAGAATAATACAGCATGTGAAACAACAAACAAACATGAAAAACATCTGGTCATAGATTATTCTAAGTACTTTACATACATACCCTCATACACACCTCTATTCACAGGTACAAGTAAAAACAATTCTGCCAGCAATAGAGACAAATTTCTCCAGATAATGCAATATCAAAATGAGAAATCATAAATATAATACAGATAGGAAACTAGCTGCTCATCAATATTGACCAGAAAAAGAGGCATCAGCCTAATGTTTTAAGTCTTGTTGCTTCCCTACACACATATTGTCAGACAGTAACACTAAACAGAGTGACAAAGACATTGAGGGAATTTGCTAACATTTCAAGGAACACATGCAAATTTTACTACACTTGTGTAATTGAACATCTCAATTAATTTTACCAAAGATTTATGATGAGAGGAATGCCATTTCGTTGCTCAGTCGAGAAAAAATTAATGAAACATGAGCACATGATCTTTTACAAGATTCCCAACCAGACTTCCCCACATTTAAGATTTTAGTTTAAATACAGGATTGTAAAGTCCAAGATTTTATGTAACTAGTAGAATTTTCAGCTTATTAAACTTATTCTGGAGCCATGCTTGTTAAGCCCTTTCTCTTGTACATTAAATAATGCTTTCTGTTGCTCATTAAAAATGTTAATTTGCACAGCGAAGAAGACAACATGGAGGTTTGTAAGCAGTGTAAATTGTAAGGACACAACCATACTGAGCTAACTTTTCGTTCCTCACTGGACCAGTTAAATGACCTTCACATTTTGCGGTAACTAGGAAAACAATTAACGCATTTATGTTGATTGTTCATTTTGTTTAAGAAATTATTATAACTTAAAAGGTGTTTTTCTTTTCATTTTGCAGTAAGAAAACATAATTAAAACCATCCATCAATCTCTCCCAATAAAGCGTGAGATTTGTTCTCTTGAAATGAAAATAAATCTAATATTATTTGTACTTTGACACATATTTTGGCTTAATCTTTAAGATTATTTTTCAAAATAAGAAATACTTTAAATGTCATTCATACTCTTCAAGATTTCAGATTCCAAATAAACACACACCTTAATAACACCAATTTGAATTTACAAATAACCTTTTAATTCATTATCCCATGAACAATTGAATTGCTGAATTTAAGTGAAAAACACGAAATAAAATTTGAACCCACAGAGGTTAGTGAAATGGCAGCAAATAAGAACAGATCTGTATTGTTGCGACTATAACTGTACTTTAAAAATCCCTTAAAATTATCTTTTGAAGAATTAAATTTTCTGTAAATATATTTGCAAAACCATCCTTTTCAGAAATTTTTCTGTCCCTTCATACCACAATGTCACCAGTTCCCATACCTAGATCTAATTCATGTTTTTTTCAAATCAACATTCCAACTTTGCTTTTTAGATACATAAGGGGCTGACTCAGGGTGTTTAGCATGAAAACCTTTCCCAAACCTCAGATATTTTTCCAGGACATCCTTAGGGTTTACTCGTTTGAAATAAAGCTATCACAAAAACCTAATAACAGATCTGTCAATTCCTTCTAATTTTAAAATTTAGAAATATGAAGGGCAAAGAAAAAGTAATTGAGCAATCTTTTTTACAAAAACTAATTGCCCTTGCACCATCTATAATGCAAAAGACAGTCTGAACCAACTTTCTTTGGCAATACAGAAATATATTTAAAAAATAACTGCTCTTTTATTCCAATTGATTAGCCCTTTAATTTTGGAATTCTCATTTTCACTTTCCCCCAACCCAGAACTTTCTTAAATAAGAATTTAGGGGCAAACAATTATATAACTCATGGTTGTCAAAGAAAAGACACTCTCACTGCAATTACAATACAAATTTCTACCATAAAATTAATGAAAAAAACAATTTAAAGCAGGACAAAAAGAAAGCAACAAAGGTGTCATAGTTGTATATCTCTTGCAAAGAATTATCTAGTCACATTTCACCATGGGAGACAAAATGTACATCAGGTTAAAGGTATACAACTAACTATGAACTTAATCCAAAGATACAAAATTTGAATTGTTAACACTGTAAACTTCTCATATGACTACTACAAGGCCTCCATAAATAAAAACCATATCTATTTCCATTCTCAACATGGTTTCTTGATTCTCGATTGCTCCATGTATGCCTTTAGCAAACACAACATAAGAGGAAAAAAATTAAAATAAAAACAACAAACAAGCAAACAAATCCACTCCTGTCTTCTGGTAGGACCAGTGTCACCAGTTCAGAACCACGTGTCAAATTCAGGCTGTCCAATACTGCAAGTTCTGCCACTACGTCGAGAAGCCAGGAGAGCTACTTCGATCCGCCTCACCAGCACTCAACGCGACATCTGGGCGGCTGGCATCGGCTACGCACACCACAGCCCCACTGGTGTTGTCTTCCACTGCTACCACACCACCCACAGCACCAACTGCATCGCCCTCTTCTTCAGAAACCCGGCGACTGGCACACACGACGGCAAGCTCAAGGGGCTCGTTTTTAGAAATCACTGTAGGCCCTACAACACAATAAATTTGACTTTTACTAAAACTAAATAACATTTGCATTAATAAACATAGATGATAGAAGTGAATTCCACTCTTTTATTTTATCAAAATAAATAATCACAAACATAATATAAATCATGTCATAAATAAAGGAATCTGACTCATGTAGTACATTTATACCATGTAAATGAACAAACTTAAAAGATTACCATGCAAACTTTATATTGATTATGGTAGTTCCTTAGTTCAAGGCCAGATTGCAATATCTTGACAGACCGACCCCTCACAAACAGAATCTGGTACGGTGGAACAAGTATAACAAACATATTCAATGCCTTACAGGGATCCCCAAAAAACAGGTTTGTAACTTAATATATGAAGTTACATCAATACAATTTATTTAAAAATATCAGGCATGCAATTAAAATTAATTTCATAATTTGTTTCAAGGCAAGTGAGAAAATATGCAATTTAATGCGAAAACAGTATATTTAGACAGAGAGAAAGAGTGGGAGGAGAGCCGAGGGGGGAAAAAAAAAAAGAAAGAAAGAAAGAAAGAAAGAAAGAAAGAAAGAAAGAAAGAAAGAAAGAAAGAAAGAGGATAAACTGATTTAGGCTCATTGATTCATACTTCTTTTAAAAAGTAATAATCAATTTCTATGTCCTCGTATGCTTCTTGTATATTAAAGAGTAAGTATTGTAATGCTTCAATGAAAAGGGTGATTTTTCAACAGAAAAAACTCTTATTTTATGACCTTGATACTGAAAAAGTGGATAATTCTTGCACATGTATGTAGTAAATAATATGCTGCACTGTTTTGTGGACCCTTGATACCAAAAAATTGGTTGAGAGCGAAACAATTCAATGCCTGTGAACAATAGTAGAAGGTAAACCACATAGGCAGTATTTTCACGAAAATTTGTGTTCTCCTCCTCCTCCCCAATCCTAGTTATATTCTTCTTCATCCTACTCATCTTCGTTTTGTTTTCTTCTTCAACCTCTTGTCGCCTTCTTCTGAATCCCAGTTTCGCTTTTTGAATCCCAGTCATCGTTGCTTTCTTCTGAATCCAAGTCGTCTCTTCTTCCTCCGAATCCTAGTCTTCTTCTTTTCCTAGTCTTCTTCTTCTTCTTCCTCCGAATCCTAGTCGTCTTCTTCTTCTTCTTCCTCCGAATCCTAGTCTTCTTCTTCTTCTTCTTCTTCTTCTTCTTCTTCCGAATTCTAGTCATCTTCTTCTGAATCCTAATCATCTTCTTCTTCCATAAACAGGCAGGACAATCCTCATAATATTCATGATCAAACAAAGATACCCATGAGAAAGAAATATTACAATTTGTCAAATAGAAAAGATTAGCTGTGAATTTTTAAGTGCAAAAAAGCCTTTGTATGCCTTATTGCAGAGGGGAAGTAAAGCCTGCTGACCCAAGTTATAGATTTACTGCATGTGAAAGATTCTCAAGCCTAAAAGCAGCCTCCGAGTTAAATCCAAAATTGCCTATTTTGTCGCCTGAGGTAATATAATGTATCTGTCATCAACAATGAACATACCTAGATACAAATATATGAAATACACGAAACATACCTGAAAGAATGAAGTTGCAAAAAGTCTTTAGTTGTTTTATTGCAACAAAACAGCGTTTGAAACTATTATTCATCAATGCACATTTCCAACAAATTAATCAGGTCTCTAATTATCTTAATGGAGTATGCCCAACGGGATTACAATAAAACTCAAAATATTCTGCAAAATCAAATTTCCCATAATAGTAGGGTTCTTCCCTTTAAAATCTGAAGTGTATAAAGCTGATGTTTGAGATTATTCATTTTAATTAATTTTTCGTTTTGGTGTCTAAATATGCTCATTAATTCAATGAAAAACCATTGACTTTCACTGTGTTAATTGCACGTGTGCAACTACCATTCAGAAGAAAAAAGGATCAAAATTGTGTAATTAAGTCACTATAACATAGACATAGCCAAAGCAATTTCAGTCAGCCATGAAACATGAACAAAAATGTACATCACAGATTATGTACCTCCGTAAACTACAAATAAACAATGAATAAATAAATCAAACTTGGTGAAGTAAATGTTGGTTTGATATTAGTTGACTAATGAAACAATATATTCATCGTTTTACACGTAAAACATTTAAATGTCAGTTGTGTTTACCTGTTCTAAAAAGTAGGCAAACAACTGTGTCAGAAGTGACTTCCTTTTTTTTGCAGGAAGTATGTTTTTATGGCTTTGTCAGCTTCATCTAATATTTTATCCGGAATATTTTCAATGCATTTGCAAACATTTCTTGCAAACCAAAACAAAGAAAGGTCCACACAAAATAGATCTTTTTCTGAACCTATGACATCATCAAATGGTATGTCAGTATTGCATTATAATTTTCAGTGTGGATGATTGTTATTGATTTGTAGGGTTTTTTAATATTTAGTGTATTGTTGATTGTTTGTGTTATATTTTTGTGTGTCGTCAGAGGGCCTTGTTTTCCTCCATGTGTGTGATGTGTTGACATATTTAAAGAAAACATGCAAAAGAGAAAGTAAATAAATAATGATGAACACATCCAGGTTCATCAATAGCCTCTATCTAATGTGTTGTAATTGTAGTATTTAGATGCCGACCCACACACATGCACATACGTACATTGTTTGTAGTCCTGTATAGGGCAATCACGCAGTCACGCCCAGGGAAATTTAAAGAATTGTACAAATTTAGCTAGTTGACAGGCAAACATAAAATCTAAGGTAGATTTGAAGAGAGGTATTATTATATTGGCAGCCCAACATAAAGCAGGTAGTAGAAGAGATTAGGAGAATAGAGTAGAGAGAGGTACATTACACTATGAACTCTCACATACAAGAGATTCAAATTTCAAAGTCTTCAAATGAATAACTAATGACAGGAAATTTTCATTTACAAGCAAAGAACATCAAGAAGAAGCCAATATGTTAAACATCAAATTAGCTAATTTATTAGGCTAAAAACTGTGCCAGGAATACAAAGCATCGACAGTGTGATTTCAAAATTTCTTTGAAAGTACTGACGGTTCATCTGAAGATCCTAGAGAAGATTTTCTGCGGAGGACTCTGAGAATATGGTGTGGAAAAATGATGTGGCTAAATGACTTGCTAGGACAGTTATCCTACAGCATTCATTTTCCCTAGTACTGTACATTGTTACTACTTGCACCTTTTCAAGATGTATTTTATAATATATCACAGTGGAAAAACATATGTGAAGCAATTAAAGAGGGAGAAAAATTGTTAAAATCAAGTTTCTTTTTTATTATTTTTTAAATTTATGAACCAACTATGAACTACTATTATTTATTAATTACTATTTCTATGAACTATGTAATAATCCCCCCCCTTTTTCTATTCTTTTCCTTCTTTTATTCTTATCTTAATTTGAAACTAGAGCAATGTAGTAGATACAAAATGTATGAGGATTATAACTTAAACAGGAAATTCTAAACAATTTATATTCTACAATACTTATTGGATATCACAAATTTCAGAGTATTTTCAATAATAAAAATTAACACGTAAAACCAATATAGCTAAGCCACTTTATTTGGATCATGTCATAGACAACATTTCCTGAAGAATACAAAGAAAACCATTCATCAGTTCCAAATGCAATAATGTATTCAAATCGATGGAAACTTGCAAATTAACTGTGTGAGAGATATATAAACAAACAACCATTTATGTAATTATTGAAAACACAAAATGATACACCAAAATGAACTTAACATATTAAACTGTACAATAAGCACTATTCTTCGGAAAATTTGAAGAAAAAATTTGGAGTCTTTTTGAGAAAATGGCATCTGAGCCTTTGTGAAAATGCGGAATTTTGAGCTTATTTTCACAGAAAATTGTTGATTTCGAGAAACTGTATTTGACATTTTCTAAAGTAAATGTATTCATAAATATAATACTGTGAAGATATTGTCTCAAATGTAAGTATTACCAATGCGAGAGACAAGTCAAAAAAGAATACAGCAATACGGCGTTTATTTCATTGTATAGGGTTTGTTTGGCACTAACCCTATCAAAAATCAACCATAAAAAAGATAAAATTGTGAGCTGTTTTTGAGACAATCTTGTTTTTGTTATTTTTTAAAATTGCCAATATTGCATGTACTTTTGCATGAAAACTACTAAAATTTACAAAACAAATTTACTACATGACCTTGATGAAAGAACTATGTATGGACAACAAATTTCATTTGAAGGAAAAGTCTATCTTCAATATTGTAGTTGTAAGAAGTTGCCAACAAAAATTCATACTTTAACAATTTCCGAAACTTCAGAGTTGATCCTGAAAATTGGACCAACGCCACCTTTATAAGTGTATTGAACTCTATTCTTACAAGAAACTTAAAGAAAAAATTTGTAGCCATTTTTGAGAAAATTTTGAAAATGTCCCTACGGCTTCATATAAAGTCCCCCAAAAATTAATGAAGTTTTTCAAAATCGCAAAGCTTGTGCTCATGCAAAAATGACAGAGGTTTCACTTCAATTTTGAAAAAATCCTATGCATGGTTTAGGCGCTAGGTTTGTTCACATACACCAGACAGATGTACAGATGGACATTTGGCTTCCAATTGTTTTTTCAGCATCACGGACAAAAAAAAAAAAAAACAGGGATTCTGGCTACACCACATGCTATACTTCCTCTTAATTTAGTTCGTATTAATATAATTCCTATAAATTTAATTTACTAATATTAAACTTTCCCCATACTACATATATTACTTCACATATACGTGTGTATATGAGAAAGTAAAAATAATTTCATTGAACCTAATTTTGCATTTGCATTAAATCAAATAAATTGAAGGTCTAAGATCCATCATTTTGACAATTTGCTTAAAAGCTGAGTCACGCTTTTCTACCTCATTGTTAGGGAGAGGACTTTCTCATGCCCTTAAAAAATCTTGAAACTTGCACTTTAGCATGCAATTAAAACAATATTTTATTTCCTATATAATCTGTTCTTGATAAAATTCAGAAGCAGCATGATTGGAATATATATTTCCACAAATTCTATATTGCAATTTCTTTTGCAATATAGAATTTGTTTTTTTTTTAATTGCCAACATTTATGAGTTTTGAGATTAGGAAAAGCAATGGAAAAAAACCTAACAATCAGCTTTTAATATGCGAATTTAAGACAACCACACTATTTTTCGAATGAGATATTGAGTGGAAGGAAAAAAAAAAGGAGAGAGAGAGAGAGAGAAGAGAAAAGAGAAGAGAGAGAGAAGAGAAGAGAGGGAGAGCGTGCGAGCGAGCGAGAGAGAGAGATAGAGAGCGAGCGAGCGCGAGAGAGAAACCACCCACGATAGAAACGGTAAATACAATACTTCTTAAGACATGAACATGCTCAGTTTTGCTCATTTGGGTGATTTATACTTGCCCTTACCCCAATGGATTGACAAGATTGCCTGCCACACAGGTGTGGCAGGCAAGGTAATTTGAGAACAGAAATGTTGCTGGAATCTCAGTAAGTGAATGACAAAAAAGAGACGGAGCTATTATATTCTAAACAATAAATACTACTTGCACTATGTACTTTTTTTTCCAAAATGTACTTTGCAAATTGAGGTTAAAAAAACAATGATATTTCATGGCACACATTGCTAGAAATAATTGAACACCGTTCTGGCCAATTTACTCACCTGCAGTGTCTGGTGGGGGAGAAGAGGAAGCAGATGAAGCAGTCTTTATAACAGACTGCACTGCACTACTGGACGTCGAGGGCAGTGCTAGTGAAGCAGGAGCGTCTCCTCCCTCCAGCAAAGTGGAGGTACTGGGTGCAGAGCCAGGAGCTGGCGATGGATCCTCCACTTGTGCGGGGCACTCAAAATGGACACAGTGGAACACCTACGCAAGAGACACTTGCAATGCAATCGCAATCTTTTCTGCACCTCTCCCTGCTTATTTATATATATGGAAACATGCACTGGAGGCGTGTGGGATACGTAGTGCAAGTGCTGGTGTGTGCATGTTACATTAGTGCAAGTGCTGGAGTGTGAACGTTACATTAGAGCGTGCCATTACCTTAGTGAGAGTGCTGGAGTGTGCAGGTTACATTATACTTGAGTTTTCATAATGCAGCATATGACATTAGGTCATTTTTACACGTCCTGCCTTATAAAATAAATCTTTTTAGTTAATTCGCTAATGTCCTCAACGAGGCTCACGGCTTCAAACATGTGCTTATCACTCTTATAAAGATTCATTTTATAAGGCAGAAGGTGTAAAAGTGACCTAATGTTATCCACCGCATTATGAAAACTCATGTATAGTGTAAGTGCTGGGGTGTGCGGGTTTCATTAGTGCAAGTGCTGGAGTAGGCGCGTTACGTTAGTGCAAGCGCTTGGGAGGTGCATGTTACATTAGTGCAAGCGCTGGGGTATGCACGTTACATTAGTGCAAGCGCTGGGGTATGCACGTATTGCACGTGTGATTGATGCCAACCTGGGGAATGCACATCTGATACAAGTGCACAACCTGGAGTGTGTATGTGTGATACGCGAGTGCACAAGTAGGTGTGTGTGGTACGCAAGTGCACAAACTGGTGTGTATGACAGTTCACCCAATGGCATTTGTGATATGAAAGTGGACATGCTTACCTATTTACATATGTAATTTTTTTTAGGCAGGTAGTCTTTGAAACTAAAATTATCAAATACAATTGAAGAAAATTACATTTCCAGAGAAGTTTTTGAAGTAGGAATCAATTCACAGCCTAACATTTGATGACCTTTTTACACAACAGGGTAGGAAATTAATGCAAAATATGGTATCTTACCACTTAAAAATTAATCCCTTTTAAAAATGAAAATTTTGACTCTCTAAATGGGGGTCAGATCAAAAACTGACAATTGCCTTCTATCTTTATGGCACTAAACTTCAGTAAAAATTTCAACTTTGATATTGCATTAAGGTAGGCATAAAAATTGCAAATTTAAGCACAAAATACTTAATTTCGGCATCTGTGATAAGGAGTCAGCAAGGAGTTATTTCTAAGTAATTTCAAAACAAGAAAAAAACCCTTAAAGTAAATAATAATGATCAATTATAATGTTCAATTTGAACTACTTTAACATAGTAAAGCAGTCATTAATTATAATATGTCCTATTATAAATCAAATTGTAGGTTGCCTAATGGATAATTCTGAATATTACTTTCAATGCTAAGTTAACTCTAAATCAAAATGATGTTACCTTGATAATCAGAACCGAAATTAGGTAATAATTAAATAGTTAAAAATCACAAAAAATTGAAGCTGTCGCTTATTTTCCGAGTTTAAATTCACCATGTTAACTGCTGTGACTACAATTCTTCCATGATACAGAAGCACTGTATGTTTTACATATACAGACCACATTGAAACCAAAGGAAACACTGCACGTTCAACGACACTCCTTCCTTTGTGAAGAAATTTTTCTATGATTAAACAAATATAAACTATTGAAAGCGAGTAAGACCTTGGACCATTCAATTGTTTTTAACTGTTAAAGTATATAATTATTATAGCAATGTTAAAAAAAGCTGAGAAAAACATAAGTGAGAAACGTATAAATGGAGTTTCACTCTAGTTCAATATTCTTAGATAATTGAATTACTAAAGCTAGACACAGACACTCAGTTCCAACCGCTCTCAGTAACACCAGCAGCATGCCAAGACCACAAGGTCCAAGAATGTTGGTACCCACAATGCAATTATTGAGAATGAACTATATCGATACTAGGCTTGTTATTGGAGTGCACTTTCTTTGCGTTGGCAGCAAAAAGGCAATGATTGGTAATACATGTTGGAGACAACACCAGATCTCGACGCCATTTATTGCTCAAGCATTTTGACTAAATCTTAAACACAAAATTTCCGTAACTTTCAATGGAGGAGTAATTGTATATACAATCCAGTTGCATATGTCTTATGATGAAAAATGAATTAAAAAGTGATAGAACAAAGCACATTGAAAACCTCTGCATTATTGTTCAATTGAAACTGTGCAAGCACTGGAAAGGATTTCATATTTTGAAAATTCTGATTTAAATTATTTCTTATTATTAAAGTTAATTAAAATTCTCCTTTGAAAGGGATCTCATGGTGCTTCTCACAAGCAAAAATAAATCAAAACTACCAGCAAACTGTACACAGATTATGCTCCGCCAATATAGCAGAGAAACACTGAGAACGAGCCAGTCTGATCCCCGAGGATCTACACATATATTTCATAGGCAGATACGCAAATTTGCCTTCCAAGACTGCAAAAACACACCAGTAAGAACGATCGATAATAGAATGCATTTTGTCCAGATCTAATTGTTGTCTGGGATGTGAAAATGAAGTTTCAACATTTTTATCTGGTCCCTAATCTGAGATATTACTGCTGAAAGTTGCATAAAACCAACTTGTGTTAGACCACGTGAAAGGGATGGATCCAAATAAATAAATATTTTTAATACTGAAAAATCAAAATTTCATCTAATTTTATTTTGGGCAGCTGCAGTGGATTTTGAAGAACCAAATAAAAAGTGTAAAGAAACTTTTCAAAATGTAAAGATATAAGTCGTAGATTTCTTTAATTTTAAGATAAATCACATTTCAGACATTTCAATTTTGGCAAGCAGTTTACGTGTTTACAATTCAATAAATAATACTGACATACGTTTCCGTAATCTATAAAAATCTCTTGAAACAACAAAAGAAGGCATACTCAAAAAGGACATTAAATGAAAGTTCAAGAAAGGAGACCACATGCAAAACATGCAAATGCAAATAAAAAGATCAGGCAGGAAAACAATGATACCAAAACCAAAATAAGTTCTTAAAAAAAATTTAATATTTTAGATCATAAGGCACTCTTCAACTAAGTTTGCACTTCCCATTCCAATGCCTCAGAAGTTATTTGAAATGTTGGCTCAGAGCTAACCACACCTACATTTCAGCTTTCTTTTGGTAAAACCAGAAAGCAGAGCAACCCTAGAAACTATCAATCAGCATGTAAACAAGCAAAATTTATTCCAGAATATCATGTAGAACGTTACTTAGTACTTATTGATGATAATTAAATTGATTTTGCCATCTCCTGTGCTGTACAATCCGATTGTTCAGAGCTCTCACGGAATTACTATCACGTGGTTCTGTGAGCTTTAGTCTGTTACAAAATTTTAAGTTAATGCAATTTTCAATTGTACCCAAACAGAAATTGATGTTGATAGCTAGAGTGTACCTCCTAGGCTGCAAGCAAATATGTCTGGTTGCAATAAATTTCACAGTTTTTGATTAATTATTCCTCAGAAAGTCAGGCGAGATACCCGTTACATTAAAAAAAACAACAACAACAATGTATTGAATAAAGAAAAAAGGTATTTGTACTCCATAACTTTGTTAATATATTTAAAAAAATCATAAACAACATATCCACAATCATTGCTCCAGAAGAATCTGTACTAAATTAAACTTACTTTAATAAAAAATTAAGTCGAATTTTTTCTCACTATCTTGGAAGAACAGAGAATTTACTTCTATTTAAAGTATTTTTGGTAGGATTTCACCATGGACGATCAAACGAAAATACTATCCTAAACTATTAGAACCAAAGAGGTCATAATAAGAAACTCCATATTACCATAACCTAGAGAAAGCAAGAGTATTAAGCTTACTTACAGATACCCGCTTACAGAGCCCCAAAGAACCCACCCACCTTAAGTCTTAGCACAGGCGCACTCATCCAATAGAGTACCTCGTTGGCAGTGTTGTGAGTGCCCACGATGCGCACATACACGACTGGTCGTGGTGGGAAGCGCAGGAGCTGCCATGATCGACACGATTCTCGAGTGCGGTCTGCTACAACTTCCCAGTCCCACATGTTCACAGAAACTTCCACGTAGTATGAATATGAGCGTTCATCACAGTCCCATAGCAGTAGCCTGTAAAAAAATAGTATTTCACATGATATTCCAACAATGCTAAGTGTTTCTTCTAAAATATGAGGCAGTCAAATTTTCTAATTGGTAAATTGGATCTATGATAACAAAATCATGGCAAAATTATTGAGAGCATTCTCCACACAATTTCATTATTAATCAAAAGCAAATGGATATTTACGTTTTGATGCTGACACCTCATTTTAAGCTCTCGCAAAAATGCAAAATTCCAATAGTCAAAACTTAATTGAAATCATGAGTTTATACAAGTATTTGTGCCAAATATGTTTCAGAACAGACATCACATTTCATCAGAAAATTGTGCCAATACACTTCTTGTTAGTAAGTTTGAATTGACATTGTCCCTTTAGTCAGCACTCAAAACCAATGCAAATTCCCAACATTTTTAAAGCATCATTTCACTTAATCTGAAACGAATAGAACTATCCTACCAGATATTCCCTGCATGATACCCATCTACATCTTTCAAAGCGAAATGTATAAGTTTGAACATTCTTCAAAAACTTTTTAGTCACTGCAGTGATTGCTTCCAAATTTTTGCACAAATAGTCTTGAGCAGCCAAGTAAACACATTGAGGGAGGGGGTGCGGGTGTCAGGATCCCAAAATGTTATCCAAGATCTGGTTATTAATAGAAAAAAATCACTCACCATTTCTATCATAGTTGCTATGGCAAAGAAATTATTTATTCATTATGTCGCTTGCATTGTTTTAATGAGCATGATGTACACACATTGATATCATTCAATTTTCATAAAATAACATCTGTTTACCGTGATTAACATGTAAATGAAATTGGGACCAGGATTTTCATTAAATGGATGCATTTTGCAGGAAAACAGGAAGTATGCTAACAATACTGTTTTTTGTTAAATTCATTTAATTCCTGAAAGTAATAGTAGTATTCTGAATGCATAAAATGAGGCTTATCAAAGTCATCTCATTGATAAAATGTCAAAATGTTTACTTTTCACATCGTTGAAGTCAGCAAGTTTCATAGTCTGTTATATTAAACCCCCTAATCACCAAGAAGTTACTTCAAAATTGGCAATTTCCAAACTTCAATTGCCAGTAATGCTATCCTAACATTCTTTATTAGATAACTGCAAAGGAAAATGTAAATATATTCATCCAATTATCATTGAAACTAGTAATAAATAGTCAAACTTTAAGATGACACTGTTCAGAGTTCTCTGACTTGAGTTTCCAGCTGAATTGACTTTCTTCTCAAAGTTCCTATCATATTTTTTGAAGAATTACCATAATTATTAGAATACAAGAGGAGCTTCTTTTCTAAATACCTCATTTAAAAAATATGAGGTCGTCTAATATTCACAAATTAAGCCTAGTCTGTTAGGAATCATTTTTAAATTGTCATTTGTTGTCATGAAATACATCAATATTAATGAAACAATAAGCTGTGAATGGAATAAAAATATCATGCTTCAGTATACTTGCCAATGTATTCTCGGCATATACTGCAAATTTGCCTAGCAATTCAAGACATATTTTTGAACGGGATGGTAAAGTGAGAAACTCAACAAACGGTATTGGGTCAAGCGAATAAAAGAAAATAAATGCTAATATAACAAGATTATGAAGAAAATTATTGTTTCAGTGTCATCAGTGTTTCAGTGAAGTACTAGCTTTTACTTACTAGTAACTGCTACTTACTTGTAGTCAACACATAATTTCTTAGTAAGATCTTATTTTTCCAGCATTTTCTTAAAACAACATGATAAAACTGAGCTTTCACTTCATTTCATAAATAAATACTAAGTATGTTTTAAGCAAGGTGTTGACCACACGTAAGAAATCTTTCATAAGCAAGTTTAAGCTTTTGTAAAGGAGATTAAGCTTTTTTAAGCAAGTTTTGCTGCCAAGTCAGGTAAGTGTGCTTGGAATAATAGAATTTGTGTATTAATTGTGCAATAATGCCTGAATTCTTGATTTTATGAGGATAGAAAGCTACCAAACTCATGTTACTTGCAGGACTAATTATCAGGAATTGTTTCGATTTGATAGAGAGAACATAGAGTGGTTGTCTGAACACTTGCTAGGTGAATCCACAGAAACAAGAGGAACTTTGATGAATGTTTAAAGACGAAATTTTCTTCGGTTTCGTACATGACCCAAGTTTCCAAATTAGAACAGCAAAAAACATTGATGTTCATTGTTACACTCAATACCAAATGTTAGGCAAAAAATAATTGACCAATCTCATATCTGGAAAGAATTTCCACAAGTCAGTGATGTGAATATAGCGCAGGCAAAATGCGCTCGTTTCCACGTCAATTGATACTGTAGACTACTCATGTACGAGATGTGAAACTGCCAGTTCATGGGGATGAATATCTCAACCGCAAGCTATTTAGTCCAATGAATTGTCATTGCATAGGCCTACGAAGATGAACCCTATGAAAAATACTTATTTAGGAATGTAATTAATAAAATAAATTTTTGATTATTTATAGATTATATAAGATAAATTCCTGAAGATTATCCCAGCTTTCTCCAACAAGTATTTACTTATTTTCCCAGCATTTACTTCGAGTAAAAGTAAAAGGTTATTCACACTAAATTAAGTAAATGTTTTGCTTGATAGTAAATGCTTTTTTTTTTAAGTAAAGCCTAGGATTTTATTCACACAACCCATTGTCTAATGGGAAAAATGTAATGTGCAAGTTATATACATCGTCAAGGTCTTGTTACACAATGCGTTTATCAAAAAAAATGATGTGGATTCTTGGTTCGTCACCAGGCGAGTGCGAATTTGCTTTCTACAAGAGATGGAAATGAAAAATGTCTAAGTAACCTTTACAAAAAAAAAAAAAAAAAAACTAGTTTCCCAGAATGGTATGGTGGGCTGAATCCAACAATGTAGTGTACAGAACTGGTGAGATTTTCAAGAACACTTTTGATTAGAGATGAGACGATACTCACTGATCAACCTTGAATTATTTCATAATAATAATTCCCTTTACCTCATGGAGCCTAGCCAGTAGGGCTGTCCCAGCTGCACCAAGATGGCACCAGAACCCAGCTGATGACAGGTGTAGCCCAAGTCCCAGTCATAGTTCTTTGTGTCACCATTCAGGAGAGCATTGCGACTGCGACTCACACCCTCAATTACAGATGCACTTTTCTCAGCTGTTGCCATATTTTCCTTTGGGACTGTAAAATGTACAAATTTTATTTTAAAACAATTACAAATAAGACAGCCACCAGTTTTTATATGTCAAAGAGATTCAAACTTGGTTCTATTACAGAAACACAAAACAAAATCTTGAAATTAGTCCCTCCCAAAGAAATATTAAAAATATCTGAAAGATGCTTTGCTCTCATTCTACCAATGATTGCCACACTACAGAATTATCATTTGTGACAAATTCCTGTCCAATAAATTCTCAATAACATTTTCTATCTTAACCATTTCAGATTCACGACAATGAAGTAGAAATGGAAAATGGAGATCACAGACAGCAAATTAAGACTTTAAAACATAGTTTCCTGATGCTTTTGAATATTTTTATACCATCCTCAAGGTTGGTGGTAAAACAATAAGAACATCACTATAGATATACAAACAGCAATTACAACATAATGGCATACTATACATAATTTGTAGTAAGATCAGTACAGTTGTGATTATTATGCATAGTATGCTATTATATATTAATTGCCATTTTTGTATCTACAGTGTTGTTGATCTTTAGATTGCTTTTTCACCAGCCCTCAGGACGGAATAAAAATAGTCTGAACAGCTGGCAAACAATGTTTTAATGCGCTCCGACAAAATCCCGTCATCTACATTTCCCATTTTCATTCTTCACACAATCAAATTGCTATTTTGAGAGAAGAGGGGCACTCATGAACTTTTGAAAACTTTTGAAACGGCTATGAAATTAAACTTTATACTCACCAATTAATCCATTATGAAGTTGAACTGGTGTGTGAGTGTACATGGCCTCAAAGGTAACAACATGGAACACCTTGTTGACGGTGTTATTGGTACCCACAATGCGGATGAAGCGCACGACTCGAGGAGCAAAGTACAGAAATTGCCATGAGCGGCAGTGGTAGCGGGTATGGTCCACAACACGCACCCAGTCTTTCTGGTTGATGGACACCTCAATGTAGTACGAGTATGCTCTATGAAAATAAAACAATCTGTTATTAGTTTAAGTTATGAACATGAAATTCTGGATATACATAAATAAATCACAATATTTGTTTCCAAAAGAACCAAGATTATTAAAATGAAAGGGGCTTGCCCCACTAAAACATTTTGAATAACTTTAGAAAACATTCAATAACATTTTGCATTATTTTTCCCCGATTATGCATGTCAAACAGCATGGCAAACATGAGAATCATGGAAAACAACCTACTTTTTATTTCCTATTAGAAAGAATTATTAAACTGAATGTTCTTTACTTGCATTATTGACCCCAATTCAATCATTGTAGTTTTCTCTTATTCAATATTAACACAACATGGCCAATTTTCACATAGCAATTTTTGTATTACTTAAATTCTGATCTTTATTTTATTTTTAATCTCTAAAAGGAAAAGGAATTAGAACAGGAATAAGGAAAATCAATTATCAACAGACATGGAAAATGAAATGAGATAAGAAGCATTGACAGGAAAGGAACAATTGGATAATTTCAAAAAGTGGGGCAGGAAGAGTTTGTGGAGAGTGGAGGGAGAGAGGGAGGGAGAGAGGGAGGGAGAGTGGGGGAGGGAGGAAGGGGCGAGAGGAAGGGATGGAAGAAGGGAGGGGAAAGAAGATAAGAGAGGGAGTAACTGATAATTCAGGACAATATACATTTTCATTTTCTGGAATATATCTTTCAAGAAAGTATTGTAATGCTTCAGGAGAAAAAAAAGTCTTTGTTGACAGAAAATACCATTTAGTGAGGCCCTAATACAGAAAAAGTGGATAAAATGTGTTTCTGTAAGTAGAAAATTATTTACTCTAACACGCTCTCAGAAACCACGATGGTCCTCGATTAAAAAACCAACAATGTTACAGCGTAAACATTTGTCCATCTGAACAATGCTAACAGCTCAACTGTAAATTGGATTTTCACCACAAGTGATATTTTCCAATCAATCTGACCGATGCTGTGACCTCTTGCATTTGAAATGGATATCTTGATTTTGGGGGTACTTTTCTTGAAATCTCAAAGGCATTCTCAAACTTTTCCCACAAGTAGCCCCAGATATTTTCTTTACATTTTTTCCCTCACATATAGAAAACTACGTAATAAAAATGGTACAGGTCCAATTTTCAAAAATTCAAAATGATTAAAAATTGTTTTTCTTAAAACTACAATAATAACATTATTTACTATAGACATTTGTTCTTCCAAAATTTGGACTTCACATACAGTCACAGACAATTGTTTGATAATACAAGTAGTTTTTGTGTAACTTTGCATGAAATTAAGGTAATTTTAAAAACAAGATAAAAACACCAAATTTTTCTTTAAATATTTTTCTTGGATAGTGCAAAGTACGCTCATAAAAATTATGCAAGCCCAATATTCATTGAACTCTCAGAATTTTTAGCACAAGTTACAAATATTGTGAAAAAGTAAGTGCTGTTGTAGCAGCACGAGTTAAGGCAAGAGTAGGAATTAATCCCAATGGCAATGCATTACATTTTTAGGGGGGACCAACAAATATCTAGTTCATGATGGTGGATATGAACTAGATAGTACTAGCACACCTCAATTCTCATTTATTCCTAAAACCACTTTTCTTAACCTTTTGCACTCATTATGCAACGAGCATAATACACTTATGCGATCTTGAAGATGACAGAGGAATAATGGCTACCAGCTTATAGGAGTATGTAAAGTGACATGCCCCATAACTCTTATGGCTACACCAAAATTCCTGACAGAGTCGTAGGGCATCTCGCAGATGTCCACGTATTTTCCTGGTGAGTAAAATTAAATTTTTATAGTTGAATCAATCCAGGCTACAATTCTATTTTTACATAAACTTTGGCATTCCACTGATTTGAAAGAGCTGGTGTTGTTTGTGTACTGGTCAACATTGCAGATCAATAGGCAGCATCATATTGTTTCGGATTGGAAAACTGATAAGCAGTGTACGAAAATATTTTTTTGGCTTCTGGCTGTGTCCGTTACCAATGTGTGTATGTTGTAGAATCTACACCAAAAGTAATGGGATGAGAAGTAGATTTTAGAAAGAGATTCTTTTTGGTACTTTTAGGAAATTACAGGTTAAATGAGTTTCCATTCCATCTTTTCCCAGAACAATAATCATGTTTGTCTTGTTTGCAGTGACAGAAGAACCAGGAGAGAAACCACTATTTTCTTCCACAAAACTTTGTCACAGTGAGCCAGCAATGCATTCTGGAGAATGCTTCCACGGATTTCATCCAGTGAAGAAATTCACAAAAAAAGAAGTAAATTGTAAATTATTATAATGTGTGTTTTATTAATTTAACAAATTAAACCTTTTTAAAAATTAATGAATTGTACTTTTTTTATTTTCTAACTTATGCCTATGACATCCCATAATAATGAACCATATTTATGGAATTTATTTCTTACTTTTATTTCAATACAATAGTTTTGAAATGGTATAGTTTTTCCATGACCGTTTCATGCATCAATTCAACAGAAACTATGAAAGAGAAAATCGAATAAAAACAATTATATATTGGTAGACAATTATCTCTCGTCTAGTGATCTAGGTTACGAGCTGGAATGGAGGCATGCTAAATATTCTATTATGAGCTGTACAGTCATTTTCCATGGTCATCCTGATGCCTTATGAGCTGTGGGACATCACAGTGCTTAAAAACATCTGACCCCAGAGTACATTCATGCAGGTCATAATACAGTTGCCCTATGAGTGCAAAAGGTAAAGTTTAAAACATTTTCAACATGAACTTTTATTCCAAATTCATTCAAATACAGGCAAGGAAATATTTTTTATCAGAATTATATTCTTCCAAGCTCATACCAGTACATAATTTCACCTCCTAACCTCCAGTTTTTGTCAGGTAGGAGCTCAAGGAGCTCTTCCTCAACTAATACACTGCTTCATCTCACCTGAGGTCTCGGTCCCAGAGCAACATCCGCATGTGATTGAGAATAGCTTGTGTGCCTAGCCTGATGAGGATGCCGTGGTCGCCCACCTCATTGATAGCATGGCGTGTGTAGCCACGTTCCATGTCATAGTTCATGGAGTCTCCATCCAATAGGGCAGCTCGCATTTCTCCCTGCAGCACCTGTGTGCCATGCCTTGGATGGGCCATGTTCTCTTCAGGCACTGCAACAACCAACCACTCATAGTGTTTGTTCCAAAGGCTGCTCCACACATTCGGTATTCGGCAAGTGGCGTGAGTACTTATCGAATCTAAAGTAGGGTGGATGAGTGGCTTGCTATTTGCCAAGTGACAAACATTTGTTGCTTGCCCTACCTACTACATGCCAGTCTTTTGGACACATCAAAGGAATCAAATATTCACCATGCACATCAGCTGCGCCAGATTGGGTGAGCAGTAGGTCACAGCTCGGCAAATGGCAAATGTGTGGAGCTGCCTTAAGATACATGGGAAAATACAGACACATTTATGACACTGATTGCGATCACAATTCAGAATGTCCCATCATTTTAATAGTCACAAATTTATCACCATTAATTGAAGTAATTTAGTTTTTATTTAATAAATTATTTGTAGTAGTTAATTTATTTTTATCTCGTATGTATTTATACAACGTTTGGGAAAAAAAATCAGGGTTTTTAAAACCTAATCGGTGGGTTCAGGTTCATTTCGGTTTTATTTATTTATTGAAATAACGGTGGCAACAAGCGGTTACACATATATCTTACCATGTTTACCATTTGTTGAAGTACCTTATTAAGGAATATTTCTTTAATATAGTTTATATAAAATACTGATTTTCATCATTCAGTCAAACTAACATTCTTTCAACAGAGCCAAGTTTGGGGTGTTTCATAATATCCAGTAACACTTTTGTTAATTTATTGCACAAACACTAACAATAATACAGCTTTCATATGTATGACATATAAAAGAGGAACTCAAAAAGTTTTGTTTGGATGTAGCAACAAAGGCTTGTAGTTCCCAGATTCGCCATAGTTTGTGTTTTGTAAAGATGGCGACTTCTGACGAAGTGTGTTCTCTGTGCGCTGGAATTTGACAAAAATAAAGAGTGCTACAGATGTGCAACGGAAGTTCAAAACTAAGTATGACAAGGAAGAACCAAGCAAGAAGTCTATTTGTGCCTGGCAAAAGAAAGTTGTGATTACTGGTTGCTTGTGTCCTAAGAACAGAAGTAGTTGTCCTACTCTGAGTGAAGAGAAAGTTGACTGTGTGAGAGAGACAGTTAAAAGGACTCTAAAAATATGAATTTGCAGAGCATCTCGCGAGCTGCAAATACCTCCTATGACAGTTTGGAAGACATTACATAAGAGGTTGTGCATGAAGGCATATAAGTTGCAGCTCTAGCAACAATTGAAACAAAATGACAAACAGCATTTTGGGTTTTGTATCCAAATGCAACAACTTTGTGAATCGCATAATCTTCAGTGATGAAGTGACATTCCATACAAATGACAAACACATCAGACATAACTATTGAGTCTGGGGTACCCAGAATCTGTACGAATGCACTGAATACGAGCATGATCCACCTCAAGTAAACGTTTTCTGCACAATTTTAGTGTGGAAACATTACAGACCATTCTTCATTGCAGAAAACACTAACTGGACAAACATACCTGGATAATTTACAACAATGATTGTTCTGAAAAAAAGCTGAAAGACTGTCACAATTTTCCATTCCAGCAGGACAGGGCCCCATTTCATTACCATACATTCTAGACGTTTGTAAATTTCTGAACAGCAAGCTTCCCAATGCTGGATTGGACATGCAGGGAATACAGATAATTGTTACAAAATATGGCCTCCCAGATATCACTCCAAGTGACTTCTTACCATGGGGATACCTCAAAGACTACATGTATCTGCAACCTTGACTTAAGTTTGTATTTTACTGAAAGTATTTTGTACTTGTGTAGTTTTTGTGTTTATGTTTGTTCATTGTGATAAAATTGGAGTTATTAGCACTAACTAAAGAAGTTTGTATTGTATTGCCAGTTTATTTTATTTTGTACTTCTGTTGTTTTTGTACTAACTTGTTTGCACTTATTGTAATTAAATTTGAGATTTGAGAAATATTTTGATAAATAAAATTTTAATTTTTTTATTTTCTTTAAAATAATTGTAAAAAATCACTCTCTTTCCCACTCTTTCATACAAATTGTAGGCAAAATGATCATACTTAATCCAAAAACTATGTAAAAAGGACAGAAACTCACAGAAACTTCCTCTGTACTGAAGGTCAGTGTCACGGGCCTGGTTGCGTGTTTGGATAGCATCCAAGATGGTATCTGGGCTGACTAGGCCTGTAGGCCTTACTACAGTGAGCAGTTCTGTTAATGACATCAGGGGCAATCGGACCGCTGACAACACAGGCTCTGCATCCTCATCCGGATTTGCCTGCGCCCAATCTGCCACTGCATGGAAAATATCTGCTTCCGGAGCATAGAAGGAATCTCGGGAAATCAAATCCCGCAATGCACCCTGCAACAGCATACGATGGCCTCTTTTTGAGTGCATAACATTAATATAATGAAAAAACATGAATATTCAATGAAATACTTCTGAAACAACTTATAAACCTCTTATTAAAGGCGGCAACACTTTTAACTCAGGAGAGAACACGTGGAAGAATTTGAACTGTAAGCTCTGCGACTGGGCAGTTTTATATTAGAAATTTTATTTTTTTTACTCTTCTTATTTATAGTATTGTTCTCCAATTCTGTAACTGAATTTCTATTGCCCATTACATAGTTCCAAAACATCAGTCAATTCTTAAGATTTTTGTCTGGCTTGTGACCAGATGGACCCAAAACTCCCAAAACACACAGCTGTTTGCCACAAAATGACAAGGAGCCCTTATGGTCACCTTCATTTCCGATAACATAATCCATGGAGTAATATCCGGTAACATAATCCAATGATAAATTCTCCGGACGATAAATATTAAACCAAGTGTGAATGAACAATTTGATCCAGAAAATATATTGCTCTTTCTCTAAATGACAAGTTTGCCACAAGAGTTGATATCAAAACTGTAATACACATCTTGCAAATTTAAGGATTCACAAGAAATAGAATTTTACATCCAAGAGGAGAAATTAAACAAACTGTGTAAAACAAAATTTGATCCGGAAATTTGGATAGCAAATCATCCTATGAAAGTGAAATCCAAAAAAATCATTTGCAAATTACATTCATTGTTTGTTTCTAAAACTGTAAGTGAATAGTTTTTCTCTGAAAGATCGACATTGTTAAATCCACATGGTTCCTCTAATAAAATCTGAAAAATTATAAATATTTTTTTAATGTAGGAATGAAAAGGCAATGCACTTCTTTTCAGGATATATTGTATGAGGAAATTTACAGTCATTTGATTAGGTTTGACAGTGGAGCATTGCCACATGGCATGGCGAAGTGTATTTTTCCACCAACCAGAATAAGCATTATTTGAAAATGTCTCAAAGTGGCATGCGAGGTAGAGGTTAGGGATAGTTTTAGGAGTGATTGATTTGATAGATCTGATACTTCACTATAAAAAATACATCTGCAAAACTAAGTATGGGTATGTATTAAGTTCATCAAACAGACAGGCCACAATCACCAAATCTCTGTGTGTCCTGCTGTTTTCTTATATTAAACTTTCAATTAAGGTTGCAGTATATAAACCCATAATCAAAGAATTGTCACAGGAAATAAGATTGTTAAAGAAGGTTTTGAAGTATAGTAGGCTTTTTTTTTTAATTTCCGCAAAACAACTTCTTTCATGCAAATATTTGCCCATTAGCAAAATAACACAATGCAGTAAAACCCCTTTTTTAAACTTTCCAAGGGAGCAATGGAAAAAAGTGTAAAATGTAGGAAAGTGTAAAAAACAGGAAAGTTAAAAAAAACACAGGCTAGGAGAGTTTTTACAGTATTTCCTGCACTGGAGGCTCAGTTTTTACTTTCTCTTCCTTCGTAAGAAGAGAAAGTATAATCTTGCACTGGAAAATGGCGAATTTTGCCAGAAAATCTCTTGACGGACATAGGAATGAAAAAGTGAATAAATCATATTCCTTTATAGAGTAAATTACTTCCTCTACCCCATGGTGTTGTGTGAATCCATGTTTTATGGGTCCCTGAAACTGCAAATTCGATTAACAGCAAAACGTCTGTTCATACATACGTAGTCAACTCTAGTGCCTACACTGTTCAGCCGATTTTCTCGAAAATTCATATTCCCCAATTGATTTGAATGAACTCAAGGGCTTACAAGTTTGTTACATACGTATGTAGTAATTTACTACATATTGGAACAGGATTTATTCACTTTTTCTGTATCAGCACGAGTTTTTCTGTTGAAGCATTTCATACATTTTTCTGCACCATGTATAATACATACATACATGAGGAGAAAAGAAAGAAAAAAAGAAAGAATGTAAAAGAGGAAGCACTCTTCATAAAAGTTGTCGTCTGCGGGAAGAGAATACATTATAAATATAGGCTTTACGACAGGATCAACAAAAAATTATGTGAAAGACAGGAAACCGGTTTTGGAGTTTTACTATAATAACCACCGCCCCAGCACAAGTTTGCCAATGTTAATGAAAGGAATGCAGAGTTGTTTTGGCATTGCCTTCCCCCTTCAATTTCATTTGTCTGAAAGGAGTGTGAAAATACTGTGTCATAACTAAAAGAACTTTAGGTTCTTTTCAAAATAATTTATTCCTTGAGTATATACATATAAGCGAAGGCAAGACTAACATTTTCGTGAAATGAAAGGAGACCTTGACAGATATTTCTACCTGTTGGCTTCCTATCATTGGCATTTCTCCCAGATTCAGCAGGGATTTCGGTACAGGTAGGTTAATCAATCAACATCCCCAGTTACACACAATCCTTGGAACAAAAAAACAAAATTTCACTGTCTTCACACTGAATCTCCAAGGAGTAGCAGCTCCATTTTTACCGGAATTATTCATGCATGTTTCGCTTGATTTTTGTTAAAAGTAAGACACTGTTCTTTGCAAATTAACTTTAAGCTTAATTGGTTCTACTGTAACTGCCTAGCAGAAAGAGGAATCATATTCCTGAAGAAGATTCTTCCACCACTATTAATGCTGGAAAACTTTTCCCAGCATCCTGACATGGATACATAAAATACTCCAAATTACTATGAAATTAGCAACTTATGCTGGTTCAACACTAATGAAAATTCAATAGCACCATGCATGCATTTGTGTTTGCAAATAGCCAAAGCAAACAAGGTGCGATGGGCTACCTAAATAATATAATTTATTACTAAGCATTTTGCCATCACGGAGGAAAAATAAAAAATTATCACAAGAAATTCCATCACCATGCGGCCCGAACGTAACGAGCGGGAAAGCTCTAGAAAAACATCCGCTTGGATCTTTGCCTCTCCAAAACAACGTTCTTGGGAAGATTCCACACTGAGCAGGAGGGTATTTAAAGGGACCTCTCAAAACACCAGGCAGTTCCCGTCTGCAGTGTGTGATGACGCTCGCATTGCAGCTGCTCTTGCGTAGAAGGACCACCATGACAGCCACCAACAACCAGGTGCCCGCCAGAGAGTTGGAAGCGATGGTAAGGAGCAAAACGCCATCATGAGTGCGCTCGACATCCCTCCTCGTCATTGCACCACTGCATTCTCTCTCCCTCTCTCTCAACCCTATGCCTTCAGCAGGATACAGTGATCTTGGGGTAGTTAAACTAGATAATTAAAGTATATGTTGATCCCTTACTACTACAGTTGTATCCGCAATCTTAACCCCTTTCCCCTTCCGGTCACTCTATCATTTTACCGTGACAACCTCTCCTATGTGAATTACGCTCGATAACAGCATTCACCTAGGAGGGGATGTCACAAAGGTGTAGTCAATCACAAACAGCAGGGTGTGTTTGTTTACTACTGATAAAGAACAGACCTTCACTAGGAAGTTTTAGCACCACACACAAGGCAGTAAAGTTACACACTAACAGTTGTGTAAAGCCATGTCATGTCATGTCCTTGGAAGTTACAACTTCATACCTTCGGTCTAAGGCACAAACTTATCTCTTCGAAAATAGCACACATCTGTAAAAGTTACTATGATCCAACTTACAAATGGAAAAATGGTGCCTATACATAGGAAAGGTGTTTTCCCAACTCTGTTAAACTGATTCTATTCATGACACAGAATTAATATTTACCATCATCCATAGAATTAACAGAAAAGGCTGGAAAGTAACAGGTGAGGAATTCACAAAAAAAGAAGTTGAAATCATATCTTCATGTTGTTATGTTTTGTTTCATGCTCGTAATTATGCTGTTGTTCCCTACATTATCAAGAAAAGCCTATTCAAATTTCCACATTGCACACCCATCACACGGGGCCAGAAAATCTAAAACTTCTTGTATGACAGATTTTACTCTTGACTCCTGTGATTCAAACGTCTCACCCAAGGTCTACACTCTTTTATAGATTATGCAGCACTTCTTTTGTTACAATACGTAACACAATGTTGCAATTACTAAAGCTCTTCTGAAAGCTGTTTCTTAAAACCATATAACATTGTCAGCAACAAGAATGGTGTTTTTTTAAGGCAGTCTCCTCAAACCTAAAGCTACAACTCCCTACTGTCAAGAGATTTGGTAACAATAATTCAAGGACTCACAGGAGACAGCTGCAGGAAGCTCTCATGATGAATGACATCCAGAGCGTGTCGCTCCATGAATGCCAAACACACACGTGTGAGGAACTGCAACTGGTAGAGTCTGGCTGCATCAAACACCATGCACACGTTGCGCACAGAGAGGGCTTCACGCAAGTAGTCTGAAATGGATGCTTCAAGGTCCACAAACCCATATTGGTGAGCTAGACCCAGCGTGTCCAGCACCACTTCCTCCTGCACACAAACACATTTCACAAAAAAAAATAAGAGAATTAATTTTGTTTAATTTCACAGGGTGAATAAGAGAGAAATGTTTTTAGAAATATGTTATACAAAACAATGTGTTTTGAAAGATTTCACTGACATGAGTTGTTCTTTTCCTCACATAAGTTTCCAAAAGCTCATGTTTATTAACCAATTTCAAGATAGCTATTCATTTCATATTTATCATTAGTCGTTATCGTACGTCCATTCAATCACCGTGTATTGTAAAACGGATATTTTTGTTGTTGTTGTTGTTGTTGTTGTTGTTGTTGTCGTTGCTGTTTAATATTAATTTCATATTAATAATGTAACTTAAGATATTACCGAAACTAAGAATTCTCAACAATAAAAAACACAGGATTGCATTTATTTGTCCAAGAGAATTAAAAAATCCACTGACCTGAAAATAATCCCTTGGCTTGTTTGTGTGAACAGTGTAATAAGCCAAGTGGTCAGATATTTAAAATACGAATTTAACCAACTGAATATTACACATTTTCATGAGCATTTACTTAAAAAACAAAAGAGGTAAGCTGGTAGTTAGCTCAATAGTGTGGATAGAATTTACTTACTGGGAATAGGCGTAATGAGAATTTTTTGTCACAGTACCAACCTCATGGATTTTAAAAGTGAAGTGTGGATTGAATTGGTCAACATAAGAGAACTGGTGCACTTCTATGTTGCAACGGAGTTTGCAGGTATAATTATAGACAATCAGCGCAATGCTTTATAATTTCTTAACCCAGGAGTGCCCACAATAAGTAGACTCACACCAGTGCTCACAATGTATCTTCAAGATACAGCTGCAATGTTTTGTGAACGCGAATGATCTGAAGCTTTATTTACTGAAAAATGAATTTTATTCAGTTTGTACATGTCCCCCAATGCAATTGTTAATTGTTAATCCTACACTGCAGAAACCTTGTCTGAATATGTATGGTGAGAAAGGTAAAAATTGACAAAGTAAACATGAAAATCATTTAATATCTTATTAAATAATATTAAATACAATTTCCACACATGGTTTTGGCATGTTCTAAATAAACATATATTTCACACATTAACAAAAATATTTAGAAAGTCTGTCTTTTTCCATTTTGCAAAGTTTATGTTTCTTTCATTCCCCTACAGACATCTGCAAAATTCAGTATAAATGTCGCACCGATTCTCAGTAAGTAAACGTCAAAGTGATGCTTGAATATTTGATGAGATCATTTTATATTAAAAAAACAAAAACACAAAAATAATTTACTTGAATTACAAATGTAAATCACAATCTAAAATATTTTAAAACTATTCTCACAAACATTTAGAAAGAATTGAAGGGTTCGGTTATAAATCATGATAACCCTTACAGAGACGCTCCTGAGATAGAAGTAAATGAACATTTTGACTCAAGGGATTGTAAGTGGGCCACATAAAAATAACAGGAATCATCTCTATGCCACAAATTGAACTATTTGAGAATCACACCACATGAGGAAGGAAGCATCCAAAATTCTATTTTTCACCTGAGCCCTTCAATTTTAGACACAATAAAACCTATCTTTTATTGACAATCACAAACTGCTTCTCAAATAGTAAGCAATAAATCAATATCTACTTTTCTTTTTGACCTCGGATTGGAACTGCTTTTTTTGAAATTTGGGCAGGGCCCAGCACTAAAAGCAATGCAAAGAAAAATATTGCAGAGTTGTATACAACGTTGGAAGTGATCACAAACATTAAACATTAACATTAAATTAGTTTATGAAAAAGAAATTTGCAATCACTAAGTGTAATCACATGGTAAGGCAACAAAATTCAGAAATCTCATAAAACTTCAGACATCAAACTCTTTTTTGGTGATAGTATTATATGCTTGCAATGGCTGTCTAAATGACTAGTCTAAATAACTAGTTCAAATAATCTTAAATAAACTATTTGAAAATAACGAAAGCCTAAGCAACTGCCACTCACTTTCTGACTTTTCTCTTAAGCACGAGTCTCTTTAAAGTTTTACACAGCAGACGTTTAACGCAAAAAATCAAAAACAGGTTTCATTATAAATTTGGAGTAAGCTGCGAGCAGAGGTAGAACCCTGGCTTCCCCTCCTTTCACCTCCTTCCTTCCTTCCTTCCTTCCTTCCTTCCTTCCTGACTTCTCCTTCCACGGGCCCAGTCACAGCTCAAAAACGCTTTCACTCTAGTTTCCATTCCCGATCACACACTTCATAAAAGCGTGAGCTAGCAAGATGTATGTTTGTAAAAAACAAGTAAGCATTACTTTCTTACGTTGACAGAAAAAAATGCATCTTTTTTGACTAGAAATAGTCTTTTCAATTTCAAAAACATAAAAAGAAAATTTACCCTGAACTTCCCCTAACGGGAGGTCAACAAGGCACTGAAACCATTAGACAGAGATCTCTTTTGTTGGTTCTTAAAATTTCTTATTTAAACAAACAAAAGTAATTAAGGTGAACTTCATTGTATTGCAATAGACCTGGGAGTTGAGGAAAGTTTGCTGGCAAAACAGGTGTTTAATGTTCATTTTTACTTGATATAGAATAAATGATCTTCTGCTGTCTAACATTTTAAAGGGAGGAGAGGAAAAGACAGAAACAATTAGACAGTATCAAATTGTATAACACTCACCTTCTGGTTGGCAAGAGACATGTGGCCTGTATAGATATACTTGAGGAGTCCTCTGAAGGCCTGCAACGAAGTGCCCTTCAGCTCAATCTCGGCCTGCTGAGACTCTCGCAGTCCCCCATATAGCATTGCTCTGCATCACACACAAAAAACAAACTCAGTATTCAACCCAAAATGCTCTATTGGGGACTACATGTACAAACTATGGTGATTACGTGTTTAAAACTTGCTGTACTTGCAAATATTTGAGAAAAAGTACTCTACAGAGCCCACAGCTCAAATGGCGGCACAAGTATGTAAATTCAGGACTCCTGGAATTCTCACATCAGAGACTGAACCCACTTTACAGCAGAATCCAGATCATGTAAAGAGAAGTTATTATTAGGAACTAAGTTTATTATCATCTCTTATGATGCAACACCTATGTCACTTAACACTTTAACACTAATGCCCCTTAATGAAGCAAAATAGGACATATGGAGAGGAACCAAAGCTCTTAAGCTTTGCTGACGCAGAAAAAAAGTTTAGAATTTGCTAGAGTTGGTCGTGGAGAAAAAATGATCGAGGCAGCATCAATCTGCTAAATTAAGGAGTTGCAGGGGAGGATTGCGCATCTCCGACACACTTTCAGATACAAAGCCTAAAGATATTAAAAGTGGACTGGAATTCAAGGTTGACCTAATGTAATCTTATGGACATATTGTAGAAGAGAAGTATGACACTCATATGTAAACCTCATATTAAAAATTTAGTTAATCTATACGAATAAAAGTGGATTCAACGAGATGTATTCAACATCGATACCACAAAAAGTAGTGTATGAAAAGATACAAAATTTTGGCAGGCTCTTCTTCCGGATGGTGGAAGTCTCCTCTTTTTTAAAATCCTGGATCCAATTTGTTTACTATTTTGATTATATTTTATGAATATATATTTTACGAATTTTATTGTATCAAACTTTACGACTTGATTGCAACAACTTTTTGTCATTTTTTTTATATTTGGAAAAGGTCCCAAAAGGGACACAACATGACATACAATACATTATTGAAAATTAGTATTAATGTGTTTCGGAAAAAAGATCAGAATATTTTTAATGCTTTCAGTCCTAAGACTGAGTGTGACTTAGGCTACAAATTTAGTGAACAGTAGTATCACATACACCATATTTTGTCGCTTATAGCAAGCAATGTGCTGTCTTTGATTACATCTCAAAACGTTACAGGCTCTTCATGTTCCTCTATAGGCCCAAGATTGTTTTAGAGTCTTCCATGCAGACGCAAACCATGAGTAAATTGTACATATTTAGCTGTCCGGGAAACGCTGTGTCCTTGGTACAGATGCTAAAATTTTGGCCACCATATTGTTACCTTCCTACCTGAGAGACAGACAGACAGAGAGAGACAGACAGGCAGACAGAGAGAGACAGACAGACAGAGAGAGACAGACAGAGAGAGACAGACAGACAGAGAGAGAGACAGTCAGACAGAGAGAGACAGTCAGACAGAGAGAGACAGACAGAGAGAACGGACGCAGACAGACAGACTGACGGACGCAGACAGACGGACGCAGACAGACAGACTGACGGACGGACGCAGACAGACAGACGGACGCAGACAGACAGACAGACAGACGGACGCAGACAGACAGACTGACTGACGGACGCAGACAGACAGACTGACTGACGGACGCAGACAGAGACGACTGGACGACGGACGCAGGCGACAGATGACTGACGGACGACAGACAGACTGACTGACGGACGGACAGACAGACGACGACGGACGCGACAGACAGACTGACTGACGGACGCAGACAGACAGACTGACTGACGACGCAACGACAGACTGACGGCGCAGACAGACAGACACTGACGACGGACGCAGACGACGACTGACGGCAGCGGGCGCGAGACGAGACAGACTGACTGACGGACGCAGACAGACGTGACGACGGACGAACAGACGACGACGACGGTCGCAGACAGACAGACGACGAGACGCAGACGACAGACGACTGACTGACGGACGCAGACAGAGACGACAGACTGACGGACGGACGCAGACAGACTGACTGACTGACGGACGCAGACAGACAGACTGACGACGACGACCGACTGACGGACGCTGACGGACGCTGACGGACGCGAACGCGGACGCAGACAGACGACGAGACGACTGACGGACGCAGACGACGACTGACGGACGCAGACCAGACAGACGGACGACCGACGGACGTGACAGACGAGACGACAGACGCACGATGATGACGACTGACGAGGACGCAGACAGACAGACGACGAGCAGACAGAGAGACGCGACAGACAGAGAGAGCAGACAGACAGAAGAGACAGACAGACAGAGAGAGGACAGTCAGACACGAGAGAGACAGTCAGACAGAGAGAGAGACAGTCAGACAGAGAGAGACAGTCAGACAGAAGAGAGACAGTCAGACAGAGAGAGACAGTCAGACAGAGAGGACAGACAGGGAAGAGAGACAGACAGAGAGACGGAGCAGAGAAGAGACAGACAGAGAGAGACAGACAGAGAGACGAGCAGACAGAGAGAGCAGACGAGAGAGAGAGACAGACAGAGAGAGACGAGACAGAGAAGAGCAGACAGAGAGAGGACAGAGAGACAGACAGACAGAGGAGCAGAAGAAGAGACAGACAGAGAGAGAGACAGAGAGAGACAGACAGAGAGAGAGAGACAGACAGAGAGAGACAGACAGACAGAGAGAGAAACAGGCAGACAGAGAGAGAAACAGGCAGACAGAGAGAGACAGAGAGAGAGACAGACGCAGACAGACAGACAGACAGATTGACGGATGCGAACGCAGACAGATTGACGGATGCGGACGCAGACAGACAGCCTGACAGGACGCAAACGAGACAGACGACGACGCAGACAGACAGACGCGGACGCAGACGAACGAACAGACGAGCAGACGCAGAAAGACGAAGCAGACGGCAGACGCAGACGAGACAGACAGACGGACGCAGACAGACAGACGGACGCAGACGCAGACGACAGACTGACGGACGCGGACGCAGACGACAGACTGACGGACGGACGCAGGCAGACAGACTGACGGACGGACGCAGGCAGACAGACAGACTGACGGACGCAGGCAGACAGACTGACGGACGCAGACGACGACGACGCGGACGCAGACAGACTGACGGCACGGACGACAGACAGACGACTGACTGACGGACGCGACAGACAGACTGACTGACGGACGCAGACAGACGACGACTGACGGACGCAGACGAACAGACTGACGACGGACGCAGACGAACAGACGCGACGCGGACGCAGACGAGACAGACTGACGGACGGACGCGAACAGACAGACTGAGCTGACGGACGCGACGAACAGACGCTGACGGACGCGACGAGACAGACGACTGACGCGGACGCAGAACGACAGACTGACGACGGACGCAGACGACAGACTGACGACGGACGCAGACGAACGAGCGACTGACGGACGCAGACGAACAGACTGACGACGGCGCGAACAGACGAGACGACTGACGGACGCAGACGACAGACGCTGACTGACGGACGCAACGACGACTGACGACGCGGACGCAGACGAACGACGCTGACTGACGGACGCAGACGAACAGACTGACTGACGCGGACGCGAACGACAGACTGACTGACGGACGCAGACAGACAGACTGACGCGGACGCGAGACAGACGAGACTGACGGACGGACGCGACGACAGACGACGACTGCGGACGCGACGACAGACTGACTGACGCGCGGACAGGAGACGAGACGACGACTGACGGACGTAGACAGACGACTGCGGACGCAGAACAGACAGACGACGGACGCAGACAGAACAGACTGACAGACGCAGACGAACAGACGCAGACGCAGACAAACAGCGCAGACGCAGCAGACAGACTGCAGACGCAGACACAGACGACAGACGCAGACACGAACGACGACGGACGCAGACAGACAGACGACGACGCAGACGCGACGACGCAGACGACGACGCGACGACGAACGCGGCGACAGACAGACGCAGACGAACAGACGACGGACGCAGACGACAGACAGACGGACGCAGACGACAGACGACGGACGCAGACAGACGACAGACAGACGCAGACGAGACAGACGACGGACGCGAAGACGACGACAGACAGACGCAGACAGACGACGCGAGACAGCAGACGCAGACAGACGGACGCAGACAGACGGACGCAGACAGACGGACGCAGACAGACAGACGCAGACAGACGGACGCAGACAGACAGGCAGACGAAGACAACAGACGGACGCAGACAGACAGACACACAGACGGACGCGACGACGCGACGAGGACGCAGAGCAGACAGACTGACGGCGGAGCAGAAGCGACGCAGGAAGCAGAAGACGGCGAGAAGCAGACAGACGGAGCGAAGCGAGACAGACAGACAGAAGCAGACGACGGCGGAAGCGACAGACGGCGAAGCAGACAGACGGCGGAAGCGACAGACAGACGCAGGAGAGCGACGACGCAGAGCGAACAGACAGACAGACGGGAAGCAGACAGACAGACGAGCAGAAGCAGACGACGACAGGCGGAAGCAGACGACGACGGAGCAGAACGACAGACAGACGGCGAGCAGCAGACAGACGAAGCAGGGGAAGCAGACAGACGACAGACGGAAGCAGACAGACAGACGCGGAAGCAGACAGACAGACGGAAGCAGACAGACACACGGACCGACGAAGCAGAGAGACAGACAGACCGACAGAAGCAGGCATACAGACTGACGGACGCGGATGCACACAGACAGACAGACAGACAGACTGAAGGACGCGGACTCAAGACAGACGGACGCGGACGCAGACAGACGAACAGACGCAGACGCGAACAGACAGACTGCAGACGCAGACGCAAAGACGAGACGGCGACGCGGACGCGAACGAACGAACTGACAGACGCGAGACGACAGACGAACAGACTGACTGACAGACGCGGATGCACACGACGAACAGACACACAGAGCTGAAGACGCGGACTCAAGACGAACGGAGCAGACGCAGACCGCAGACGAACAGACAGACGCGACGCAGACGAACGAGACGGACAGACGCGGACGCACGACGGCAGCGGCAGACGCAGACGCGAGACGCAGACGCAACGCAGACGGCAGACGCAGACGCGAACGAACGAGGCAGGGCGCGGACGAACGAACGGACGGCAGACGCAGACGCAAACGAACGACGAGCGGCAGACGCAGACGCAGAACAGACGACAGACGCGGACGCAGACGAACGGACGGCAGACGCAGACGCGAACGAACAGACGGCAGACGCGGACGCAGAAGACAGACGAGCAGACGCAGACGACGAACGAACGCTGACAGACGCGGACGCAGAACGACGGCAGACGCAGACGCGAAGACGACGAGCAGACGCAGACGCGAGACGCAACGGACGGCAGACGCGACGCGACGCGACAACGACTGGCAGACGCAGACGCGACAGACGAGCAGACGCAGACGCGAACGAACGAGACGGACAGACGCGGAGCGCGAACGGAGCGGCGACGCAGACGCGGATGCACACGAACGAACGAGACGGACGAACTGAAGAGACGCGGACTCCAGAGACGAACGGGCAGACGCGAGACGCAGAGAGACGGAGCAGACGCGAGACGCAGAACGACGACGGCAGACGCGGACGCGAACGAGACGACGCAGACGCAGACGCGAACGAGACGGACGAGCGAGACGCAGACGCGAACAGACGACGGCAGACGCAGACGCAGACGAACGACGGCAGACGCAGACGCGAACGAACGACGGCAGACGCGGACGCAACGAACGACGGCAACGGACGCGACGCACAACAGGAGACGACGACGCAGACGCGAACGCAACGACGAACGGAGCGAGACGCGGACGCGGGAGACGCAGGCAGACGCAGACGCAGACGAGCGGCGGCAGACGCGAGACGCAGACAGACGACGGCAGACGCGGACGCGAACGAACAGCGGCAGACGCGGACGCGAACAGACGACGCAGACGCGGACGCAGACAGACAGGACGGCAGACGCGAGACGCAGAACGAGACAGACGCGCAGACGCAGACGCAGACAGAGCGAACGAACGCAGACGCAGACGCAGAAGACGAACTGGCAGACGCAGACGCAGAAGCAGAAACAGACTGACAGACGCAGAGACGAGAACAGACGGCAGACGCGACGCAGGAGACAGGAACAGACGGCAGACGCAGGAGCAGAGACGACTGGCAGACGCGGACGCAGGAACAGACGGCAGACGCAGACGCAGGAGAGAAGACAGACGACAGACGCAGACGCAGGAAGCAAGACAGACTGACAGACGCAGACGCAGGAACGAGACGCAGACGCAGACCAGACAGAGAACAGACTGCAGACGCGGGCGCAGAGACAACGGCAGACGCAGACGCAGAACGAGACGACAGACGCGACGCAGAACAGACACGCAGACGCAGACGCAGGAACAGACGACAGACGCGAGACGCAGGAACAGACGAGACGAGCAGACGCGGAGAGCAAGGACGACGCAGACGCCGAGCAGACAGCGAACGACGACGCAGACGCAGGAGCGAACAGGCAGAGACGCGCAGACGCAGCGCAGCAGACGAGCGGCAGACGCAGACGCAGGACAGAACAGACGGCAGACGCAGACGCAGGACGAACAGACAGGCGCGACGCAGGAACGACGGCAGACGCGACGCAAGACGGCAGACGCGGACGCGAAGACGGCGGACGCGAGACGACGACAGGCAGACGGACGCAGACAGACGGACTGACGGACGGACGCAGACGAAACGACGGACGGACGCAGAACAGACGACGGACGACGCGAACGAACGACGCGGACGGACGCAGACAGACGACGACGACGGACGCGACAGACGACGGACGGACGCAGCGACAGACAGACAGACGGACAGACGCAGCCAGACAGACAGACGGACGGACGCAGACACACAGACTGACGCAGACAGAAATTGGAAAAGATCGTACGTGTAGTTTAAGCGCTAGGTTAGTTCTCATACCACGGTTTTCCTTTCAATTGATTTTGCGGCATCAAGGGCTACTTAACGTGTTAGGTGATGCTTTTCTTAATTTAGCAACTGGATTCACTTTTTCGTTGTCAGGATCTGGCAATTAATTTTTTTGTGCCGAAAATCCGCAGTTTTTCGCGCAGCATTGCATAACTTTCCCTGTACTATGTATATTACTCAGTATATACGTATGTATACGAGAAAGTAAAAGAGGGTTGATTTCAGATTAATAGTGAGCAAGTTTCATTAAACATTTAAATTTATCATTTATCTCCTAGTTAAGAAAATTTCAAATTTTATTTGCCATGAATTTCACACACAGGGTGACCGGCGACCTGGCTTTTTGGAATTCAAGGTTTTCCCCCCCCGTTTTCCAGGTCTGCTAAATTTTCCAGGTTCTTTTTCGCACATTGCAACATATTTTTTCCTTCTACCACTATGCAGTAAAGAGAAATCATGTACTGCTGTGAGAAAAAGCGGCAATTTTTCGGGGGAAAAACCCTATTTGCCACGCCCTGGTAACGAAAGAGTAGATAAATCCAGTTGCTAAATTTAGAAAAGAAATTTTCTAATACATGGTGTAGCCAGAATCCATGTTTTGTGTGCCCTCGATACTGAAAACTTGGTTGACTGTCAAAAGTCCATTCTCCTGACAGAGAACAAGCTAGCAGGTAAACCTTTTAGCCACTTTTCTTGAAAATTTTGATATTCCTTGTGGCATCGATATGGTGATGTAGCCAACTTTTAAATTTGAAACATATTTTTATTTCAGGGGTACTTCACATGAAGCCCCTGAGATATTTTCAAAATTTTCAAAGATATTGCTCAATTGTTTTTGATTAAATTTTGTGGTTGGATAGTGTGAAGGCCGTTTAAGAGATCTCATGTTCATTGAAAACCCCGATAATTCGAAAATTGCAAAAAAGTTCCATATTTTTCGGAGACTACCTACAACTACAATTATAAAGATAGATATTTTTCTCTTAATGAAATTTATTCCTTAAAAAGAGATTTTGCAATAAGGTCATGTACAATTTTTGGAAAATTTGAGTACTTTTCATGTAATTTTGTGTGAAATATACGCAATTTTTAATTTTATTTAAACAATTTTTTCTCAAAGACGGCATCAACAATTTTTATTCAAATTTCACCTTGAATAGCATATAGGAAGTTTAAGAGTGCACGTCCCATGTTCATTGAAGATTTTGATTTTTGAAAACTGCAAAAATTCCAATTTTTTTTCACCATCTTCCTACAACAACACTATTATGAAGATTTTTTTTCTTAGTGAAAAGTGTTCATCAAATACATGTTTAAATACTGTCATGTACACTTTTTTGAAAATATAAGCATTTTTTGCGAAGTTTTGTGCCAAATATTGATATTTTTACTTCATACAACTTCAATTGTGAAGATACAATTAAAAGAAAAATTAAATGTGTTCATCAAAGATAGGTGATTGAAAGTAATAAAATTAACTTCGAACTAACAAATTACTTTTTTACTTCAAGAAATTTTGATCGCTAATTATGGTATGTTTCATTTGTACAAGTTTGAAAGAACTACTATTCCTGACTATCAAAATAAACATTGGTATGCTCCATAGGTGCTTTGTTTGAATTGGTTGGGTTTGGATTGTTAGCATTATTTCTAATACTATACATGAAAGAAAAATTGAAAAAATGGATACCATAAATTTGTAACATTTTTACTTTATTTTCATATTATTACCAGCGCTCTCTTGGGAACAATGCAGCCATAGAAACAGGGTCTACTCGTATTTCCTGGCACGCAACTCCGTCAAGATCTCCGCATGTTATTTTCTTCATGCTCCCTGTCACTCTTAATCTCCATATAGGTACAAGCAAAGATAGTTTTGACTGCGTTCTACTACAAAAGAAGTTAAAATATCCGTTGAATACAATGGTCGTAACAACATGGTCATTTCGATCGGAAAAATAGCAAAGTGGTACCACCGATGCCATCACAGAATAGGCGTGACTCCAATTGAAACTCAAACAAACTTACATATATTGTAGTAGTGTTTATAAATAATAAAAAAAATAATAAAAACTCAGCTATTGAGTTCCCGGTGAGACATTTGTTCCGCAAATATCTCGTCCATGCACGTGCAACACACAGGCTATAGGTGCTATGGGGCGCTACCTATGTTGCACCTATATAAGCAGCAGGGTTTGAATTTGTGTTGTGTGAGTCAAGAACTTTGCAATCCTAAAGAAAACTTGTGACACTTCTCATATGTATTTCGATTTTAATACTCACTATTATAATGTTCAGAGTTGAATTCTGCACTTTACTGAATGCCATGCCTTATGTGAATTTTTTGCTAAATGTTGGGAAAAAATCTGAAAATAATGAAAAATCCCGGTTTTCAAATGAAATTCCCGGCATTTTCCCGGTTCTTCCAGGCTTTTTCAAACTCCCGTTTCTTCCCCATGTTTCAAGGATTCCAGATTCGCTGGCCACCCTGAATACATTTATCTCTATTTTATCACTTGAATCTCCAAAATTGCCTCTAAAAGGCTAGGATTCTGGATCGATTGTTTAGTGTTTCTGGGCATGCCATCTGCTACAATCATTTGTCTCATAAGTGTACTACATGTTGTCTCATGGGAGGTGTCAGTGATCATCCCGTGCTGGATAGCAAGATCTGGCACCAACCTACATGTCGGCTTGGTGGTTTTTCCCCATTCAGGTATCTTCCACCTGCATAGTACTGCCCCACCTGGGACAAGACCTAAACTGCTGACCGATACTGCTCCAGCATTTGCTTGGTGATCCGAGAAACCAAAGAAAACTACCAATCAGGACAGCCAGCTGTGACAATTCTCCTCCAGGCAGGGGCTGAAATCGACCCAGCTATCTAACTGGTGTCAAAAATCATGTCAATATTGGGACTTGAATCCTAACACTCCCCGGTTCTAATTAACGACATGTAATTGACATTAGTACCACAAAAAGTAGTGTGTGAATATATATAAAATTTTTACAGGCTCGTCTTCAGGATTGTTGCAATGTCTTTGGAAGGTTTGGTAAAGATTATTACAACACAAATGCAGAGAATAAATAATTTAAATAATATATGATATGCCACCATAATCATCAATTTTTGTCTCTTGCAAAGAGCACGTGGTTCCTAAAATATTCTGCCAGAGGCCAGTAGCTGGGGGGCAAAATTGATACCTAACTGATTAGCTAGAGGCCAATAGCAGTGCACAAGAAAAAAAATTATTAATCTAATAGCAATATACTGTAAAATAAAATAAAAGAAAATTATAGTATTTTATTAAGATGTGAATCAATTACATTCAAAAATTATCTTAAACACCATAGTTTATATAAAATTGATCTTTTTCCTATTTCACAATGATTGAATATGAAGAAAGCCCAGGCAAAGTATTTAATAAAATTTGATAAATAAATAAAATTTGAAAGCAGTTTGTTTATATATGTTAATCTTCTAGAACTCAACTTAGATTAATGTTATACATTTAGGAATTAAGGTGAATTGTATTATTTCATTAGACCTGAAGATGAGGGTGCCAAAGTTCTCAAAACGTCGTTGAAGACCAGAAAACCAGAGTTAAGTTTAATATTTAATTCTTATGAAATAAAATAATTAGAAAAAAAGTCTGCTGTCTAACAATTTCAAAGTGACTTAATTAATAGAAATCAATCAATAAGACAGTATAAAATTGTACTAAAAGAATGTATCAAATAAAGCCAGGAGACTGACCGGAAGTACTCGCTGCGCGCCGCCAGGATGACGCGGTGGCCGTGGAAGCGCTGGCCCTCCACCGTGAGCACCACGTCGCTGTACTCATCGTTGAGGTAGAGGCCGCCGATGTGCTCCGAGAGGAAGGTGATGTGGTCGATCTCGCCCGAGGGGGCGCTGGGGCCCAGATGGTGGTGGTGGGAGCTCATGGCCCCCTCGACGCTGCCGCTGCCACCGCCGCCGCCGCCGGCGCCTGCCAGGGCTTCCGCGCACCGCTGCCCGCTCACGGTCCCTGCGCTGCGCACAGTGCCATTCATTTATTTGGTCATTCAAGCACCGTTTCATTCATTCATTCATTCAAGCATCGTTTCATTCATTCAAACATCGTTTCATCCATTCATTAATTCATTCATTGTGGTTCTAGGGTTCATCTGCTATGGGCACAAAGGAGAGATCGGCAGCTGAGACAATTTGCCCCAGCGCCCGACTTAATTGGAGCCCCGAAAATTAATTTTCATTTAAAAGAAAAAAGAAACGAATGTACTTCTAATTCAATTTAACTGCTATAAGTAATGGATAAGTAAAAAGAAGTTATCTGTCAAAAAAGATAACTTCTTTTTTACCCATATCGATTTCCAAAAATTTCTGCGGTAACCACCCAGTTTATGGTACAAGTTATTTCTGTTGCATGGAAAGAAATGAATTGTTTTGTCTTGGGGGAGATCGTTTGAAATAATGGCGCCCCATGCATCTGTTTTCTCTGGGCGGCCCTGGCCCTGGGATGGGAAGCGATTGAATATTGATTCCCCGCACGACAACTACTTAGGTCATTGGTCCCATAAACGTAGAGCATGTGATATCTCGAGAGCTAGCGGTATTCCTTGTCCGCCCGAACATGGCATCCGGATCCGACCTACACGCCTGCTAGCGGAGCGTTTCCCTTTTCCACGCATCTCCGCCGGCTGGGTCAAGCACCAAGCTCCCGAATGGTTTCCAGACACGAGTGCTGCATGAAAGTTTGTACGGGGAGAGGAAGAGTAGATCGCGTGCAGTCGTTGCCCATCTATTAGGATTCCCACCAGCATTCCCCTTGAATTGATCCGAGAAACCACGGAAAACGACCGATGAGAGCAGCCTGCCACTGAAATTCTCCTCCAGGCAGTGGGTGAATTTGACCTACGTGGCTAGTGTCGAAAATCCTGCTACCGTCGGGACTCGAACCCAAAACCTTCCCACCCAACGGTGCTACAGTAAATGCAATAGAGTGGCCGCTGAGCCACCATTGCCGGTGCTTGAGATGGACAAAAAAAAAGTAGCGCGCTGCCAGTTGAAGAGGGTGCTACTCTCACAAACGCCAGGAAGTGGTAAGGGAAACACTACGTAAGCCTGTGATAAAAGCAATCGCCCTGCAAACACCATTCCAACAGGTGCTACGAACTCATTGGTATTAAATTCCCGGCACCGTGCTGTGATCGAACCCGTGACCTCCTGAAACACCGGGCCTCGCGCAACAAGAATACGATTTATCAAAAGGCAAAATTCGCATTGGATGTTTCAAGCACGCGTCCACGGCAGAGAAAATGAAACATCCTTATGAGGGCTGCAGATGGGCACTGCAGTGTAGGTATGACGTAACCAAATTCACAATTTGCATGTATTCACGATTTACAAACCTTTCACGCCGAAATTAGGGGAGGGTAGGCAATAATAGTACAATCGTGCCCGCACCCTATTCGTATTAGACCCATTTGATTTCTGATTCCCCCCTCCAAATTAGGTTAGTTGATTCCGGGCGCGTCAACAGCTTAGTTCATTAGTCCCGTAAGTGTGGTGTATGTTTTCTCGGGAGATGACCGTGATCTTCCCCCACTGGATAGCGAAATCCGGCGCCGACCTACCGTCGACTAGCGGGGTTAAACCCCTAACCAGGGCTCTCCCACCAGCGGTGCACCGCTCCAGCCGGGACAAGCTCTAAGCTCCCCACCGGTCTCCCGGAATATGTGGCAGTGTAATGCATGTTAGTGTGTGTGTGTGTAAGGGGTGACGATAGGACAAGGAAGAGGAAAGAAAGATCCGTGGTCCGTTTGTTAGAGTACTCCTACGGCATTCGCCTGGTGATGATCGGAGAAACCACGGAAAACTACCGATCAGAGCAGCCGGCCGCTAGAATTCTCCTTCAGTCAGCGTCTGAAAAGCTAATGTCGAAAATCCACCGTCAGGACTCGAACCTAGGACCTCCCTGTCCGAGGCACTGCAGTGACATCAGTTGATGCACTGAGCCACCGCTCCCTGTCCAAATGAGTTCTGGTGAGACGCGGTGTTACGCGCGCAAGGTTGAGTGAAGCTCCAAGTGCGACGTAAGGAGAGCAATAGCAACAGCACTTCCGCACGCGACATGTGCGTGATCGAGAGACAGCTTCGTTCTTCTACTCAACACCAAACGATTCGCGTGCAGTACGGTTGCAAAGATGTAAGCGATATTAGCGTTACAGGTTTCCTTAACAAGCGGGTTTACAAAATCTCCTTTGCGAAGAGATTTTTAAGTCGTTTCACGTAAAAATCAAAGACGACAAATCGAACGAGATTCAATTGTACGACCGAAACAGTAATTTTTGCGTTAAGAGTTTCGTCGTAATTTTGAGCAATTTTTTCAAAAGTTTGCCTTATTTTTCAAAATTACGCTATGTCAAGACCAGGGGGTTCCAACGAGGTCAATATTTTAAAGAGGGGGGTGGGTGGGTCAATGATCAAGTATTCATTTGTAGGTTGAGAGTCAAATGCCCACCGATAACTGATCGATATAATCAATATGTTATGGATTACAGAAACGGAAGATGATAATTGTTTCTAATATTTAACATTTGTTTCCCTTTCTGCTATTTGAATCTGTAATTTTACTTCTGAGTACTTGTTTACGTTTGTAAAATTAAAAATTATTATAGTAAAAAAATAATTATATGTCTTTTCCTCACAACTTTTGTTGATGTTCTTTGTGTAAATTATTATCCAAGTCATTTATGTGTCAACATTTGTGCTAAGAATACGTACTTCCACAAAGGAATGCCTACCGTTAATATAATAAGCGTTAGAAAATTTTGAATACAATTTCGAGGACGTCTAATCTACACCAGTTCCTATCTATCTCAAGGAGAAGCCCCCAGCGGAACTAGTGGGAGTTCACGTCACATTAGTTTATCAACGTTGCCGATTTTCAAGATGGGCTCGACAGATTGTAAAACTCGAAACAATAGATATATTCTGTTACGTAATTCAGATATATGAACTTGATAGTGGCTAAGTGAATCGCCTACATTGAAACACATTACAAAATTAAAAATTCAATGTATCAAAATATATATGTATATATAACATGTGCTGTCATACCGTTCATCCGATTACGATAAAACTTTGTTAACTTATAGCTTTTTCTTGCGCGAGGAATACAGGCATAGGACAAAGGGAATGTATGTATGTCTGTCGTGCACAGACGCGCGTTGACGATTTTATGCGTTTGCACAGACTCAAGCGTCCCTGAACCGCTCTAGGCAACCCGCCGCACTCTCAAGTATTAAGGGCATCTTCGCAGCACTTTCTACCACTGCGATTGTGAAATACAGACAAGAATTATTACTTGAACGTTATTTTGGACAAGTAAATCAAATTTCTTCAAAACAATCATAGCGAGCGCATGCCCAAACTTGAGGAAGAACGTTTTAAAAATAGGGTCATTAGTGTGTGAAGTGTAATATTGCAATAGTGAAGCATTGCCGGATTCACTAGTGCAGAGTAAGTGGCAAATTGCTGAAATATGGTTTAAGAAAATATGCAAAATTCGCACGAAATGCACCATAAAATAAAGTTTAAATAATTGGAATTTGTTTCATGCACATACCATTTCTGATTTCAGAGGATGCATTTGCATTGAAATCTGGACCCTAGTCCTTACATACTTTATCCGTTTTTTTTTTTTTTGTTTTTTTTTTGTCAAAGTGCATTTTGTAAATGTAATGTTGTAATAAATGTAATGTTGAGTCAAACGTTATTCTGGAGATGTAATACAATCCACGTGAAATTTGGAGAAGTAGTTTACATGACCTTCATGGATTTTGATTAAATTTTGTCAGCTGAAATATTTTTAGAAATATCAGTTTGTTTGATCAACAGCATTGTACAGTATGACTATTACATTTTTGCAACATTATGGAGATGATTTAGGAATGGATTTTGAATTATCATGAGAGAAATTGGAAAAAAGAAACTAAATAAAAACTACATTTTTGGACATCAAATTGTTTTATATATTAAATTGATGTGAATTACTTATTGTCTGAATAATATTTCTGTCTACTTGACAGCTCGTGGCTGACAGGGAAGAGGGAGTTTCGTTATCCAACCTGAGACTTCAAATTCTGATGATGTCACTCCAGAATTGTCAATACTTATCAAGAAAAAAATTAAATCTACAGCATGAAGCATGATAAAGCAACTGAAAATTGAAGAGCGCCATAATCCTTTGGTTATACACTGTATGCAGTGTTCTCTATCATTGTTGTGTGTTCTTATTGTGATTTCTTTCTTGGTACTACTGCTGCTGCTGTTATCTGATGCTAGTGTAACCACACAACCACATGTCTACTGTCCGAGTAAGCAGCAGCAGCATCACTTTACCCCACCCCCAGCTGTCAAGTGTACAGAAATATTATTTGGACAATAACGTGTTCTCCATTGTAAGATTGTAAATTAACCCTTAAGACTCTGTTTGGGGTCTTTTTTGACCCCAATAATGTTTTGCAACATACTGAAAACTATTTCCATGAACTACTTCTTTTAGATTTGGTATTTATGTCTAATTTCGCATGTTGTGAACTTTTCGATTTAAAAAGTGTTTTTTTTTTTTTAATAATTTTATTTTTATGCGGTTGGGGGTCAGGAACGCCACATTTGACTTCTAAATTAGAAAAAGAAAAATTCTTAAAACTTGTCCATTTCCATTTTGTAATATATGATGTGGTTTCCGAGTGATAATGTGGGGTATTTGTCTTTTATGTTTTGGTAGCTTCATTTCAAACATTCCCATGCTGGTACCCATGTATAATTACGATGATATGCTAGTTTGTTTTTTTCTTTCTTCTGGAAACATTTAGTGTGATAGAGTAAATAAAGCAAATAAATATCATTGCTTTCTCAATTAATAATTTCAAGTAACACCCATGCAACAAATGCTAGTAAACTATTGTGTACAACATTTGGGGTAAAAAAGACCCCAAACAGAATCCACATAACAATTGGAGAAACAGAGTCGAAAGGTTAAAATATATATAATATTTCCATAATATGTATAATATTTTAAACAGGGGCTCAAGGGGATCAGTATAAACCCCCTGGGGACGGTGAAAGTTTCAAGGAGCTCAATGATGATGAAGGGGTCGATTGAGGGTCAATAGCTGAATATGAACCAGCATCTGACCAGTATAATCAGATCCCTTTTGTTACAAAAAAATTAATTTATCTCTGATATAAAGCAAAAAACCTGCAATAATAATTAATAAATTTGCACCCCTTTGTTTGTATTTATTCGTCATTCTATCATATAAGTTAAGATGTTCAGAAAACTCAAGAAATTATAATATATTCACTATGATACTCTATCGCACAGAAAGTACTCATTGCATAATGCACTGAAGAAATGTTAAGGTTACTTCTTAAAGAAAATTTTGTAACCAATGGAAAAAAAGATGATTAGAAAATCAACTCCTCAAAAGTGGAAGCATCATTGATTATTGTGAAAAGAAATATTTACAAGAATATTGGTGTATGAAATTGAAAGGCATATAGTGACAATTTATTGTGGATGCTGTATATTATTGCGAAAACGTGAGGTCAATGAAGTCAACACTTCCTTTAAAAGGGTCAATGAAAGAAAAAGGTTGAGAATACCTGCTTTAAACACTGCTTCTTCATTTACTTTCTAATAAATACATTGAAACCAATAAAACAATTGTTTTCATAATCCAACTTTTTAAATTTTCCGAGGACCCCATGCCCAGTTATTTTCCTGTGGTTCTACTGTACAACTTAAAACCTTTTGGAAGATTACAAAATGAATTAATCAGTTCCCATAGAAGCCTATGATTAAATGCAAAACAGTTCACGTAGTAAACATCCTCTTTGGCGTTCATTAACTAAACGTACATTTTTTCTGATTTTCATTTGGTCAATAACTCATTTCTAACAAATAAAATTCTTCCATGCAAAAGAGGGAACGAAAACTTCACAATGTGCAATAACTTTCAAAATTACAAACAATTTCTTATATTTACCTCCTACAATAACACTTTTGAATAGACCATTTTCATTCATCTGAATGAGCTTTGTATCTTTAAATATGGAAGTAGATCTTTTAGCAGTTAATATTGAGCAACTAGTCACTATTGATTGCTGTTAAATATGTTAATAATGCTATTCTCCAATTAAATGGTATTCAATTGGGGGCATTATTAGAACTTAATTTTTTAAATTTAAGTTTGTATCATTCATGATAACCTCAATGTATAAGAAATCTCAATTGCCTTGCCACTCAGATTCCAAGATGCTTTTTCCCACAACACCTAAATCTCAACTTGTTAGTTCTGAATTCCAAAGCTTCCTGCAAGTATTGATAGCATTTACAATAGACTGAATCAAATCTCATGAAGTAAAAGCACAATGTGTCAAAAACAGTGTAGGCTGGCTTAAATAACTTATTTCGCAAAACAAACATTTAACAAGTGAGAAAAACAATTTGCAATGTGTATGTACAATAAATACTTTCTCTTTCTTTGATGTGCAGCACAATGTCGTCATTGTCTTATTAACTGTCTATTCAGTACAAGTTGTCTTTCTTCATAACAGAGGGGAAAGAAAAAAGGAAAAAAAAAAAACAACAACAAAGAACACCACCACTCTAAAAATTGACCTATCAAATAACTTAAAAATAAGATGAAAATTACCAATAAAATTACTTAGGAATAAGGGGAAAATTATCTAATTCTTTCGACTTATTCAATTACCTTTTTTCCCCACTTATTCAACAAATTTTACAATTCTAAATAAAATTTATTTATATAAAATTATATTTAATATAAAGACATTATTTTAGGAGGAAATGCAACACTTAGCCCCAATCCTTCAAACTGTCCGTTTTGAAAGGTCAAGGAAGTTATCAAAAATCTCCGTAAATTTGAAAGTTCGGAAAACAGGTGCATAGTGAATTTAGACATGAAACGATGATACAATAAACTGTTGTAGTGTGTAAATGCATGAAACGTTCACTAACAAAAAAACAGGAAAAAAGAAACAAAATGCATAAAAATAACAAAAGTGAAGCAAAGGTTTAAAAATTAATTAAAAATTGAAAAATGGCAAAAAAGACCCAATAACTATACACTTCTATCACGATAAACATTGATTTACAGATTAGCTACATCAATGAAAAGATGACATGACATCAGAATCTGAGTCCTGGTTATGAGGTTTTAATTCTAAGCCTACAAAATGCATTTTGCAAGCCACAAACTAATGTTAAAATGGCCAATAAATATGTTGAAATTATATAATAAATAATATGGAACATGGAATAGATAAAAATTTGAATTTAAACGATCATGGAAATTTTGTTATGATGTTCAACAAGTGGTTTTGATTTGTTACGACTTCAGCACCTTCAGACAAGTGACAAAGAATGATATGTTCCTTTTATTTGTAATAAATGGCCCATCAAATTAATAAATAATTCCACAATGCAGTTGAATGAGCAAATTGACTTATCAGTAGTATTCTAAAAGTGTTGAGAATTAACAAACACCAAGCACAATTGCCATTCAATTATGGTGAGCTTCACTTCCACATTTTCAAAGAAAAAAGTTTTTGTAAATTTTCTGTTCCTTTTGTTGTTTGGGGGTTCATTTCCCACTCCACCCACACATCCTTCAACTTGCAATCTTGCAAGAGGCACGGTCGACAAACAAAAATCTTCCTACCTTGTATAACTAAAGGGCTGGCAAGCAGTCTCATGCCATACCAGAAATATGGAGTCACAAAATAGTGTCTACAATGTCACTTTAAGGAAAACAAGGACTATTAAATTTTGAAAACTGCATAACTGCCATTTGCTGTCAAATACAAAACTTCTTTCAAGACAACAAACAGGAAATGTGAAAGCAATGCACTTGGGAAAACATTTTTGCTAAAATTTACAATCAGATTATCTCATGCCAAGCCCTTCAATTAATTTGCCAGTTTTTGTTTTGTAGAATTTTATTAAATTTATAGATAAGAAATTTGATGTAAACTGAACTAACATTAGTAAGTGTAAGATATCTCTAAATCATCAAAGTGTACACACAGTGAAAACTATATTTTCGTTATACGCTTATATATGTAGACACTCACTCTCAGGTCCTGCAAATACAGTCGTCGGGCTTTCAAGCACAATAAATTTTTGCATCATATTTTAATGAAGTGACAACTACCTGCAACAGTTACTCCAATTCAACTTCGTCGACAATTTTGTTTCATCCATTTTTCAAGTTTCAAAAATTTTCTTTGAAAAAATTATTAACACAATCCTAAACAGTGATTTCGAACTTTTTAAGTTACTTTAAGGAAAACAATATAGTGCAAAAGAACTTAATTCAGTTTCTCCAAACAATTTCGTATTATCTAAAATACGAAAACAATTGTACCTTACGTCAACAAATGCAGTTTTCTCCAATGTTCCATAAACAATTCACCGAACGGTCAAATATAAATCGTTCAACCTAAAAGGCGATTAAATACTAGATAGATCAAGAAACTCGATCTTAATTTAGCATTGGAAAAGAAAAAACACCACGAACTGTAAAGTATCACATCTAAATGTGTCAAAATAGAAGCGTTCTCAACTTGGAAGTTCGCTTCCTCAAGTGTCAATTCCCAACAAATGAAGTTCAATAATGCCATTGTGCCAACAATGCCATAAACTCACCGATATCACATAACTTTGTCAAGAAGCGCACAAGGCCGGTACTTACTGTTTGCAAAGCTTCCTCACAAAAATAGATAACTCAACTCATCGCGCACACACAGCCATGTTGAACATGTTCTTATTTCTCACAGGCTGCTTTCGTGAAGAGTTCACATTCGCTCCCGGTAAAACACGGCGTTCCCCCAATTCAGTTTCACTAGAACACGATGTATCAACAAAAGGTCGTTTTAACAAAATAACATTAACAAAACAGACATCGCTCCATCTTCACAAATCCAGTATACCTAAATTATTTCAGTTTCTCTCAATGTGATGTTAACCGCCAGGACATTGTTATGAAGAGCATTCGAGAACACCAATGGACAAGATACTCTATAAATTCGAACGCTGCTAAAAGAGAGCGCTATTGGTGGCAGGTTATTTGTGAGCGCTATTTCAAAACTGGAAGTCCAATAATTCAAAAGTAATATTTTATAGCAATATTTTTTTAAAATGCACATTTTCAAAATCAAAATTGAACTTAACATATTTGGACGACTATTTTGATTACATTTTGAAAGACCATTATTAACACAATGTGGAATACATGTTAAAACATCATATATTTTACACACACACAAACTCTACACAATTTATTAAAATGCATTCTTTCGTTATTTGTTCGGTATGTTAATTGGTAAATGCAAAATGATGCCAGAGACAATTATTTCTTACTTTTTTATTAACGTGAATAGTGGGTAAAAGGAAATTAGGCACACATTTGTTTATTTTCTTAAGAATTATTATATTTTTAATTAAAAATATATAATTATTATTATTACTAGAATTAGTGATGATAGAATGAGAAGAAAAAATAAATTTAAAAAAATGAAAAAACAAAATTGAATTTTGTACATCAAATTTTTTTCTATTAATTTTGTATTTTATTGTGATGAAAATTAAAAATCTTCACATTTCATTTTAAAATTTAAAATCTTTCCCACTACCATTTGTCTTTGTGTGTTTGTTTATTTTACCTTTGTACTTATCAATTTCATTACTTACATTTTTGTTGAATTTATTTAACTGTAGAATACTGATCGAATACCTACAGCTGCACAACTCTAGCTTTTTGAGAGAGTGGCAGAACTGCCAATGGCTTCAGTCTTGAGATAATCAACACTTGCATGCATTCTGCTGCTTTTGTGAATAGAAGTGATGAAAAATTAATATTAACATAAAGTGAAGTTCACATGCAGGGGAATTTTCACTTTGTTGCCACACAATTAGACGTTACTCCCTACAAATATGTATTATATATCCACTAACTAACATTCCATTGGAATGAATCCAGCAAAAAGTTTTGAGTGATAATTAACTTTTTAGTGCTTTCAGAAATGATATTTGTTTAAATGACAGATGAAGTATTTTATAATTACATCAAAGCAAATTATACATTTGTAGATGTACAAAAATTAAAGCAGATTGGTTGTGCCAAGGGTTGGGCAAAATACTTTAAATTTAGTATTTAAATACTTCAAATACTCAAAATACTGTAAATATATAAAATATATTTTGTATTGTATAATTTTTATTGCAACAATATATCGTAATAGTCAATTACAGTAAGTTAGTAATTTAGAGTCATATAAATTTCTGAACAATATCTATTGTAATGTATTGTGACAATATGTATAAACATTTTCAAATATAAAATTATCTCAGAAATACGCCTAACATTAAGAAATGGAATATCCTTTTAAAATGACTAATTTTTCAAACAAATTATCAGACAATAAACACCCAATGTATAAAACCTGCAAAGAAAAACAGTCATTCAACTGGGATGGATGAACATAAGCTAGTGTTACAACAAATAAATGCTTTTTGTATTGTCAGATAACTGTCCAGTAAAGTTAAGGATTTAGATTTATCGTTTAAAAATGAAGAGAATCCCAATTCAACAGCTGAAAGAACCTTTTATTTTTGTTTCAATGGGGTGTATTCACTAGCAGAATCAAACAAAAAGGAACTATCCTCGTACTAAACTATCATCTGTATTTAAAGTTTGATTGTTTTTTATACAATATTTATTAAAATACTATTATATTTAACTATTATACTATTGTATTTTATTATATTTAAATACATCTCTAAAATACGTGCCAATAAAATTTTTCAAATACAAAATGTATACAAATAATTTCAAATACAAATACTTAAATACTGCCCAACCCTGATTGTGCCCAACAACTATCTAATTCAACAACTATCTAATTTAGTGTCTGTGAAGGATAGCTGCAGCTCCTGGACCCATATTTCTAAATATACTTTATCCACTTTGGTTTTTTAAAGAAAAATTTTATAATAATATAATAAATCATTAGAACCTCAAGTGTTGTAATAATCCATGGCCCACTATTGACCATTATCAACATCAGTCTCCCACCTACTGCAGAACGAACAGTCAATTTTACATAAAAATTATAATACTTTGAAGTTTTAATAAAGTGGAAAACATATGCCCGGATACTTGAATTGTAACATCTTATTACATTATTTGATTGTTGGCTCAACACCCTTGTTAGATAAATTTTCAATCTCATGTTTTATTAAGATAGCTTATGATATTTCACAAATAACTCTAACAGTACATGTACAAATTGTCAATACCCTGGATGCACATTCCCTAAAGATATACTGAGGTTAATCTGATTTCAATCTAAATTGAGCATTCACTTGTTGTAACTAATTGTGTGTGACTTATAAAAAATGACATTATCGTAGAAAATAAAATAGTACATTTAAAATGGGGAAAGAAGTGTGACTACAAACCATGAAATAAGAATTATGAAAAAAATTGTGATACACACGGATTGCAGACACAAATTAAAAATACAAATTATCTGTAAATACTGTGTTGATGTCTTACCTTTAATATCGATTGACTTATTTTTTTAAGTAAGAATACTGTCTTGAAAATCCAGGTGAAGATTTAAGGACTTTGTACACAAGCCTTAACCTTACCTTGTTTGAATGAAGGGCATAGCGGGTTTTTCTGTTATTATTAAAATGAGAGGAGATTCTGAAGTAGTTGACAGGCCTGGTACATGAACCCCAATACAATTTAAATATCAATCAACAATGCAAAGATGTAATTGTGGTAGCTACAGATAATAGTGTTAGTAATGGAAGGGATATGAATAGTATCCAACCAAAGGAGATATGTATTATCAAATGAAACACATTTTAACTAGTCTGCTGTACGAAGAAAAGATCCAATTCATTTACTAACTTTTGTTACTTACATGATTTTCGTTGACATTTGGTGAGGGATATAGGGTAGAAAGGGGTTGAAAGGCATGGCCATCATTGCTGATCAATTGATTAGTTATTCTTGCAGCATCAATTGTTAAGTTCATGGGTTCCTTAAGATGTAGTGCAGGTTTTTCTTGTGGGAGGTGGCAATCTCCCTGCGCCAGATGGTGAGATCTGGCACTGACCTACCCGTCTGCTTGTGGGAATTTTCCCCCCTGGGACAAGCTGATCTTCCGGTGCGTGTGTGTGTGTGTGTAAGTCAGGGTTGAGGATAGGACTAGGAAGAGGAAGGAAAGATCATGTGCAGTTCCTAGCCTGTTTATTATGGTACTGCTCTGGCATTCACCTGCTGTTGAGGGGGGAAACCATTGAAAACTACCAATCTGACCAACTGGCCACTAGAATTCTCCTCCAGACAATGGCTGAATTCAACCAAGCTATCTAGCTGACAAAAATCCTGTCATGATGGGACTCAAAATCCTAGGACCTTCCCGTCAGAGGCACTGCACTTATATCAATTAATGTCCTGAGCCACCTATGCCGGTCCATCATTGTTGATCACAAAGAGGAAGAAAAAGGGATGCAAGAGAAACATCCTTTGCAGCAGACTCCACACGAACAAAATTAAAGAGTATTCTCCCCACCGAATGGAATATTTAAGCTTCCTTCAGCACAAGGGAAGATATTCCATGTGTTATCATTTCAAAGTCACACTGTGATAAATGAAACTAGAAAACTCAGGACAAATTCTGTGTACAAGAAATGAAAATTAGTAACAGAATTCAGTAATTATGTAAAACCCTATCATCTCAATTACTAAACACATTTATTAAGTTTTCTTTTTCATTCTTGATAAATTCTGGTGAAATCTATAAATAATTTTTTATAAACGGATTGACTTTTCTTTACATGTATTTTTTAATCTGTATAATATTTACACAAAAATATACAGGCTCAGCCTTTAACTATTTCACATGGAAGTGGTATTCTTTATCTAATATTACATTGATGTGGCATAAGCAATTTTGAAACATTCTTTAGATTTTGAAAAAAATAGGGAGACTACAGACACTGTCATAAGTGGTTAATTCATTAAGAACTTCAAAAATTGCTGAACACACACTGCTGAAGAAAGTTCATCAATGGCTAAAACTGTCAACAAATACTGCATTAAAACATGCCATTTTTCAAATATATCAATACTGAATTATGATGTCATTATGTTAAATTAAGTTTCCAGCAGAAAAATCAATCCCCCAAATGCTTTCTTTGCATATGTTTCATAGAAAGGGGATTACAACCTAAATGTGTGTGACTCTTAGCATTTACCTATAAATACAAACTTTAAAACAACAATTTAAGGCAACAAATACTTAACATATTGTAGGGTGTGAATGTAAAACATGATCACTCACACAGGTATGCTTTCAAGAACAAGCAAGTGAACATTTTGGTTTAAGGGGTTTAAGAGGATCTCATAAAAATGATAACAGGAGGTCAACTATGAGCTGTAAATTAAACTATTTGATAACCACTACACAGTCAACACCCAGCAAATCTACAAAATAAATCTCAAAACCTACAGTTTTTAGGGATTTCATCTTTTACTCTCACACCCTTCCTTTTTAATTTGTTTAAAAAGAACATATACTATTATACATCTTCATGAATTTGTAGCACTAGGCAAGAAATTGGTAGGTGAACGCAACTAGGTTTGATAACCATTCAAAAAAATTACTCAACATATGGGTACCATAATGATTTTCCATTATTTTATTAAAATTTCTTCACACTACCTCCTGACATTGCACTAGATCTATTGTAATATTAACAGCGTCCTTAAACGAGACAGTATTGCATCCTCAAAAATACTAAGATTGACTGACTTCATAACAGATTCTTCTTTATTAAGAAGAAATCATAACATGTAACAGAGGTATTGGGAAATCAAATCTAATTCAGCATTTGTGTATTTAATAAGCAGACATACACAAAAAGTCTGTAGTAGTTTTCCAATACCTCCTGTATCACAAGGTTTGGCATTAAACACAGGAGTCATTCATTCTCTCAGAATCAAAATAAATAGGCTGGTTTACTACACAACGTCCAGAAAATTCTGTCGTATTTGACACATCACATTATGTGATCATGCTGTATTTAGGAGCACCTCTATATACAATTTTCAATAACTGCTTCATTTATGGAAACCTGTTTGTATCTTCTGATAGTCTTCAGGTAGCCAGCACAAACTTGGTACACTTCAGTGCTAAGACTGATGTCCTCAAGTTAATATACTGCTACCTCATTTGCATCCTTCTGCTATCTTCTGATACAATTCCAGAAAGCGGCTTGTAATCAGTAAACAACTGTGTGACCTGTTCAGTCAGAACTACTCTCATGGCTGGTCAATGTGGAGGAGACTTGGTTTCTACTTTGGGGCCAGCTGGTGTTGGGCCACCCATTTCTCCCTCACGCTGACGGTTCCACTCCTTCAGCCCCTCTGGTAAGGAAGTATCTTCTTCAAATGAACCGGTTCCTTCTACAAATTGCTCATATGTAGACTTCTCTGGGAAAGGTCTTTTTCCAAGTAACTCAATCATGTCTTCACGGCTTAGAATCTCTTTTAGAAGTAAGCGCTCTGCTACTTTCTCAACATCGCTTTTGTGCTTAGACAAAAGTTGTTTTGTGTGAACGTGAGCCCGTTCAATGAGGTTACGCACTTCGGAGTCGATAATTTGTGCAGTTTGCTCAGAGTAAGGCTTTTCCAGAACCATCTCTCCTGGTTGAGGCATGTCGAAGCTCACGTTTCCAACTTTTTCGTTCATTCCAAATTGCACAACTTGAGCATAGGCACTTTGCGTTACCTGCAAAATAAAAAAGGAAACAATTTTTTTAAATATGGACAGAATGAGACTATGATGGGGTAGTTACTACATTCTCAGATCTCAGTCAGCAAAATACAGTAAAATCTGTCTAAACTGGAACCTATACAAGCCAGAAACCTGCCTTAACCATAAAAATTTCTTTAGCCCATGAAGTTAAATGGCATTTTACATAGCATGAAACACAACCTGTCAAACACAAATGGAATGTTTTTTCATGACCTACAGAAAAAAAAAAACTTTACCAAATGGAATACCTGTGAATTTAATGCAAATGGCAAACGAAAGATATTCTTAATGGAATGAATGCATCAGCAAGTCTGTTTTAAATTCTCTGTCCCTTTGACATGTGATTTCGTTTTGTCAACCATAGAGTGAAAGACAGGGGCTTCAGCAATAAGGATAGGAGTCAACCTTGGAGTTGCTTGTCTCTCAAGGCATAGGCCATGTGGGAATTCCCTCCCTCCCAGCTCTTTGAGCATGGGAAGGTGTACGGGCATGGCTTCAACTCACGTGCCTCACTGTCCCACATTAAAATTAAAATTGTAACACCTCGGCCACAGACACGCTGCTCAAGACCATGCGAGGTTATCAGAAAGACAGTACTCCGGGCTGTGATGCACTGAGTATTGAAAGAATCAAAAACAGTCTCACTGCAGCCATTAGTGAGCGAGGTGAGGGGAATTTTTGAGTTTCACAACCTGTTTAACAATGGTTGGAAAAAAAACAAACATAAAATTCTAACCTTAGATGAAAAAGTCAAATGTATAGAAGCAAGCGAAACTGAAAAGTTGGCAATGAAAATCTTTTATTCATTTATCGGTGATTTCTTCCGTAAATACATTATATGTTAATGTATTTTAAAAATTATAATAAAGTCATGTAATTACTGGTTACAGGCCAAAAAAATCTATATCACAAGTGTCATAAAATAGACAACCCTTCATAAAACAGAAACTTCCCCAACTGGAATGTTTTTGGTTCCGATTATTTCCAATTAATACAGATTTTCCTGTAAAAGGTAAGGACAGTTCAAATTTCATTTTCAAAATACAGATCTAGCATTTGTGGGATACATAGATTGTATAACACCAAAACAGTACTCTGAATTCATGATTGAAAGCTACACATTCTTTTAACTAGTCATTATTAGATTCAAGATTTTTTATTACAATTTCTTAATAAATTATTAAGTTTATTTTACCATTAATTTTTTGGCTTTGAGTTATTTCAGAAATCAATCATTATCAAGTAGTCCGGTTGTCCAGAAAAGATGTGCAAATTTTAAAATTTTAATTCCTCAAGGACTATTTTCAGCATTAAGCTAATCGAGGAAGTTTTTAATCTCCTTCATGTGTAAATGTCTGATGGGATTAATCACCTTTTTGAGATCATCCTGAGCGCCAGTTGTGATTCTTCCAAAGAAAATTTCCTCAGAGACACGGCCACCAAGAGTCATGCACATGCGATCAAACAACTGCTCTTTGCTGTAGAGATATTGCTCCTTCGGCAGGTACTGTGCATAGCCAAGACCTTTGCCACGGGGTATAATCGACACCTTCAATAATGGGTCCGCATGTTGCAGAAACCAGCCTGCTACAGCATGGCCTGCCTCATGATATGCAACCTGTAAGAACAAACAGAAATTTTGAACATAACAATTGTTATTCTGGAGTCAATGATGTTCACTGCCAAGATTCTATTGATATTTCTCTTATGAATGTGAATACGTTTTCCATAGAACACGCAAACATGTGTTTGGGGCATGTCATCTAGTAGTAAACAAAAGTATAAGTAGGATCCTTAACATGTTTTGAATTAATTTCAGAGATGTCAACAAATTAAAATATTTTAATTTATTTTGTCTAACTGCCAGACTTTGCAAATCATCCTTGTACATTAACACTATACAATTGTACTGAAACAGCACTGTTACAAACAAAAATACACATAAAAATACATATGAGATTCATGGAAGTGTAGGCTATACAGTAACACTATCACAGATGTACATTTCTTAGATGAGAGTACACAAGAGTACAGATACTTAGGCCCTGCAGCCAAGAAATTGCGCATGATGCCATCTTACTATCATCTCATTCTGAGGTATTGTACATAAGTACACGGCAGTTGAGTTGTATTCTCATACTTCTTGTAGTTTTGAGTAATAACATTAACAAAGTGAACCACAGTCTGATACATGGTTTAATTTTAAACATTTCAAAAATCCTTTAGCATATGACATTCGAAATATTTCTCTGTAGTCTTAAGCTGTGCACCTCCATAACCTCAATTGTGTTCTATATAATACCTGACCTATTATACATTTTTGAGCGCTGCAGAAATGACTTCACTGGAACTGGCTTCAAGTGCTGTAGAAATGCTTCAAGCACCAAATAGTTGAATGATCAAAATTAGAAGTAGTAAAGTTAACGATTCAAAGCAATAATAGTAAGACAAATTCCTTAGGAGCAAGTTTGACAAATAAACGGCCCTTAAAATTTCATTTTTTCATTTCAGTGCGTTGAATGAAAAAAAATATAGTAAATACTAATGATTGGTTGATACACGATTAAATTAGATCTTTATTTTCTAGCTGATAAAGAATAATTTACAGTAAATACTACAGTAATAAATGATCATCTATCCATTTGGCAAAATAAGGATTGTGATTGGCAAATAAATTATGATCAAGCAAAAAATATACTTAAAGAATTTAAGATTATATGGGCATTGCTGCCTGTCAAAACTTGCTTTCGCCGCCATCTTATCTTCTCCCGCCTGGGTTCACTCGTAAGGGCACCAAAGTTGATCTACAGTGAAGTTGTTAATTCGTTTCTCACTTTACATTTTTCACATTTATACGTTTTTTTTCCGGTAAGTTCCAGATAAATTCCTACAATTCCCATGCTAAATTATTTCAGTTATACGTTTTATGTTTACAAGTTTTTCACATTTATACGTTCATAATAAAAGTCCCTTTAAGACCATATAACATTCAAATGATCCTGGCGAGGAGTGGGGTGACCTATGCCGAGAGCCCGGAACTTGCTTATTCCTCGAGCTGGCATGCTTCCCTGAATGAAACTTGTAATATAGAAGCTCAACTCGGCCTAGCTGAGGGCCAAGGCCGCAGGAGGCCATAGGGTGGTGTGCAAAGTCGGGTCCCAGGCCACCTCCAGTAGCGGAACTTCAAAAAATTTCAGTCAGGTGCAGACAGGAGTTCTCTGATTACCTCAAGAGGGAATGGCTAGCTCTGAGGGAAGGTCACATATATCCCCAAGAGAGAGTAACGACGTAGATGACCAATAAGTGAGAAAGTTTGTGCACTGACTGTCCCACTCTCTGAAGGCCCTTCAGTTCGCCTAATAACATACAAGATCCTCTCAGTAGCGGCATAGCACAAGCAGCTAATAGCTGAAATGCTTCTCTGCACCACCCAGCAGTGTCACCAGGCTGTGGGGCTATGGCAGTTGTGCACTTCCTGTCGCCCAAGTAGAACACTGTGCTTTGACCTGCGGAATCTCTAGTTACGTCAAGCTTCAAACCAAAGCAATCACCGCCAGTTGTAGCCCACACATGACACAACCTCCATTTCCGCAGTGAAACGAGTTGCACAAGGTCATCAGTAACGTTTCCATTGTGTCCATTCTAACGAAAGAGAGTGGTAGGAAAAGCCAACCCCTTTCAATATCAGGCGAAATAAAAATGTTAAAAGCTGTTAGGGAGAGTGGCAATAAAAAAAGGAGATATTGCTAAAGAACTGGGAAAACTGGGAAAACAATAACTCAAACATATTGAGTTTCTATTTTGTTCATAATAATCAATTTAAGTCGTGCATTTTTCTCACGTATGCATTTTCTCCCTTCCGTCCCCTGAAAAATGTTTAGGTGAAGTTCTACGGTAGTTCTATATATCTGTGAGTATAACATTTACAGCTCTAATTAAAGGTGACTGTGGTTAATCAATTACTCATCTAGAGATCAACCATACACAGATCTATCAGATTTCACTAGCCACTATGTGACCCCAATCAATGGACGTGATTTAAATTTCTATACTGAAAGTTTCAATTTTTATCTCAGAACCAAGGAATACTTGCCGTTCTCTTTTCTTCTGGCTGTAGAACATTAGTCTTTTTTTCCATACCAGCAACAACACGTTCAATTGCTTGCTCGAAATTCTTCATCGTTATGGATTCGTTCAGATCACGAGCTGCTATCAGGGCTGCTTCGTTACACACGTTCGCAATGTCCGCTCCTAAGGCAAGGAAATTATGTACATGTGTGGCTGGTAACCCTGTAGATCTCATAAAACCGGAAACATGAAAAACTTTCTATAAATTTTGAATTTTATGACTGCACTCATCATAACTCAAGAATATCTTTGAAATTGCAAGTAAGTGAAAGAGTATATATAGCTGAAATTATGTTTCTTAGAAATAATATTCACAAAGTGGGTAGCTTATTCAAGGAAATTTGTTGAACTAATTTAAAATTCATATGAAAAGCTTCCTCATACCTGTAACCCACTTGGGAACATTTTGGCATATTCTGCTGCTTCAAAAATGCATATTTTAATCCATGGCAACATATCACTAAGATAAAATGACCTGGGAGACCTTTCTCAAACTAAACTGTAACTACTTGGAAAAAAATAAAGAAGAAAGGAAGGAAGGAAGAAAGAAAGAGGGAAGGAAGGAAGGAAGGAAGAAAGGAAGGAAGGAAAAAAGAAAGAGGGAAGGAAGATGACTTCTTCGCTGTCCGGGTGACTCCGCGTTGTGGGCTGAGAGGCCGACGTTTTGCCTGACATGTCGCAGGCTTCATCAGGGCATCAGGGCATCAGTCCTGATGAAGCCTGCGACATGTCAGGCAAAACGTCGGCCTCTCAGCCCACAACGCAGCGTCACCCGGACAGCGAAGAAGTCATTGACTCGAGCCGCGGAAGCCTACGCGTACAAAGAGGGAAGAAAGGAAGGAAGAAAGGAAGAAAGAAAGGAAGGAAAGAAAGGAAGGAAAGAAAGGAAAAATCTAAAACCCAAATATTTTAAATCTTTCTCAGATTCCACTAGAGCATTATCCATTTAGAATGGTGATTGACATTTGTCAGATGTGGAGCATCTCCTCATGAGTCGTTATCCAAAGAACTCAAAAAGGCCATGAAACAATATTTCAATGATATATTTGTCTAAAAGCAAGAGTTAAATTTTCACTTATTTCAATAGCATCAAACCGGAAGTTGTGAAAGGTCGGTACTTTCACTCATGGAGATGGCACAGATTCTGACAGTCAGCAGCTGTTTTATATGTTCTGTCCACTTCGACCAGCAAGCGTATCATGTACAGCATACAAACCAATTTTGGTTTTTGGATCGTGGATACATGAATGTAGTGGCACAAGGTCGTGGTGTCTTCAATTAGAGGTCTTCAAACACCTGGAATGTACAAAACTTACCTGTGAATCCAGGGGTAAGAGCTGCCATCTTCCTGGCCAGGTCCAACTTGTCGAGATTCGTTTTGAGAGGATGCAAATGCACCTTGAAGATTGAGGCACGGCCCTTGATGTCTGGTGCTGGTACGTAGATTTGGCGGTCAAAGCGACCTGGACGAAGCAATGCCTATCACAGTCAAATATAAATTTGTTTCAATATTTCATTAGCAGACCATCGTGACAGAACACAATTGAAAATTATTGATTTTAATAATGCTTAAATAACAGTGACTTTGTAGTGCTCAGCTAGCGAATGAAATGCTTAAATAAAAATGACCTGCATCACTTTTTTATGACCTTATCCCTCCAAGTATCTGACTAAAGTATATTGTTTAAATAATTTAATAACTGGCTAGAGACATTCCACCATTATAGCTGATAATTAAAATTTTGATTTCTTATTTTATTTCCATTCTTAAATAAACAAAAAAAAAACACACTAAGGGCCATATTCATAGTCGTCACTTATAGGATAAGAAAATACTTAAGCTATAAGAAGTTACTTTTGATAAGAAAATACTTATACACATTTTGTATTCATAGACGATACTTATAATAAGTACGATGCTTAGCAGTGCTTCGTGTGGCAACAGCGTATTGGCTGTTTCACAGCCACTTGAATCTTGTCAGAAGCGCTCCATCAAACTGGCCGTGAACATATTCTTGCGTCCATGAGGTAACCTAACCTACACAGTTTCTTAAATAGTGCCAGTATCTTAAACAAAGGCTTAAACGGTGGTGAAATTAGTAAATATCTATTAGTTAGAGGTGGTTTTAGCCACCAGTGTTACCAAAAAGTGTACAAAAAAGGGTTTAGTAAAACAATATTTTTTTCTTAAATTCTCGATCGCTGTGCATTTTCAATGTGTTTGGCATGTTTCGTAAATATCACTTGTTGCTGCAAAGCAAGATGCCACTGTAAAAATCCTTATAATCTTGGAAATAGTCGTCTATTTCCATTTCTTTCAAATTACGACAATTTTCAACGAATCAAGAGAGGGTTCACTTATAGCTATAAGTGAAGGCTGGACCTTCCTTATAGCTTTAAGTATTTTCTTATGTGGATGGATAAGTTGCTACTATGAATTGGAAAACGTGTTAAGGAACTCCTTAAGGTTTTCCTTATTATAAGTCAAGACTATGAATACGGCCCTAAGTCCTTTAAGTCCTTCAATTTACTTTCTCACCAAGGAGTACAGAGAAAGTTATGTAATGATGTGTGAAAAATCAGCAAAGTTTTGGCAGAAAAACTCTTATTACAGAACCCTAGTACCAAAAAACGAGATACGTTCGGTTGCTAATTTTAAAGAAAATCCTCTATCACATGGTGCAGCCAGAATCCACGTTTTGTGGGTCCCTTATACCAAAAAATCAAATGACGGCAAAACCTCAGCCTGTCTGTCAACAACCCTACTGGCTAAACCATTCAGCTCATTTCCTCCAAAATTGATATTCCCCAATCTATCTGACTGATGTCACGGCCCCTTGAATTTGAAACCGATATTTTCATTGAGAGGGGTCATTTACATGAAGCACTTGGGACATTTTCCAAATTTTTAAAAAAAGGCTTCATTTATATATATGAGATTAAATTTTCATTAATATCACAAGTTCAAGCACCAACTTTATATTACAAAATCTCTAAACTTCATTCAATACATAGCAATAACTTGCATTCTAGTGATCTACTAGTTATGAGCAGAGTGCAGCATTTCCTTGCTCTTAAATTACACACACATCCCTCCTGCAAAATATATACGATACCAACCATGGAATTCACTTGCCCTTTCGTCATATTAGTGTACAATTTTTATTTTTTTCTGGTTTTACTTTTTGGTTTGTGCACATTTGAGTTTTGAAGATACCAAGGTTAAATTTAATGTAGGCATTGGCAATTAACTCAACGGAACAGACTGGAACAAACTGGCTCGGTGGTGAAACTAGACCTTGTTCGCACGGAAATGTCCTTTCTGTATGATGAGACTCACTGCAAATTATTCCTTTGAAATATTTTCATGCCAGAAAACCAAAAAAAGGTCAGAGTTGAGCCGATTCAGAGCGGCTGTCACACTGAAAACTATTTTTCATTACGCATCTTGCCGTGTGCAATATTTTTGCAGTTCTCATTGAAACAACTTTGTTCATGTAGCAGTGAACCACTTCCTGCACTTCGTAGACCACAGTTTAGTTTGTAACTATCACACAAACATTGCTGTAACGGGCGACGAGATAAACACAATTGTATGCAACTTCTGAAATGAATAGTGTAAGTCCGTCTTATTTAGTTGACTTCGCCCATTTCCATCCCTATGAGCTTTGTCACCCTTTCGCTTCTTGCTAGATTGGTAATTGGTAACACTTAGTAGTGGTGGTGGGATGTCTTAAAACAAGTGAAAATCTTGCTCTGCTCATAACCAGAAGATTACTAGAATCTCCACAATATCTAATGAAGTAAATTTATTTGCTGAAATACAAAGAATGACAAATAAATTGTCCATTAAACTTTATGCGAGACCGTTATTCTCACCTTGTCCAGGATATCAACGCGATTGGTAGCAGCTAGAACTACAACATTTGTGGTGGTGTTGAAGCCATCCATTTCCACAAGAAGCTGATTCAATGTGTTCTCTTGCTCAGAGTGGCCTCCAAAGCTGCGACCACCTCTTTTACGGCCAACAGCATCAATTTCATCAATAAACAAAATGCAAGGTGCATGCTTTCTGGCCATAGCAAACATATCACGTACCCTGCTGGGTCCAACACCTGTAAAAGCACATCCACACGAAATATTAAAATCTGACCGAGAAATTTATAACTCTACTTCATCATTTACATTCTAATGGAAGACTATAATGCTGTCCATCAAATTAAAACCATTGTAAAACCTCCTTTTTACACTTTTCACTTTACACTTTTCAGAGGACTGAGGGACAAAAATGTAAAATGCAGGAAAGTTAAAAAACAATAGACTAGGTGAGTACTTACATTATTTAATGCAATGGTGGCCCTATTTTCACTTTCGCATCCTTATTTCATAAAAAGACAACTATTATAATTGTGCGCTGGCAAACAGCAATTTTCAACAGAAAATCTCTTATTGACAGGTCCTTGAAAAAAAAGTGATAAATCAAGTTTCTAAATTATATTTGGTGGGTCTTTGAAACCCAAAAATTGACTGATGGCAAAATATATGTTTGTCTATCTGTATTTAGTACCTAAATCAACTGATTTTCTCCAAAATTGATATTCTCCATATGATCTGAAAGAACTCAAGGATTTGCAAGATTGTTACGTACATGTGTACTAAGTTACTACACATTAGAACAGGATTTATCCATTTCTTTTTGCATCAGTAAGAGTTTTTCTGTCAAAAAATTGCAATTTTTTTGCCACAGCATTACGTAACTTCCTCTACACTATGTATTACATGTAAGTATATGAGGAAGTAAAAAATAAAGAGAAAAAGGGACATTAAAGATGGGATGCACACTCCATATCATGTAAATTGCGGGAAGAGAATGTATTGTAAACATAGGCTTCACAATAGGACCAACTAAAGACTACATAAAAGGCAGGAAAACTTAAAATGCAGAAATGTAAAACCGAGATTTTCCCATACTTCATAATGTCTGAAGACATTTGATAACAAACATGGCAAGAACCCTCAAATTACTTTCCTAATAAATTACTTTCCCCATCTCAATCGGGTATTTGTCCAGTTTCCCTGATCCATTGAGCAAATGCTGAGATAGCCCCTTGATTTGCTTCTGGACATAAATGTAGCTTCACTATGCACACATTTTGTTGAACTTTCCTTTTGCTTGTAGGGGTAGTAGAGCTTAGGGTGAGTTTCTAGTTTGTTAACAATACAGAAAAATCAAATCTGCTCATTCATTTACTGTTAAAAATAAGTTTTCTATAATTCGACAATAAAAATATCTAGTTTTTGAAAATGTTAATCACTCGCTTTTTTAAATTTATTATTATTATTACTATTATTTTTCATCTTTCAACTATTAATATTTAAATTGTTGGGATTCTGAAACTCAAGAAACGTGCGCAGATGATTTTCTCCCCCATACGTCACATACAGTTTTTCACTGTTTTTGACTAAATAAATAAATAAAATACTTTGAGCAGATTTCCTTACTGCCAATTGTTTATTTACACATGTACGCAATTACTCTTTTTAGATGAAATTGTATTGCAACTTGAAAAATAACAGAAGGCTCTACCTGACACCAGCAACTTCATAATACCAAAAATAAAACCAAAGTGAATAATAGCAATGTGGAAAGATACCAAATAAGACTGTTATTTAGAATTTTAAGTTTTCAAAAACAAACTTCAATGAACACAAATTACTAAAAATATGTAAGAGAATAAAGTTCAAAAAAGAATTTATATTCATATAGCGGAATTCATAACATAAAAATGGGTCTCTTACTAAAAATTTAACAAATTCAGTAATTTAGCAATGAGCACAGTTGTTTCATGTTACTCACCAACAAACATTTCAAGGAACTCTGATCCTGAGACGGTAATGAAAGGTACATTGGCTTCCCCAGCAGTTGCCTTCGCCAGCAAGGTCTTGCCAGTGCCTGGTGGTCCCGTCAGCATGGCACCCTTAGGGATTTTGGCTCCGAGATCAACATACTGCTGTGGGTTCTTTAGGAAGTTTACGAATTCCATGATTTCTAACTGCAGGACAAATAAAAAAGAACTTCTTGTACAATATGAAAAATTTACATGGTCAGTCATTACATGGTAAGTCTCACAAATACGTATTTTTGAAAATGGAAATATTCACTTTATATATGACTAATGTTCCACTTAATTATGAAAAAAAAGTAATACGAGGCAAAATAATTATTTTGCTTTTAGGGTTTGAAGACTTACTGGCTGGCTAGAATGTCTTTGGGGATAAAATATTTATTACAATCAATTGATAGATTAGTGTTTCTGGGCACATCAACTGCTACGGTCATTATATAGTTTGTGCCAATTCGGAAGGTGGGCATCACACAGAGACTCAGCGATGATAAAACACGAGAGCCAACAGTCAACGTCCAAGACAAGCAGAGAGAAAACATAAATGAACCTGATTCACTGAAAGAAAGCATGTGACTCCAGATGCATAGAGCGGCTTGAAAGGCGTCCTCCGCCTTCCCAGCTGGCATGTGCTAATAGTCCTGTATTGTATGTTTTGATCACTGAAGGTGGCGGTGATCTTCCTACGCTGGAGAAGCTTATTTCTTTATAATTCCCACAAAAGGCATTGCCCCCTCTCTTAAATACAGGGTATATCACCGAAACCTTCCCATCTTTGGGAATCGTTGCTCTACTCCAGCACAGATTAAGGAATCGCCTATTTACGTTCTCTGACGCATATTTCATCAATTCAGCTTTTATATTATCCATTACAGTGGCTTTTCCATTGTTTATTTCCTTTAGTGCTTTTCTCAGTTCCCTATATCCTGTACTGTCCATTTTGAATGGTGTAAATCGTTCTATTTGGTTTTCTGTGTTTTTACATCCAATATTTTTCTGTACGATCTTGTAATAAAGGAGAACTTTGTCTGCTTTAATAGCGGTGGGTACTGATAAACTTTTATGTCTCTATGTAAATGTTTCACAACTTCATAGCCTTTTACTAAGCATCTATCTACGTCATGTTCTATTTCTGAGATATATCTATCCCAGATATCTTGCAGTGCTTTCCTAGTCAATTTCATTACATGATTTGATTTCTTAGAATATTCTTGTTTATTTATCCATATTAAGACATTTAATTATATTAAAATAAGATAGAAATTAATATACAACAATAGGTTAAGAAAGAAAAAGGAAAGTAAGCATTGAATTTGCAATAAAACTTGTGACTCTCAACTAGTGAAAGTTATTTCTAATTTCACTAAAAAGTGTAAATATATCTATATCAAAATATAATACTTGATTACACTTCGACATAAAAATTTGTGTAGAAAATTAATACAGCATCAAGAACAACTGGTGTGTTTGCCACGATTCTAATTCAGAAATGTTTTTTGGAACCATGAATCATCTCAGCTTTTAGTCTCACAGAGGCACATACATACCTTGGCTTCCTCGCAACCAGCTACATCCTTAAAGCGCACTCCAATATCACTGGAGTTTATAAGCTTGGCAGTAGAGTCCATGACACCACCAAACAGACCTCCCCCTCCACGTCGGCCACCCCTCGCACCCATCATTTCGGCTGAGCGTCGCATCATATACACCAGGAAACCAATGATGAGCAGCGTTGGTAAGATTCCTTGGAGCAAAGCACACAAAAAGAAGCTGAAACCAGGAATCTGATAAATTTTTTTTAGCTTAAAAGGTTCTAAACAGTTCTACAACAGAGGATGCACTTTGAAATGCATACCAGTCTGAGTTTTCAATGTGACACCGTTGCTTGGAAAATCAAGAAATTAAATTTTTCAGAGTTAAACAAAGTGTTTTGGATGTAAGCATAGAGGAGTATAAAGCTTTAGGGATATATTGTTGGTTAAAACCAGTTTAACCATAATAGTAATATTAATAATCATAACAAAAGTAATAATGACAATAATGAAAATTGCAATTCTTGATTGGTCTTAACCAAATGAAAAGCAATTTCATTCATTATCATTGGAAGACCGTACGAGATATATTTTGGAATGAACATTACCAGTTTTTCTCAAAATAATCATTTTAAATTCAATATCTATTTTGAAATATTGCACCTGGAAGCAAGACCTTTTTTGAAATGCTTAGTATCTTATGCCAAAGTTTGAACCTCAAAAATCTCCAAGCTGATGTCAGATCCCTTACTATGTGCTACGTCATTATTATATCGTTTCTGAATGACCATCAATATTTTGAGTCTGTTTTCCCAGCATTTTCCAGTTTAACCTACCTATTATTCATCAGTTGTTAAAAATCTTGATTGTTCCAAATAAGTGGAAACTTACAAAAATAAAATAAACAAAATTACCCTTTCATAAAGAGAGAGAGTTAAAAAAAAAGGTTAAAGTGGGTGTAAAGTAACATTAAGACAAGATTAATTTTGTTTTGTTTATTAGTAAATAATAAGCTCGATTTTATTAGAGGAATAATTCCATTCTTTAGGATTATAACTTATATCTAGAAAAATAAAACTAGTTTTTCAAAAAATTAAAAAAATTAACATCCTTTCTAACAATAGTTGCATATGAAAGATCTGAAAAAACCCTGAAAGCTTAATTATTCTCAGGCAAAAATAATTCACAATTTCCCATTGTCACTGATAACCCCAACATTCTTACCTGTTACACTGGCTGCTTCCAGTTCAGTCTTGTAAGTTACCGGTACATAATTTGCAGGGTCAATATTCATATCAGACTGCGCATTTTCCAAATTACGCTCAAATGAATCGACACTGCCAATGTTGAACCACAGAATTGTGTTAGCATTGCCATCAACCGAGTTCCCAGGAGTCAATCGCACCCGAACCCATTTCTTGTTGACAACTTCCAGCTTGTCCACAATACCTCGTGACAGGTAAGTATGCACAAACTCCTTCCATGCTATCTCTGTGTAGCTCATCTCATAGAAAGCTATGGTGCCCAACAACCCAACAGCAGCCAAAGCACCCACTGCGAGCCAGCGCTCCCGTTCACCTCCATCGCTGGCGAAGCCTTTTGGACCTCCTGGCCCACTGCCACCCGATCTGGTCCAAAAAACATGACATTTTTAAGTCCGATTCAAACACAACCTAGGTAAACATTTTCTCCTCTTAACCCTCAGTTAGTCGAACATGGTCACTGAGTTTCCAAACTTCATATTTTTATTAGTTTCTCATCATTTTTAACATGAAAGACTTTCTCTCCGATAGCTTCTTAAATCATTAAGCCGTCTTTGGTCAAGTGTCATCCTTTTCATACCGAACAGCACGTATCACTGTACTTGAGAAGTCTGGGTGATTATAATAGTCATATAGCAAAATACACCATGTCCAGTTTCTTATGATGTGCACCATCCAAAACTGCCTGAGATTTAAAAAGAAATTGTTGCTACATTTGTCCAAATTCATCAGAAAGGGAAGCAATCATGAAGATAGAAATATGCTTCTTTCTTATGTGGCATGCACATATGAAAAGTCTACAATTACTTTCAAGAACGAGAGAAATGTTTCATGAACATTTAAAAATAAGGGCTTTGGAGTTTAAAGAACTTATTTCTTGGCATAGATTTTGAAAATAATTGTTCTTATTGTCTGAATTATTGTCTTATTTTCTGTCGATTTTACAGTTAGCGGCTGACAGGGGAGAGGGGGTTCCATGATCCACTCGGAGGCTTCAAATTCTGATGATGTTACTGCAGAGTTGCTGATGCTTATTAAAAAAAAATGAAATCTAACAGCGCGAAACAAATGAAAATTGAAGTGCACCATTACGTATTTGGTTATGCATCATGTATGCAGTTCTCAGTCATCTATTAAGCTGTGCTCTTGTTGCAATTTTATTTCTTGTTACTACAGCTGCTGCTGTTGTTGAGATTTTATGCGCGTACGACTACATGACCACGTCTGACAGCAAGAGCGAGCCCACTTACCCATGTAAGTGGTAACATCACTCTTCCCCCATCCCCAGCTGTCAAATGGACAAATATTATTCAAGCAATACGTATATCACTCAATAAAAAAGTTAACTTAATATGATTACTTGTATAACATACTGAATCTTTGCATTCAGGTAAACTGAAACTCACAAGAATTTCAGTCTATTTTGGCACAACTAACTGAAGGTTAAAATGAATAGACAAAAAGGACTTCAAAAACCCACGTAAGCAATGAACCAAGTACTAAAACAATACTAGTGACTGCATAATGAAATTGAACTGATATACTTAAAAGTACACATTTCTCCAGTATACAACCAATTAATTAACCATAATTTCACATATCTTTAAACTGTTTTACATTTACACTCATAAAAAATTACTGTAAATACTATATAAGGATGTATATTAACAAAAGACCACAAGAGCTACACTAACATATATTCTAAAGGTTTTTTTTTTAAAATGGTTAAGCTTTACAAGACAAAACTCTGGTTTTCATTATTTATATTCATTTTATATTTCAAAAAATGACAAGTAGAAGCATAATTCAAACATTAGTCATTCATTCAATTATGATCATTTGAAAAATTGTATATACAATTTATTAATACAAAACAATGTCTGCTTGTATTCATTTATTTATTTTTTATTTATTTAGTCAAAAACTGTATGTGATGTATGGGAGGAGAAAATCATCTGTGCATGCTTTCCTGAGTTTCAGAATCCCTTCCCAACTATTTAACTATTAATAGTTGAAAGAAAAAAATAGTAATAATAACAATAATAATAATAATAATAATAACAATAAATTTAGAAAAGCGAGAGATTAACATTTCAAAAACTAGATATTTTTGTTGCCGAATTATAGAAAACTTATTTGTAACGGTAAACGAACGGATTTGACTTTTCTCTATTGCTAACAAATAGAAACTCACTCTAAGCTCTACTACCACTACAAGCAAAAGGAAAGCTCAACAAAATGTGCGCATAGTGAAGCTACATTTACGTCCAGAAGCAAATCAAGGGGCCATCTCAGCATTTGCTCAATGGATCAGGGAAATTGGACAAAAACCCGATCGAGATGGGGGTCATTGACCCAGAAGCTGAAGTACATTACTTGTTACAGGTATTTAAGTCTTTTTTAAAAATTATACAAAGCAAATATAAACTAATTCATTGTACTATATCATTGTTTTGTTAAAGTAAACATTATTTTTCTTTTTGATAATCAGTATAGTCTCTAATTGTATAGAAACAGTTTTGCAGCAGAAAAGATTTTACTTTTAACTTAAATTTGTGTACCGATTTTAATTGTTTAATTTCATCTGGCAATGCGTTGTAAAGTTACATACATTTATTGTATATGGATTTCTTGTAGTGAGCTGTTGATACTGACACTTGATAAACATGATTTTTACGTCGAGTGTTGTAACTATAAATATCAGTATTACATGAAAAAAGGTTCCCACTGTTAAGTAAGTCGGTTTTGACAAATACTACAGATTCGTAAATAAAAAGGCAAGGCAATGGTAAGATTCCAAGCTCAATGAAAAGAGGCTTGCAGGAATCACGTGGATGGCAGTTTTTTATTATTCGGATAATTTTCTTTTGCAATCTAAATGTCTGGGCACTAAAGGATGAGCTTCCCCAGAATATTATGCCATATTTCAGGCGGAAGAATAAGTTGTAGAATAAGTTTCTCACTGGACACATTATTTGACAGGAGTTACAATATCCTGAATCAACATTTTTGCTTATCTTGGGGGATGATGCAATGTATGCTTAAGCTTGATATATTTGAAATTGTATTTTAAAACCCTAAGTGAGATTAGTAACAAGGGATATAACCTAACAAATAAGCAACAAAGAAACCTACTTTGCTATTCTGTCACAATTATTTTGTAATTATTGCATAATATGAAACAACCATAACCTATATTTCATAACACTACATAAATGATGCAATGAATGTGTAATTACCATGTAAGTTTTTATGCTGACTTCTAATTGAAAACAGTGTTTGCAGTGAAGTGCAACTTTAAACTGTCATTCTTACAGTATTGGAAATAAATTGTGGACAAGCAAATGACGAATAATAATCAATATGAATAAACCAAATCTATTCTTTAAGTAATAATTATATTCCCAAGAATAATTTATCGTTCAATTCAACAGAATAAAAAACAAAATACCTTGTGGATGATCCTCCAAAGAGACCAAATGACCACTGATCATACTGCTTTGATTTTTGGGTCTGATTTGATGGCTGCTGACCTCTCGAAGGAGGTGGCACATCTGCAGGCTTCGGTGCTTCTTTACTTGCACCAGGTGCATTTTTGGATTCCACCTTTTTTGCACCGCCGCCAGGTTTGAAGTATTTCTCGAATCCTTTTGGTGGTTGTGAGCTACAAAATGCTTTCCATTGCTGTATTATATACTCAATACTACTTGCAGCTGTATTTCTTGGAAAAGATGTAAGTTTCCTTTTTAAGGCTGCCTCCACAATTCTATCACGCTTTACACCGTTTGAAAGTACTTTATCAAGTTGTCTTGCTATCGTTAAAAGCCTGTATGCCATGGTGCTACAAAACTTTACTATTATCTATCGCTGAACAATACACAGAATCCGCTTCAAGCGGTAAACAGAACAATTGTAATACACAAAACTATATTTCGCCATCAGCACTTCATGTCGCAATGCAAAGTAAGAAAAAAATTCGTAGTTTTGGTTGCACGTTCAACACAGCAGTCGGAGACTGAGCCAACCCACCGGGCAGGTTCTTTTCTTTGCGGTTCTTTGGGACAGGCAGGCAACGAGCAAATCATGACGTCAGCCGCATGCGATGCAAGTCATAGTGTTGGCGACATTGTAAACAAAAGCAACATCACACAAGAAGACGCACAAAATGCGCAAATGGCGCAAATTCATACTATCTGAGCTGATCATTGCTAAATATTTATCAGGACCATGGAGCTAGGAATACATTCTTAGCGAAGAATACATTCCTAGCTCCATGAACAGAACCATTCCACGTCACGACACGACTCCCAAGCCATTTTGCAATTTCTTGAAAATCTGTTAGCTAAGAAGATCTATTGATATATAATAACACAAAATTTTATGTCTATATTTATTTTGTTTCATTAAAAGTGGCACATACAAAACGGCATCTATGACCGCTTTCGCACCGTAGTCAAATTTAAAGTAATGTATCCTAATAAAATGATTTTTTCGTAAAAGTATTGGTCTTCATTAAATCAAATCAATCATCAAATTTTGATGATTCGTAATTCATTAATTGTACAAGTATAAAATAAGTATCTGCTATCTATAACTAAAACTACAAAATTTATAACTATATCTATAACTATTTTGTATAAAATAGGTATCTGCCAAATTACTATCTAGTATAGCTCCAGACATCCGCGAAATCAAGATATATAAAAATATACCAGAATTCCCATGTCTCCGATATTGTATCGTAAAGTTTGAGTAACTGAAACAAAACATAAATTTATTTTGAATATTATTATTTACGGATTAAGGATATGCTGCCAAAAAAGATTTCTCCTACAGTTTTTTTTTTTTTTTACATTCAAAATTAAGAATTTTTAATATGTGCACAAAATTCACTTCTCCCCCTAGTACGTCATATACAGTTTTAACTGTTTTTGACATAAAATAAATAAATAAGTCAGTACGTCTCCATCAACAATAAAAAATTAAAACCGACAGAATCGTTATAAAATGTGAGGCTAATGGAACGATTTCTGTTTTATACTGTGGTACTCTTTGGTAGTTTTCGCAGTGCGTAATTCGCTTTCGCAGTTTGAATGAAAGGGGTGAGAAAAGGCTGCCATAGTTCTTTCTCGTTTTTGCAAGATGACAATCGCACACTTCGGAACTCGAGATCTGCGAAGGCCGAGGGATTAAATATCCATGACCGCGACGTGCGCTATGATACGCGCACGTTTTCTTGAGACCCGGAAAACCTATTCCCACTTTTTTAGTAACCTTAGATGAATTGAGAATAAAAGTTAGCGTTCTTGACAAAATCTAATTACCACGAGTGGTCGTTCCTGTATAATAGACGCTATTTTGCATCGAAAAACGCTCAATTCTTCAACGCTCCTGTATAATAGAAAATATTTTGCATAAAAAAATGAGCTACCGATGTGATATAATTAATCGTCATGTCGACGAAATAAATAACTCATCAGTCCTCTCGCCTCTAGAAATAAGGGCCTAAGACAACGTGCGCGGATAATATAATGTTGGTAATTAGGGAATCAATTTTAGATTATGTGATTATAAATAGCAAACTCAAATCGCTTTTAACAGATACTAGAGTGCACAGAGGTCCAGAAATCAGCTCAGACCATTTCCTACTACAAAGCAGTTTTCACCTTCCTTGTAGAATAAAGAGCAAGAGGAAAAGCAGGATTCTTTCGACGAAACTGGAAGTTCACCTGTTGGAGCAAGAAAGTATAAGAGGCTTGTATGAAAAACGAGTGAATATAATATCTGAAGCCACTCAGGCTATATAGAATCTGATTGGAAGAACCTAATGGATTGCGTACTACAGTCAGCATCAGAATGCTTGGGTTACCACCAATGTAATCGAAAACCGGGAAGACTGAAAATATGGAATGAGGAAATTAAAGCAGCCATCAAACTCAAGAAAGGTGCGTATCAGAGATATTTGAGTACCAAGAAACCAGAAGTCGACAAAGAGTATAAACGATTTAGAGCACACACCTGTTATCGAGAAAAGCACACAAGGAAAGTTGGGAGATTTTCTGCAAAAGGTTGGAGCATGACATCACAGGCGCTCAAATTGGCTTTAAAATTTTCAGAAATATGTCTAAAAACGAACGAGATAATGCACGAGTATATTTTATCTCAGAGCAAAAATGGGTTGAACAATATAGGAAACTTTTATTCTCAGACAATGTTGGGGAAGTGGAGACAGGGACAATGCCAAATAATGAAGAGATAACAACGGATGAGTTGGAATTAGCTCTACAGAAAAGCAAAAATAGGAAATCCGCCGCAATGGATGATGTGCCAATGGAATTATGGAAATATGCAGATCAGATGAAAACGTCCTTATTTAAATTCTTTAACAGTCCCTGGACTGAAAGCAAAGTACCTGCCGAATGGAACAAAGCCTTAATAACCAATACACATAAAAAGAGGTCAGAAGAAGACTGTGATAATTATCGTGGGATCTCCAAAAGAGCTTCAAAATTGTATACCACGATATTGAAATACAAACTTAACAAGGAGATGGAGAACATTCTTCAGAAAGATGTTAATGGGTTCAGGAAAGGAAGAAGCTGCAGTGATGCAATTTTCACTCTGAAACAGATATTAGAGAAACGCAGAGAATACTGTTCGGGCCCACACGCAAAAGCAGAAAGGGACGTATAAATATAAAACGCTTCCTACGCCCTAGGCGGCAACAGCGGATGCGCCGCATGGAAAGTTCCATAAGCCAAGTGGCACCACTGCGCCACGTGATAATTCGCCTTAGCGACCCGAATCTTCTAAACCGTTCCAGAACATTTTCAAACTCTAGCAGTTGCCTATTGGACTGTTCAAATTCACCCCTCCTCGCCATACTGCAACCTCGGAAAACGTAAACTCGCAAACCGAAGAAAAATCAGTCGCTGAGTAGCACCCTTGCTAGAAGCATGTCTCGGGCTCCGTGTTGAAAGATCACGTAAATTCTTATACAGAAAGTAATATTCTGTGCTTATGTTGTGGCCAAGTGAAAGCCACATTGTTTCAATTTGTTGTAGTTCAGCATTGTGTATAAATCAGTCGCTGAGAAGAAGCCAGTGCAGAAGTATATCTCGGCTCCCTCCGTGTTAAAAACATCACGTAAATTCTTATGCAGAAAGTAATATTCTGTGCTTATGTTGTGGCCAAGTGAAAGCCACATTGTTTCAATTTGTTATAGTTCAGCATTGTGTATGTATTGAACTAATTAATGTATTGTGATTCAAGATGGAAGATTCCTGTATTCTCACACTGAGAACAATAACTTAGTGTAATTTTATTGTAAAGAACAATTGTGACAACTCAAAGGTAATTAAACATCATTCTGCAAGGCGAGAAGTGTGTTTCCATGATAATCCACATTAAATTCCTAACGAGCGTCGAAAGGGACTGAGTGGATTGCCTACCTACTTTCAACAGCCAATAATACAGTCCACTACAAGCAAAGGCAACCCGCCCCGTCTAAATACCATCTGCCTACGTACATGCTGTTCCTGGATTATTGCAAAGCTTATGGCAGTGTGGAATGATCAAAATTATGGTGTATTTTAGAGAGCTATGACATTCCAGGAAACTTGATAAATGCCATTAAAAGCGTGTACCAGAATATCGAAATTTGTATTAAGGTGAATGATTGCAAAACATCGGAACCTCTAAAAGGGATTAAGACAAGAGTGTGGATCCAATCCTCTTCAACATACATATGAACAAAATTATGGATCTATGGATTACCACAAATCCAAAAGGTATACCAATATCGACAAATACACAAATCACACATCTAACTTAGGCAGATGATTAAGTTCTTTTGGCTACCTCGGAAGACGATATCCAAAGAAATATAACATATCTTAACCGAGTGCTACAGTGTTATAATTTAAGAATAAATTACCTTCATATGGAATTCGTGGTATTGCTCTAGATTGGTTATGTTCGTACCATAAACAACGATCTCAGAGTGTTGAAATACCTTACTGGAATGATGGAACATTACGTACGCACCTTTCCGACTCTTTGCCCGTTGCATGTGGAGTTCCTCAAGGATCGATTTTAGGCCCTACTCTGTTCCTACTTTACGTAAACGATATGCCCTCGACGATTCGAAACGGAAGAACGGTTCTCTTTGCGGATGATACGAACATCCTTTGCAATAAAGAAACCGTAAATAGTACAATATCAGATGTTTCAAATTGGTTCCGAAATAACAAATTAATACTAAACGAAAAGAAAACGGTTTTAATGCAGTTTTCCATTTCAAATAAACAATTCTGTGCTCCATTGAAAATGAACAGTGTACCATTGACTGATGTTAAGGCAACAAAATTTTTAGGTCTCTCAATTCAGTCAAACCTTAAATGGAACGTCCATTTAAATGAATTGAACACAAAATTAAGTTCATTATGCTACGCGTTCAGAATTCTTGCAAATTCAGTCAGCCTTCATACTGCTCGTTGTGTATACTTCGCGAATTTCCCGCCTGAGATATGGCATAATATTCTGGGGAAATACATCTTATAGCTCCCAGACTTTTAGATTACAAAACGAATTGTACGAATAATAACCAAATCCCACCCACGTGATTCATGTAAGCCTCTCTTCATTAATCTAGGAATTCTACCATTACCGTGTCTTTTATTTACGAATCAGTGGTTTTGTAAAAATGACTTGCTCAAGGGCGGAATATATTTTCAGAAAATGCCGAAGTCTATTACTATAACACTCGACGTAGAAATCATATTCATCAGGTGACAGTATCAACAGCTCATTACAAAAAATTCACATACAATACATGTACATTATTTTACAACACTTTGCCAGATGACATTAAACGATTAAATTCAATAGAAAAGTTTAAATCCCAAGTGAAATCGTTTCTGCTGCATAACTGTTTCTATACAATTAGAGACTATACTGAGCATCACAAGAAAAGTAACATTAATTTTACCAATGATACATAATGCATTATTTACCATTTGGACTGTATAAATGAGTATAAACAACCTGTAACAACTATTGTACTACAGCTTCCGGGTCAATGACCCCTCTCGATCAGGTTTTTCGTCCAGTTTCCTGATCCATTGAGCAAATGATGAGATGGCCCCTTGTTTTGCTTCTGGACATAAATGTAACTTCATTTTCTGTGCACGTCTTCTAGAATTCAGTGGGAAATACAATTATTCAAATTATCGTTTCCATGTTGTCGCGGCAGGAAGTAATAAGAGCCAAAATTTATTGCTTATTTATCCTTGAAAATAGATTTTATTACATGGGAGTTTTTTTGTTGTTTTTTTCTCCCTCTCAAAATTCAAAATTTATTGCTTATTTATCCTTGAAAATGGATTTTATTACATGGGAGTTTTTTGTTGTTTTTTTTCTCCCTTTCAAAATTCAAAATTTATTGCTTGTTTATCCTTGAAAATAGGTTTTATTACAGGGAGTTTTTGTTTGTTTTTTTTTCTCCCTTTCAAAAATTCAAAATTTAAGTAGTATATGACTTAGTGCAGGGATCACAGAATTTTGAAAATGTGCACACATTTCACTTTTCCCCATAGAACGTCATACGCAGTTTTTAACTGTTTTTTTGACGTAAAATAAATAAATAAATAAATAAATAAATGAATATCTAGTAAAAAAATAAGGCCATGGCATACCGAGGCAAATATTTGAGACGAATAAAAACTGTTATCAACAAACAAATTGTTGAATAAGTTTCCAACTTTACTTACCTTGGCTGCAAAATATCAAATGCCATACAACCTGAAATGTAAAAGAATGTAACCAAATACAAGTTGAATGGCCATATTGTAGCTGCACAGAACACCACGAGGTATTTTCGGCCATAAGCCTCTCGGTCACAGGAAGTCGAACAAGACGGAAATGCCCAACTGCTTGTCAAACCCACGCCAAGGAAAAACCGCTGACGTCATGGGAAGGGCGCGTCTCGTCTAGTGAAAGGGCGCGAAGGCCTACGCCACAGGGCGGTTAATAGGTTAGCTGCAAGGGGGCGCTAGGTGACGGTTCGTACGCCAAGATGAGACAGGTCACGTGACGCACAACCTGATGCGTGATTGGCGGGGAGCCACCGCATCATCATGACGGGAGGGGAATGGCGCGTGCCATAAATAGGGAGATAGGAGCTTCCCCAGTCTTCTTATATGAAAATTCTTCGGTGAGCGAGCTTCTTATTTAAAAATTCTTCGGTGAGCGAGCTTCTTATTTAAAAATTCTTCGGTGAGCGAGCTTCTTATTTGAAAATTCTTCGGTGAGCGATCTTCTGCTATTTCTGAGCGAGTCGGAACTTTCTCGCTTCTGGTTCGGCTTCTCTAAGTGTCGCGTCGCCGTATGGCTGCCGAGTGCCGCGATCAGTGTCTCGCGCGGAGGCGTTAGCCGCCGAAGACTGGTACACGCGTGACCTTTTCCGCGTGTACGCACGCAAGCGTGTCCGCCCCACATGTACGGACGCCAGGAGAAGCAACGGAAGACGGAGGGGGCCCTGCCCGCTCTCGCCACGCCGCCACCTCAGCGAGTTACGAGGGAGACCCGGCGTCGACTGGAGCTGACTGCGCCTCGCTGCCACCGGAGACCACCACCTACCAGCGCCGGTCACGGAGCATTTCGGGTGATATCGCCAAATGGGGCAACCGCCCACAAACATTTAAAAGGTGGAGAGAAAGACGGTTAAGAGAGAGAGAGAGAGAGGAGTAGATAGTAAGAACGCAGTAGGCGTTAATTGTGATGTAGCACTGATAACGATGTATGGGGCATAAGTGTTTGTTTTGGGTGGGTACTAATACAATTAAAGCCATAATTCTTATATTATAAGATTACTTAATGATAGAAAACCAGAATCCAGTCATGCATGTCTCCCGAATCCTCTGCCAGATACTGTAAGAGGCTACGCAGGTGAGTTCTCACTTCCACTGGCAGCGGGGCAAGCAGCCAGCCCACGTTGGACAGGGCAAAAGCTCACAATATGAAGAGGCATTTTAAAAATAACACGTTGAATAGCACCCTAATACGATTTCACAATGTTAAGTCTCAACCCACACTCTGCTTCACAAGTGAAACGTGGACAATGAGGGAAAGTGACAAAAGAAGATCAGAGGCTTTCCAAATGAATTTCTTAAGAGCTCTACTGGGCCTCACCATGTAGACATCCCGAAGACATAAGGTCAAGGTTAAATATTGATAGTGCAGTAAATGAAATTTAAAAAATACCAACAGAAATGGTTCCAGCATGTAAACAGAATGGAGTCAAATAGACTACCAAAGTTAGCTCTGTCATATAAACCTTAGGGCTACAGAGATGTAGGTAGACCTAAAATGAGGCGATCAGAGCAGTTTTGTATCGGATCCCAACCCTTGTCAAGGAGGAGGAAGAAGAAGAAGATGGCAAGGAAGAAGGTAATTAGGGAAAGAACTGGAAGTAAATGTAGCTTCACTATGCGCACGTTTTGTTGAGCTTTTCTTTTGCTTGTAGTGGTAGTAGGGCTGAGGGTGAATTTCCATTTGTTAGTAATAGAGAAAAATCAAATCCGTTCGTTTTCCGTTACAAATAAGTTTTATATAATTCGGCAACGAAAATATCTAGTTTTTGAAATGTTAATCTCTCGCTTTTTTAAATTTATTATTATTATTATTATTATTATTATTATTATTATTATTATTCAGCTTTCAGCTATAGTTAAATTGTTGGGAAGGAATTCTGAAAGTTAAGAAAGCGTGCGCAGATGACTTTCTCCCCCATAGTCACATACAGTTTTTGACTAAATAAATAAATAAGGCTACAAGAGCAGAATTGCAAACGAACTGCCCATTTCAACTAAGGGTCTCCCTAAAATCGCTTCATGGTCCCCTAGAGGACTGCAGATCCCAGACTGAGAACCTAGTACTGACAAAGGTTATGTTGAAGAGGACCAACCACACTGAAATTTAATATTAAAGAAATCAAATAGTGTTCTTTATTCATAATGAATTATTAATAAGGTAGTTTCATTTCGACCTGTCATTTTTAGTGGGTTACCTCTAGTTAATTTATAACAAAGGTATCAATCGATAATATATAGTAAAACATTAAGAGAAGATCCAGAAATATACCGATCTCGCCCATGAAGTCGCAGCTCAGTGGTACTTTCAAAGTGACAACTGTGCAAATAATAATATCAACCATAGGAGTGATCCCGAAAATGACACTTCAAGCGCTAGTGTGTCACACTACAACTACAACGACGACAAGGACAACCACAACTCTTCCTCCGCCTGCAGCTGGAGGTGCTGCCGCCGCCGGTGCTGTCGCCTTTTGCCTTGTCTCTCACGTCAGTAACATTTATATTAGAGGCAATTTCTTCACTTTATTGTATACATGAGTACATGTGTTTTAAAATGAAAATTCTGGAGAAGTCAACAGTTTCCCGTAAAAATTAGCTCAAAATTCCGCATATTCAGAATTTCTCAAACGCCATTTTCTCAAAAATTGCTCTAAATTTTTTCTTCAAATTTTCCCACTGGATAGTACTAATTGCACTGGTTAATATATATATATATATATATATATATATATATATATATATTGACATACCAACATGTCACACATTTATTTACTAATATTTGTCGTAAATGGGGTAAATATACAAGGATAAACAAATAGAAATATGGCGCCCTAGCAATGGCAGCCGAGTTGTTGTCAAGGTCAACAAACTTCATTCTGGCATTGGACCTGAGGGCACGGCTAGCTGATCAAGTAAACAATTTAGGGATTGTTGAGAAAGCAATGACAGTCTAGGGCATAGCTAATTGATTATGAAATCGATTTAGAGATTGGCCAGGAGAACAGTGACAGTCCATTCACCACGGAAGTGCGTCAAATGTTGCTGGTGAAAAACAGTAAAAAACATAGGCCGAGTCTTGAAGGGCTGAACAGAAAGATTATTTTCACATTCTGACATATATCGTGGTGCTGTGCGGGTGCTGATTATTTTGTAGTGATTTTAGATTAACTTGTAATTTTCTGGTGAAACAGTTGGGACTCTGAATATTTTTGCGATGTGCGGAAATTAGAATTTGAATGAATTTGTACGCAACAGGACTTGAAATAATTCTGAGTAAATAATAGTTTGCTGAACTTTAACATTCTCGTCGCGTAATCAGAAAGAACTGGGAACTTTCGAATAAATTAAATTAGAACTACAAGTATTTGAGGCGGTGATGATCAGTGACTCGACAACATTTGTGCAAGAGCAGGAGAGAAGAATCTGTTACTTGGACTTTGGAATTCTCGTCACCGAGAAGAAGAGGAAAATGGTTCTTCGTGGCGCCCTCGTTCAAGTGCGCGCGAAGACGGGTACTGCAGGATAAGGTTCGAAAGAGCTCATGACCTACAGAACATTCTGTATTTGTTACAAATTTTTCAAGTCATATTTTTGTCTGTCATTGAGAATAAACCATAAGTTTCTTTTGAAATACAACAAACGTTTTTCATTTGGCCAATTCTAGCTAATAAGTAGCTATACAATATATTTTTTTTAGATTCCTCGCCACTTTGTATAGATGGCAGATCGGATAATCGGCTATTAGTAGGTAATAGCGATTATTTCTAACGAAACCTATCGACCCGGCTAGCGGGATATTGATTTTATTTAGATAACGGTTGAAGCATTAATTTTAACAATATTAACGCAACCTTTTCCTGGCGCCCATGTTTAAAACAAATTCGGAACGGGTTACATCAAAACGCCCAATAATTTTATAAACAGTTTGTGTGTGGGCATTGTTTCAATGATGGTAATGATTTACAATTATCCAAGTCAATTATCATTTCCTTTAAATGAAAAAAGAAATAAAAAAATACCAATAGAATGATATAAATTATATTCAAAGAGAAAAATGACGGCAGCGCCGCGCACGAACATTTTTTAAAAATTAAATGAATGCGCGGAAGAAAGGGAAACGTGACATGAACATTTGATAGAGCACAAATTTTGAAATCGTTTGAAGCAACAATCATCAAAATTGGACCAGGGGTTCGATTAATTTCAAAAATTTTAGTAATCGTGCATTTCGGCGGAATGAAAAAGAATATGTAGGCGGCGCCATTGTTGCTGTGAAGAAAGTAATTACAAATATTGTTTTTCGTAAATATTAAGAGAACGCCTGAAGGGAACGGGTTAGAATTTGGCAGAATAAAAGAGCAAAAGTTATCGAAAGTTTTGAAAGTAGTCACGATTTTGGAGGACGCCTAGGAGGCGAGATAAAAATTAAGTGCTATATTTTCATTTAGAAAAATATACAAAAAAGAGACATTGTTGTGACGTCATGAGAAGATAGCAAGCGGTGATTTGCAATATTTAATTAAACAAGGCATTGAGAGGCGAATCAGACGATACGGTAATTATCGTAGGAATTTTGGACACGATATAGAAGTAACCACAGGTCAGGATAACGCTGATAAGTGAGAAGAATAAATATTTTTCGTTATGCTGTTCGGCGCAATAAGCGGGTGATCCGCTTTTGTTCGCCGCAAAACCATATAAGCTGGAGGACAACAATGCCCGTCAGTCAGAGAGGGAGAGGACGTTTTGCTCGGAGCGTGAACGCGAGATCCGTGTTAAGAGGTTGCAAGAATTTTAATTATTGTTATGAGTTTATAACTTAAAACATTTTATTTATTTGACAGCGCACGAACTGTGTAAAAAAACGCGCACGTAAATTGATAAACAGTGAGAGTTTTGTTATTATCGCGATGTAAACAATATTTATCGGACATTTTGCGTGTTGTGTTTAATAGCACGAATGCCAACGCTATTCTGGCTTGACATTAAAAGGGGGAATGCAAGTAAAGTTTTCTACGAAAATAACATGGTGTATCGGCGCTAGTGATTTTGAACATTGCGGAGTTGTAACGCGGATAAACTTGCTTGTGCTAAGGCGAATTCTGCGGGTGATGAAGAAAGTTTCGCGCGATGGTGATGTCCATGGAGATGACGGTGGCCGGAGCATAGCGGTCATTGTGCAGTGATGGGGTGCGAGTTGGCAGCTGGCGACGAACGTGACTTGCGCCACACACCGCGGTGCCGAACCAACAAACAGGGAAGTGCAATGACTAATTTGTTTTCGGTTACTACGAAGACGCATTCATGTAGAAGACCAAGTAATGTTAAACTTGTATAGATTAAGAGTCGATAAGGCAATAGTTCAGAATGCGCATTGGGTATGAATGAAATTTTTGTAAGTTTTTCTGAGTGAATGATTTTTCTTTTAATTTTTGTGTCGATTCAATTTTTTAGGTATTTGAAGAGTGTTTTGTTTTTGTTTACGTGTTTATTGTCATTGTTTAATGAAAGGAAAGAATCAGTTGGCAACAAAAGAGAAACGGATAGAATAAAGCACGATGAACACAGTTGTGTTTATCAGTAAAACCTCTCAATGACGTGTTGTGATTTCTGGTAATTAGATGCTGACCCACGCGCGCGTTGCACGAGTACCACGTTTCGGTCCCTGTACGAGGGCCATCACAAGTTCACGTCCGCATAAATTGTTAGAATTTTGAAAATTTAGCTAGTAAACGGGCATATTAAAGTATATAATAGAGGGAGTAGCCGATTTTTTTACTATATATATATATATATATATATATATATATATATATATATATATATATATACACACACACACACACACACACAAATGCATCCATTGCATTTGTGTGTGTGTGTGTGCCCACGTCATTAGACTGCGTCGCTAACCCGCGCGGAGCGCCAAACACGTGAGACGAAACTATAAACGTTCCGATTCCAGAATCGATTTTTATGTAATATATAGAAGCCAAGAAGACTAAATCAAAGTTATTATAATTATATTACCAATCCATGTTCTATTCATCCATGGTGTTAAGCTGTGATATAACCTAAATGGACATAATGGACAGGGGTTCATTCCGAAATCAGCAAATGTAATGCTGAAAAGCTTCCTTCTCATGCCTTTCGCTACGCTGCTATAGGAAATCAAGTTGTACCAACCTATTTTCGTGTGTTTTCAGTTTTTATCTTGGCTGTATTTTTTAACGTTTTTGGTACTAAAAAAAGCGAGCACAACGTTCATAGCTACGTGGTTTAAAAGCAAGGATTCTACAAAATGCTCCAGGGTGGTAGTGCATCATCGGATACACGACCCATGGCAGTCTTGAGAAGTCATTTGGCAATTACTGTCCCCTAAACAACATTAATTTTCATTTCCTTTACTAAAGCAAAGAAACGATCCATCCCCGCGGAAGCACGCGTTCTGCAGGCCTGCTCGAAAGGGTAATCCTTCATGTGCTGTCAGAAAAAATCGATTGTTTTTATACAATTATTTTATGTAAGTATATCAGTTCTGCAATTTTTTTTATTTTTTTTTTATGTATTCCAGCATTATAAACGGCCTTTCCTGTTGCAAGAAATCGTTCATAATTGGGCATTTCAGGGCACAAATGATGACGTATTAGATTTTACTGCACGTATGATTGCGTCATCACACATTCAGCCAATCGCAACGAGAGAATCGGAGGGGGGGTAGAGGTAAATTAGAGTTCTTAAAAGAGAGCCTTAGGTATTTAGCCCCTATAGAGCCTTAGGTAAACGGAACAGCCGACCACCGTTTTTTCGCACAATGTCAAATATCCGAGACAGTCACAAGAAAGCTGTTTCGCAAAATTAAGTTTAATTCTCTTACACATTTATAATGCTGTTATACAAAAAAAAAATAATAATAAAAAAAATAATAAAAAATAAAAATAAAATAAAATAGCATATGCAACTCGTTTATAATGTTGCTTTATTGCATTCGTTCAAATTTGAAAACTCGCTCCTAACGTCGCACATAGGGGTGTTGTGCATAAAAAGCTGGCCAAATCATTTCTTTGCTAGAATTTATTTAAAAGTTAGTTAATATGAATATTTACGCAAGTTTACATATTTTGATGAGAGGTACTACTTAAAAAATCTCACAACACAAATGATTAAATATGGGTTATTTCATGAGGTAAGTAGAAACACTACTAAATAGTTCTGGTTAAATGGGTTGCACTAGTCCATAATTCAATACAATTCTCCAATTCCCAGTCGCTAATATTCATCGTCTTCTTCTTCACCTTTATCATCATCATCATCATCATCATCATATTTTTCTTAATCATCATCTTCTACTTCATCTTTTTTCGCGCAGCCGAAAGCTTGTTATTGCCTCACGCACTTTTGGCGCTCTTTTCGGAGATTTAGACATCTTTCACAACGGCAGATGCATTTGTTTTACCAGCAGCTCTTAAACTCATTTGAGCGGCATTCGTTTAATAAATAATAAGTTTATAATAAATTACAAGTTGTGCAAAATAAATGCCTGAGACGGATATTCCAAGCCCCTTGGTTTGTACCGAATTCAAAAATTCATAGAGAATTAAATGTAGGTTCAATTAAAAATCATATTTTGAAAATATTTCAATTTTTTTCTCCACTAAACTTTTCTCATTTAACTCCAAAGTCTAATTTAGGCCGTACTGTTGTTATACCTAGCAGAGTCAAATTCAAAGATATTGTTACGATTCTATGTGGTGAATTAAAACACATTATTATTTTAACAAAAACGTTTATCTTGTTTCTGAAAGATACACTAAAATTCTTGATTTATGTACAGATAGTCTTCACAGTCCTTGTGTTCTTCACTTGGTTATTTCTTTATACGGCACACTTCTCTTGATTATTTACTTTATTTATTTATTTTACGTCAAAAAAAACAGTTAAAAACTGCGTATGACGTGCTATGGGGAAAAGTGAATTGTGTGCACATTTTCAAAATTCTGTGATCCCTACACTAAGTCTTATACTACTTAAATTTTGAATTTTGAAAGGGAGAAAAAAACTCCCATGTAGTAAAATCTATTTTCAAGGATAAATAAGCAATAAATTTTGAATTTTGAAAGGAAAAAAAAAAAAAACTCCCATGTAATAAAATCTATTTTCAAGGATAAATAAGCAATAAATTTTGGCTCTTATTACTTCCTGCCGCGACAACATGGAAACGATAATTTGAATAATTGTATTTCCCACTGAATTCTAGAAGACGTGCACAGAAAATGAAGTTACATTTATGTCCAGAAGCAAAACAAGGGGCCATCTCAGCATTTGCTCAATGGATCAGGGAAACTGGACGAAAAACCTGATCGAGAGGGGGGTCATTGACCCGGAAGCTGTAGTACAATAGTTGTTACAGGTTGTTTATACTCATTTATACAGTCCAAATGGTAAATAATGCATTATGTATCATTGGTAAAATTAATGTTACTTTTCTTGTGATGCTCAGTATAGTCTCTAATTGTATAGAAACAGTTATGCAGCAGAAACGTTTCACTTGGGATTTAAACTTTTCTATTGAAGTTAATCGCTTAATGTCATCTGGCAAAGTGTTATAAAATAATGTACATGTATTGTATGTGAATTTTTTGTAATGAGCTGTTGATACTGTCACCTGGTGAATATTCACTGTTCAGCACTGTCGCACAATCCTAAGCATTCACCACCCGTCCGATGCACTGACTACAGTTCACGCCACTGCACTACTGTTCACCCCACACTTCACAGTTCAGCTTCCACTTCAGACTGACTAGCGGCCGCCGCTCTGCTATACAGCACAGTTCCGTGTGGCCGCTAAGTGCAATGCAGCCACACTTCCCTGCTGTGGAGCCATCCCTATCCTTGCGGACATCTATGGCTGATCTGAAAAATGGAGAAAACATGGTCAGAAATGACAATAGCCGTTCGGCGCGCTTGTGGCGTTGTTTACCGCAATTTTCTTGCCAGTATTGGCGTTAAGCCCGTTTTATTCTATCATATCTGCGGGCGTTTGTACGTTGCCGAAGTGTCCGGCTCGTACAGGGCTAAGTTAGCAATTAATTGATTGTTTGATTTGTCTAATTTTGAAAAGAAATTTTTTGCTAGTTCTTTAAAATGATCTTCTAAGAATTGGATTTTTAAAACTGTGTGAATTTCTTTATTACTGATGAAAAGTGGTGCGCAAAGAATTTTTCGTAGGCACGCATTTTGAACTATTTGCAGCTTCTGTAAATGCGCATGCGCCGCGATTCCCAACTTGGGCAGGCGTAGTCCATAATGGGCCTAATCATTACTTTATAAAGAAGCAGGCTGTTCGCTGTGGACAATTTGCTCCGCTTATGAAATAAGCTTCGCAGCATGCCCAGGCGTTGCCACGCTTTTTTAGAAGTCGCGTCCGCGTGCTCGCGGAAAGTTAAGGCGCGATCGAGCGTGATTCCTAGGTATTTGGTACTTGCGCGCCATTCAATAGTAGAATTGCATAGCGCGAGTGGCCGCGGCGTAGCGTATTTATATTTACGTGTGAAGAGCACCGCCGTGCTCTTCTCCACGTTAACTTTCACGCGCCAGCGCCGCAGCCACTCCTGGATCTGGAGTAAATGTTGATCCAAATATTTAACGAGCAGGTCGACTCTTTTTGACGTGGCTATTACAGCCGTGTCGTCTGCATACATGGCGAGTTCGGTCTGGGGAGAGGTTGGGATATCTCGCACATACAGGCAGTAGAGTACCGGAGAGAATACTCCTGTGGCACTCCCGCCCGAATGCGGCGAGTGGTAGATTTTGCGTTCAGAATCGCCACTTGGAACGATCTGTTCGCGAGGTAGGAGTGGATGATGTGGACAATGTAAGTTGGGAAGTTTGCGGAAATTAATTTGGCGAGGAGGCCGTCGTGCCAAACCTTGTCGAAGGCGCTGGCGACGTCTAGGAAAACTCCGCCAGTGAATCGCCGCTCGTTAAAGTTGCGCCGAATTCTGTCAACTATGCGCACTAGCTGATGGGTGGTGCTATGGTGTGCCCTGAAACCAAATTGTTCATTATTAATTAAGTCGTGCTGTTCTGTAAATTTTAAAATTCTCTTAAGGAGAATTTTCTCAAAGAGTTTGCCGAGCGTATTTAGCAGGCTAATAGGCCTATATGACTGCGGCAGCCTCTTATCCTTTCCAGGTTTTGGAAAGTTGAGCACGTGTGCATGTTTCCATTGCGCCGGAAATATCTGAAACATGAAAATTGCGTTAAACAAGCACACAATGTTGTTAATGGCACTACGCGGGAGCTTTTTAAGGACATCGTTTGTGATGCCGTCCGGTCCTGGCGCTTTTCCGCTCCGTAGCGCGGCGATGGTTTCTGCTACTTCCGCGGCGTCCGTGAGCTCCGGTTCGTCTGCGGGGCGGTAAGGCCGCTGCTACGCTGCAAAGCACACTTTCTGCGTGCTCCGCAGGCGGCTGCTCCTCAACAGGCCGGAATTGCGACTCGAGTGCGTCAGCGAAAAGCTCCGCTTTGTCCTCGGTCGCCTCCACGTTGCCGCCGTTCGCGTTGCGCAGCGGCGGCACTGAAACAGAAGACCTGGGGAGGGCTCGCGTTAGTTGCCATAGCGAGCGATCCTCCGGCGACAGCTTCTTAAGTAGGTTTCCCCACTTTGTGTTTCTGTATTCAGTTAAGGCGTCGTCTACACGCCGCCTTAGCTGATTCAGACGAAGCTTGTCGGCCGAATGTCGCGTGCGCTGCCACTCCCTGCGCGCCCTGTTTTTGCGCTGGATGAGCGCGACTATTCTTGGGGGGAGTTCCTGGGTTCGCTGCTCGTGTCGCCCGGCGAAGGCGGCCGCATTCAAGCTATCTGAAATAGAATCCGCGAGCTTTTTTGCGCCTTGCTCGATCTGCTGCGGGTCCGAGATGATTTCCGCTTCCGGGAGGCGCTTCTCCAGTTCCTTCTGAAAAGAAGCCAGTTAGTTCGTCTGCGGGCGGGTGGAAGTGCAGAGATCGAAAGCGGGCCACCGCGCCCCACCTCGGCTATGACTGGGAGGTGATCTGAGGTGAGTTCGCAGGAAGTGGAGAGAAGGATGTTTTTGTCAATGTCGCGAGTGACGGCGATGTCGAGAACATCAGGCCGTCCCGCGTTGACAGGGAAGTGGGTGGGTTGTGAGGGACCTATCACCTCGTAGCCGTGCGCATCCGCAAAGTTTTTCAGCTCGCGGCCGCGAGGTGAGATGGTGTGAATTCCAAGCCGGGTGTTTCGCGTTGAAATCGCCCGCAAGGAAGGTGGGAACGCGGACGTGAGGTTCCAGTAGGGCGTCGAGGTCGCTCCGTACTAGAGAAGCGCTGCACGTCGGCGGAAGGTAGGCCGAGATGATGCGCAGCGGACCCGCTTTCGTCTGAACCACGATCGCCGTGGCCTCCAGGGACTGAAAGAAGGCAAAACAGTTTCGTGATGTGCGATGTCGCGTCTCACTAGAACTGCTGTTCCTCCGCCCGGATTTGCGTGCGGAAGTCGTGCTGATCTATCGGTCCTGTAACAGAGAAACCAGGCAAAGAGAAGCGATGCATTGGCTGCAAATGTGTCTCGCCAAGCAACAGAATTGAAATTTTGTGCTTCGCGGCGAATGCGGCGAGCTCCGCCTGTTTGTTCCTGCTAACTATGCTGTTGCAGTTCCAAAAGGCGAGCGTGAGGCGATCTGGAGCAGCTGAAATACAAGTTTGTGAGGCGTTGAAGCCATCACGGAGCGGCGGGGCGGGATTGGAGCGGCCGTGGCCCTGACCGACGAGCCCAGCTGATTCGCGCTCTCTTCCGAGTGGAGGAGCAGCAGTCGCATGACTGCCTGCAGAATCAGCTTAGGCCACGCGCTCGGGGGGTGACCGGTGACGGAGCGGGTGATGACGGAAGTGGCGTGCAGAAGATCGACGCCGTTTAGGGCGAGATCCTCCGCCGCCCGGTTGACGAACTGGATGCGGTCGGCGGTAGAGTGGGACGGGAGGAAATCCATCCGTCTCACGTCCTGCCTCTGCGTCTCCGTCAACTGCCGAGACGTCGACGAGAGCGACGAAGACGGCGAATTGCGGGGGCGGGATGGAGGAGGTGGGTTCGGGCGCGGCGGCGGCGTGAGCGTCGGCCGCCGTTGCTGCGGGCCCGGCGGCGCGCGTGAGGGAGAGCGCGTGGCCGCCGTCTCCGCGCTGGACGCGCTCGATGCGCGGCGCTGCTGAATCCTGGCCCGGCGGGCCCGATCCTGGTTGCGGCGAGCCTCTCGCCGCCTCTGCGCCTCGTCGCCCCTGAAACAACGGCGCTGATATTCGGTGCAACCCCGATATCGCGCGCCCACAGCGCGGGTGGCGGGCCCGTGCGTGCGCGGCCCATTCCCACGCGGGGTGGCGGGGCAGTGCCGCTGCACATGACCGAAGTCAAGGCAGTTGCGGCACTGCACTGGTCCTCGCGGTGGCCGATACCGCTCCACCGCGACGCAGAGCCCGCGTAGCTCCCGTAGGCGCAGAATGCCCCTCTGCGCCGGCTCGTCGGGCAGCGTCAGGAGGACGAGCGGGAGTGGCCGTCCTCGGCGCCCTGGCTTCCTGCTCTTAATGCGTCCGCCTTCTCCACCTGGAACGCATAAGGAGACCGCCCGAGGGCGGCGGTTAGCGTATTCTCGTCCGTGCTAAGCGGAACGCCGCGGATGACCACCCGCAGCTTCCGCGCATTGCCGACCGAGTACGTGTGGTACTCGGTCGATCGCTCCTGCAGCAGCGAGACGGAGGCCGTGTAATCCTCCATTGTCTGCGTGCGGAGGCGCACGGCTTCGCCGGTCGCTTCGGCAGCGACCGGGTCACCCACACCCCACGCAGCGCCTCCAATAGGGAGAACACGTCTCCGCTACCGTATACTAATATTGGCGGCGGGCGCCGTTGCCGGCGGACGAGGGTGAATCCCTCGTCGTCCTCCTCTTCGGCATCGCCGCGGTCCGGTCCCGGAGGCGGCTGGTCCGGCAGCATCGTCTCCGTTGATGTCTGCGACGTCGGCGTAGGCGCCGGCGTCGGCGTCGGCGGCGCCGCGGCAGCGGCCGCGGTGGCGCCCGATGTAGAGGCCGCGGAGGCGGCGTTGCGGCGTAGGCCGGATGGCCCGCTTCCGTCCGTGGTCCTGCGGGCAGAAACAGGACGCTTGTTAGCGCAAATGCGCTCCGTTGAAGGTGAGCCGACGCGAAAACGCTTCGGCGTTCGCCGCTGCGTGCGTCCGCGGTCGCCGCTTCCACCCTCCGAAGGAGTGTGGAAAGGCTCCCGCCGGGCGACGGCGCTGGCGAAGACATGATGGCCGCGAGGGCCTCGCTACGGCAGTTTCGCTCTCTTAGCCCTTAAAAGGGCTATTTGTAGGCTACTGCCTAGCCACGCTACACTTTTGCTCTATAGCCCTTAGAAGGGCTGGTCGTCCCACGAAGGCCGGATCCCCAGGTAGCAGGAGCTCTTCCTCGGCGCGTCCGTCCTCCTCGGCGGTCAGGTAGCGAATCCCGACTAGCGGCCGCCGGCCGCGGCGAATTTGTACCTGGCTGGTGCCCGCCTATACTTTTCCGGAACTCGCAACACTCATCCCCGCGACCCGCGAATACCCCGAAACCATCCAGTTCGGAGGGTGCCGGCAGATGATGCAATATTTGTTACAATATATTGAATTTTCCATATATTATTCGTAGCATTATTATTGATATTCAGAAAAACGTTTTATTAAAATCAAAATTTTCTAAAATTAAACCATTACCTCAGGCTACCAATAGTAATGGTGTAAATGAGTTAGCAATAAGTGATGGCGCCAAAACCTTAATGTGACAATTCACAATAAGTATTCAATCAAATCCACAATCTACTTCATTAGTAAGAATGTAACTTCAGGTTGGAGTATACATGCTCAATACTAGTTTTATGATCTAGTCACAACCTACAATTTTCTTTGCAGGATAACAGTTTAATTTATAAAAACCCAGTTTTATTGAATGGTAATTTACTGAAATTAAACATTCTATATTGTCATCAATTTTTATACTCTGCAGTAAACAATTTAAAATGGAGGTTCTATTTCCACGGTCATATCACTCACTGTTCAAAATTTGAAAACAATTTTAACTGATTTTTAAACAAGACATGTAGTCACAGGCATGTGTACAAGGAAGCTAGAGGGGGAACCATGCCCCGCTCCCCCCCAAAAACTTTTGAAAGAAGTCTTTATTCCTTTGTAATAAAACATTTATTTTTGTTGGAATTGAAAAAGAAGAAAACTGTTTTTATTTAAATTAAAAGAAATTCATTGAAGACATTTTTAGAGAAGAATAATATGAATAATTGTCAATCTATGAAAACACCTGAAGTTAATGAAGAGAAATTGGATGTTTATAATGATTCCAAAAACACTTATTTATCATTATAGCAAGAGATATTGGGAAACATTGGTTATCTTGTGAGTGGAAATAAACCAGACTTAGCTTTCACCTACAGTAAACATTCTCAATACAGTAAAGATCCAAGAGCCATTGATTTTATTAAAGCCTTGAAACATGTTATAAGAAATGTAAGAGGAACTAGAATACTGAAATTGAAACTCGAAAATGAAATGTTTGTCAATTCAGATTAAAGTTGGTGTACAACTTATGATTCAAAGTTGTCTAGAGGATTAATATCAAACTGAAGCAAAACGACATATAAAAAACAGAAGAGCAGAAATTATTATAAATAAATTAAAAAATTTCCGAAGTTGTCTTTAATAAATATAGGACAAGGGAAATTTTGAAACAGAAAGGGTAATGGATTCATGCTATTAATAACAGAATGCAATAAATTACATGTTATTGGCAGAGCTCGAACATTTAGGCATCAAAAAAGTTGAAAATAGGCACTAAAAACTTAGAAATAAGCAGGGAAAAAACTTTTCAAACTTTGGGCAGATTTGACCATATACGCTGCTCCATCAGTCAGAAAACGCAAAAATTTTTCATCAGGGGAGAGATGTCTAGGATTTCTTACTACTCGAGCAATTTTAGAATGGTTAGCAGCTTCTAATGCTTTAGTCAAAATTAAATGTGGTTTACTAGGACCATGGCCATCTAGTTGACCAACGACAACACTGCCAATCTACCTTGAACAGTAATCTGTAGTTTCATCAACAGACAACCAAAAATTCGAAGTGCCAATATCATCTTGAATTTCATTGATTGTTATTTCATATTGTGGATTAAAGAGTATTTATGAAGAGTTGACTAATTTGGAATTTTATGTTTTGTGTACTTTAGAAGGTAGCAATAGGCTGTCTGTTAGAAATGATTTGACTTGAAGGTTCCAATTATTAAATTATAGACAGTCAAATAGAAAATTTATTCTTTTTACTTATTTATTATTACATATTAAAACATAAATCATTACAAGATTTTCTGGCAACGTTTCGGAGGTGAGGTGTACCTCCATCATCAGGCCGTGGCCTACATTGACATAAGTTGGGGAAACGTTGGCTAGGTACTAAAAATAAAGATGGTTGACTCCATTCTGAGGTCAAGTCTAAAAACAGGCATTAAAGAAATATTAGAAGGTGTCTAATTAGTTGGATTGTAAAGATATAAAACACATTTAAGGTAAAAAGTTAAAATATCTAAATCATACATTCAAATAAGTTATGGTATATGCGTCTAATTTGTTGAAATATTGAAAGATTAAAAACAAATTATATATGAGGTAAACAATAAAATGTTAAATGATTGCCGTTACGACCGATGCCGATTCCTGCCGTTACGACCTCCGTAGTAGGATCGCCCGCACCTCCAGCGACAGTAGGTGATTCCTTTTTTGTGAGTACTGGACTTTCTCATCTGTGCACTTGCCTTTTTTGTTTTTGTTTTGTTTTGTTCTATTTACTTTTTAACATCATTTAACATTTTATTGTTTACCTCATATATAATTTGTTTAATCTTTCAATATTTCAACAAATTAGACGCATATACCATAACTTATTTGAATGTATGATTTAGATATTTTAACTTTTACCTTAAATGTGTTTATATCTTTACAATCCAACTAATTAGACACCTTCTAATATTTCTTTTAATGCCTGTTTTTAGACTTGACCTCAGAATGGAGTCAACCATCTTTATTTTTAGTACCTAGCCAACGTTTCCCCAACTTATGTCAATGTAGGCCACGGCCTGATGATGGAGGACACTCACCTCCGAAACGTTACCAGAAAATCTTGTAATGATTTATGTTTTAATATGTAATGATAAATAAGTAAAAAGAATAAATTTTCTATTTGACTGTCTATAATTTAATAATTGGAACCTTCAAGTCAAATCATTTTGTGTACTTTGTCAAGAACTGGTTAAATGTTGGGTTTTCAAGTTTTGAAAATGGAAAATTTGCTGCAATGAGCGCATGGCACAAATCATTGTGGAATTCTTTCCTGCCTTCATCTTCTGGCTGCACTTGTTGAAGAAAAGACTGAATAGTGTTTCTCATTTCCCCCGCATTTTTGGCATGAGTTGCTGTGCTCTTATATTGCAAGATATGATATTTGTAGTCACAATTGACAACTTTTTCACAATACTGGCAAAAATTACTTTTCCGTCGGTCATAAAATGTTTTTTTCCACAAATCCACTCTTTCAGCAATGCACTTCTTGATGACTTTTCTTTCAGCATTATAGCAAGAGCACTGAATAGGATCACTAAACAAACTGAACTTGCCTGATTCAGACTTCGAGGCCAGTACAAAATTATTACCAAACAAATCTCCACCTCGGCTGTCATTCTATTTGGAGTCTACCGTTGTTGCAGTGCTGTGTTCTTGGTAAGGAAGAGATAAGATAACTCATGGGCGATGAAAGTAATCCATTTGCCCTATCACCCTAGCGAAATAGATAAGAGTAAATGGCACGGTGTCATATTTGTATCCGTTCTGACACAAAGGCCTCTCCACTGAATCACGTGCATGGGCAGTGATTTTAAGAGTGTTATCAAGAACAAAATTGAAAGAATGAAATTTGTTAAAAACAGGCACCGATAGGCTGTGAAATCCAAAATAGGCAATTATCCCTTAAATCAGCATTTTTAGGTACTATAAAATCCTCACAGAAGCCATCTCATGTATAAAAATGGATAATGGAAAAAGGTGCCTAAAGAAACAAAATAGACATTTAGGACAATGTCCGGGCTCTAGTTATTAGACAACTTTCGTTATTATTTTACTATATGCATGAATTAGGAAAATGAAAGCAATGTACAAGTGTTTGTTCATTAAGTTATGTGATATTATATTAAAAGAATACTACTTATCTACAAGAATATCAAATAACATATCCAAAATAAAAAAAAAATTAACAAATATTTCTTTAAAAACATGAACACATGAAATATCATTGCATGTCTCTTTTTATGATATTTCCTTTACAAATATATATAAAAAAATATTTAATTTCTCCAAAAATTAAAATATTATAAACAATAGATACAGTATATGACTTCCCTCATTTTATATAGTACAATGGTGTACATAACCCAATATAGATGGTATGCAACAGATCCATTATTCAGTTTTATTGGGTGAAAACTGCATTTCAGTATTACGAATTATTTAGAAGTTATACGAGGATGATTTTATGGTCATGCAACTCCCTGTCTATATCTTTCACTATTGAAATTAATAGAGAGCTTATTCTTTCTATTTTCCTGAATACTGTTCTTTGGAAAACACTTGAAATATTCAATTCAGCCTCCTTGCTGATCTACAATATGTAAAATCTTCACAAAAAATTGATATTATTCACTCTAATGTATTCAGTATTCTAAAAGGAAACAGTTTTTTAAGATTACCAGAGGAGAACATAGAGGCAAAGCTCCGTAATTCCTAGGTTTAGACCTTGCTTCTAAATGTAAGTAGTGCCAGAGCTAGACAATTTTGGGCCCCAGGCAATGCTGAAACATAGCCCCCACCCCCGAAAAAATTAAAAATATGAAAGTTGTATCAAGAAACTATATGAGTCATTTTATTTCGACAAATAACAAAAATTACGTTTAAGCTAGAAAAAGTTTTTGGAAATATATTTTGAAAAATAGTTTTAAGTAAAAGTATTTAGTAATCACATAATATTATTTCCTCAGTGAATGTATTTCCTCAGCAGAACATTCAAGGAAACATTACAAAATACCTCACTCTCACTCAGTTGATACCACCCCCAGTTATGTGGTATCAACTGAATGAGAGTGAGGTGTTAATTTAATGGGATAGCATTCCCTCACTAATTTAGCACCTGATGAACAAAACGAGTTACGGAACATTGTGCAATTCCTGAAATAAATGATTGTCATAAAAAACTTTGGATACTTTTATTTTTATTTGTAAACATATATTGACAATCAAGAAGAAATATTGATTCACTAAAAAGTTGTTGTGATTATTTAATATCATTTTGTTAAATACATAAATAATAAATTGAATTTATAGAACCTACTTTAATGTTGCGTCATTTATTCATTTCAGAGTTCTACCTTATAAGTAATGACTTAATTAACTATTTAAGGTAAAAATTTAATTGAAAATTTTATGAAATATCAGACTACTGAGTAGCAAACTTATAAAATTACGATAACAATTTTCTCGAGTTATAATTTCTTTTTCAATTTTTTACTATTTTTTCCCATCAGTCCCATGATCAGGCCCCTTGACTCGCGGTGATTTCCCAGAGTACCCATGCATAGCCCTGCACTGAATCCGAGAGAAGTGGGAAACTTGGGAATGGCATACTGAGAAGGCCTGGGAACTGAATGGTTATGGAAAGAGAGAATCCCTACCATATCTGGGATTTGAACCCAAGCTCTTTTAGCCTAAAGTCCTTATCTCTTCAACCATTAGGCTTCAGTTTTTCTTATTTACTTCACTTAAGTATGAATGAAATTATCAAAAAGCAACCAAAGCACTTACCTCTTACATCTAGTGTTCATTTGCTTTGGGTGTTCAGAGTGTTTTATGGGCTACTTTCAGGAGGGTAGGCTGAGTGCTTCAGCATAACAACCAAATTGTTAAACGAATTTTAATAAGAAAACAGTTGAATGGTCTTTGGTGAGATGCCATTAAAATCTAATAGGACACACTGTTTTTAGACAATTTTTATCTTTTACTTTCTCCGAGATATGAATTTCAAGCTTACTTCAAATCCTTTGCAGTACCTCATTGCAATGTAGTTTTGTTTTGTTGACTCCCTCCACATTGAACAATAGCCATCTTATGAGTCTTCCATAACATTCCATTAATTTGTCATGGTTATAAAGTATATTTTATCAAATAAGTAAATGAACAACACAATTTCAGTAAAAAACAAATGTATTATTTTTTGTACTCACACTATCTAAGAAGTGAGGGTACTTTATTGTATACAAATTTAAAAAGCTGATAAATTAAAAAATCTATTTCTATAATTATAAATTATGGCTATAAAACAAGAGTAGATTCTTTGTGAAACCAGGATGATGACTTCAATATATCTTTATAATTCACAGCAAAATATAAAATATTTCTGGAGATGGTTCTAACTGAAGTAGTAGTTTTTGATAAAACAGATGTCAGCCTGTATTTACCCTTCATATTCACTTTTGTAATTCACAAAATGCAAGAGATTATGATACATCACTGAGAACAGTCCGATGTGTGTGACAAACACATTTGTTTAAAATAAGTGTTTGAAAATGAAAACAAGCAAATTAAATTTTCTTTTTAACATTTCAGAAACCAAACATAAATATTGCCTTGAAATGTCTTAAAATTGCAATAAAAATGAAAAAGTATTTTTGGCAAAATATTTAAACAATGTTTAATAATACCTTACAATTCAGAATGCATCTTCACTGGATTATTCTCAAATATCCAAATACGCATCCATGAGAAAGAACTACAAACACTTCAATTCAAAAGAACATGATTCACTATTGGCTGTCTTCAAATCCTTCCCATTCTATAAGATCAGAACAAACATATTTATAGCTCAGAATGCCTCCTATTAACCCTCTTTAAGTTACATGAACGTATTCACCTTGAATAGTCCCATCACAGAGAAAACCTCTGGGATTATACACTGCATGTAAACAAACTTTTTAATCATCAAAACTGTTTAATTATTGATATATTTTATAATACGCATTCTATTTATCACTTTTCTTCACAATTGATTACAAATGTAACAATATTCAATTACAATTTAATTGTAACTATTACAATTAAATATTGGTGGGAAAATATTCATAGACTACATATTTTACACACTACTTTTTCCTAACTCTCCTGAAATGGATTTTTGTGAAGGAATTAATTATCAGTTCTGATTTACTAATCAAATAACTAAGTATACTCATAAAATCTTATTGTTTTGATGATTTTTTTTCTAATTACAAAAGACATCTTTCAGCCTTTGAGAGACTACTCAATACAAACTGTTAGAATGTATGACATCACTATCCAAGGTTTCATCTGCACTGCTGTGCATGCCACAACCACTTTCAAATATTTTTACTGAGAGCAGCAAGTCCATTTTCACTCTAACAAGAAAACGGTCATTAAGTGGAAAAAGCACTAGAGAAAATCTCCATGACACAACTGAAAGAAGCTTAAGATTGACTGATTGAGTTTGCATGTCATGTTCAATATCAAAGGCACCACATGCACAAAATTTATAGACAGACTGATACAGACAGGTTTGCATAACTCATGATTACAACAGAGTACAGAAACATCAAAACAAAATAACAATAATAATAATACAAAAATCATTGAATTTCTGCTTATCCTCTGAATGACATCTGCCTTATAATTTCTCCCATAACTACCTGGTAAGGGAAAAATACACAACTTTGAAAGGGTTCGACTATGAGGGCACTCTGAGGGCTCGAAGGGATTTGACTCTTCCCTGTGATGTAGTAGTTAACATACGTGTGTGGGAAAAATGGGCATGGGCAAACTTGCCACATTCCTGAGCACAGGTGGGCCCTTAACATACGTTACAGAGCCAATGTATCAATGCATGTATTGGAAATAAGATTGTCCTGTCTGCCCAGAGAGCCTTCCAGCCTTGCTAAAAAAGTCAATGTATCAGGAAATGGAAAATGGCCAGCAGGGATCATGACTGATCCTCCCTGCAACATACATAGATCTGATTAATGAAGTTGTTAAGATGCATATAGTTTAGGCTGTTTTGAAAAAATACATATAAATGGCTTAGCAAAAAATGTTAGTTTTCAACATAAATACAACTTCTGCACCAAACAAAGGTATTGAAAATGGGTTTATGAGTGCCGAAAACCGCATGAACCCCGTTTTTTTTCGCTCTTTTGAGAAACTACTGAGTAAACATTATTTAATGGTATTTTCTTCAGGAGATGTTTTACTGAGGTGATGCCTTTTATATCCCTTAACAATGTTCTGATCACAAAACATTACTTACTTGTTTAAGTAGAGGAGCTCAACAGCACACACTTTCTTGCATTGTTGAAAATAGTTACGTAATATTGAAATAAATGATTGTTTTTAGTACGGCAGATATTGCAACTTCTACCATACTAAATACTCAGCTAACACTTGAAAAAGTCTAATTCAATCAAATTCCAACAAAGCACCTTGGTGCATATCTGCATTTATTTCTGAAGCCAGAGACAGTAGTCATTTCAACTTTTACAAATGAAACAAATATGAATGAATTTAACGGTTACATTATATGCAGCACATTATACAGAAAAGAAAGAAAAATATTTTACACAAACTTGTTTGATTACATCGACTTGAGCTAACAATTCTGAATGTCTTAATCAGCGATCAAAACTTCTTAAATAAAAGAAATGTATTTGTTAGTTCTCTGTTAAATATATTATTTTCATTAAATCTATTTCCCTTCATAAGAATTTTATCTCTATCATATGATCATTGTGACAAATTGAAATATTTGATTATAATTTGAAACCACCATGTTCCAATTTTGAGAAACAGAGCATGGGAAATTTGACTTAAAAATATGAAATTTGATCCCAGTTTTTGAAAATACAGACCCGCAAATTATAATTACTACTTTACACACAAAAATTGTAATATTTCCACACAACCTAAATACGCAATTTTACTTTTCTGAAAAATATGCTCATTTGAAGTTAATATTAATATTTTCTCTCTGTTCCTCTCTCTCCAATTATTGTTCACTTGACATCTCAATTTTGATAAATATATAGGGGCTTCTCAAAAAGTACACAATGAATATTTTTAATTATTCCCTCTCTCCCTGTAGTGCAACACTTGCAACAAGGTCCCCCATTTGCAGTAAGTAAAAATAAATTATAAATCAATAACACTGAGTTGTAATAATTTCATTTGTGTTATGTATTTTAATTATGATAATTTAAGTCAGAATTAGTTGGCAGTCTGGACTGCACCTAACAATAAGATCAGTGCCAATTTTTGAATGAAGGATAGTCAGATATCACAGGAAAGGACAATGACCTCATAATCATAAGAGGTGCTGAATTTTATTGCCATAGGCCTCACAGAATCATTAGCCAGTCTTGAGTGTTGGCCAATTGCAGTAAAATGCATGGTGGTATGGTAAAACGCATGGTGTTATTTCCACCATGGTAAAATGGTTAAATTGTTCAATGCATGATTCTTTAAGTGCAGATTTCAAGCTTTAATTTGATACCAATTAAAAGTAATTTGAATAAAAATTAATAAAGCTGTGGCCATTAGAAAATCACCAATTTTTATCTGTTTTCATGTAAAATTAGCCATATTCTATTTACAGTGACACTTTTTCAGTAAAAAAACGGGGGGGAGGTGGTTTACAAGGTTTGTGCACCCATAAACCTATTTTAAATAATGTTTCCTCAGTCCAGATTTTTTTTTCATTGAAAAAATAACATTTCTTTGCTAAGCCATTATCTATTTATTTCAATACAATTTAATGTAGATATAATTAAAAATACTGTACACTAACCTCTTCTGTGATTTCACAGGCCATTCTATTCACATCAGTGCCATTCATTGAAACAACATCACTTTGGCTGACCTGAGAGCCTGCAGGTCTTCCCAACATGTATTCTTGCACATCTCCAGGATAAGGATGAATGCTCTCTGTGACTATTTGACGTCCCTGCAACATTTATTAAATTTTTTATTGTAGGGCTTGTGAAAGATAAGACTGGTGGATAGATGTATGCTAGAGTAATGAGAGGAATGATGGGTGAAATGGTGGTAAAGGATGATGAAGATGTGCAGGAATGGAAAGCAAGAGGAACTCTGAAAATACCTGCTGCAAATCCATTTTGTTCAATGCAAATTAAATATGAAGGATCAGGATATGGACTTGGGAACCCAGAAGCGGAAGGTGAGTGGTCTAACCATTACACTACAGGTCTTTCAACATACATACACATAATAGTAGATTGTGCAACTAATGTATAATGTTGACTTTTTTTGCACAAAAAGTAAATATTGCAGAATGAACTAAGTTAGGAGTTAATTCAGTAATTCTTACAAGTCCAAAAAACGAACGTTTTGAACAAGTTGTATACACTATTTTTTGAATAACAAAATTATAAATTTATAAATGAAACAAAATTAATTTTCGAAATTTATTTCAAAAGCAGTTTTATAGTTCACAACTTACGACATTGGTATTATAATGTCAGGCATATTTATATGTGTTATTTCCACAATGGTAAAATGGTTTAATTGTTCAAAGCATGATTCTTAAAGTACAGATTTCAAGCTTTAATTTGTTACTAACTAAAAGTAATTTGAATAAAAATTTGCAAAGTCGTGGCTATTACAAAACTGCCCATTTTTACCTGTTTTCATGTAAAATTAGCCATGTTCTATTTACAGTGACACTTTTATAGTCAAATAAGTAATATTTTGTGATCAGACATATATTGGACACCACCTTAAAAGAAGGGGGGAGGTGGTTTACAAACTTTGTGCACCCATAAACCTATTTTAAATAATGTTTCCTGGGTGCAGATTATTTTCATTGAAAATTAACATTTCTTTGCTAAGCCATTATCAATTTATTTCAATGCAACCTAATGTAGATATAATGCAAAAATACTGTACACTAACCTCTTCTGTGATTTCACAGGCCATTCTATTCACATCAGTGCCATTCATTGAAACAACATCACTTTGGCTAACCTGAGAGCCATCAGGCCTTCCCAACATGTATTCTTGCACATCTCCAGGATAAGGAGGAATGCTCTCTATGACTGTTTGACGTCCCTGCAACATTTATTAAATTTTTTATTGTAGGGCTTGTAAGAGATTAGGTTGGTGGATAGATGCATGCTAGAGTAATGAGAGGAGTGATGGGTGAAATGGTGGTAAAGGATGATGAAGATGTGCAGGAATGGAAAGCAAGAGGAACTCTGAAAAAAACCTGCTGCTAATCTATTTTGTTCATTGCAAATCCAATATGAAGGGTCAGGATACAGACTTGAGAGCCCAAAGTAGAAGGTGAGTGGTCCAACCATTACACTACAGGTCTTTCGACATACATGCACATAATAGTTGATTGTGCAACTAACGTATAATGTTAATGTTTTTTGCACAAAAAGTAAATATTGCAGAATGAACTTAGTTGGGAGTGAATTCTATAATTCTTACAAGTCCAAAAAACTAACGTATTGAACAAGTTGTACACACTATTTTTTGTCTAACAGCATTATAAATTTATAAAAGAAACAAAATTAATTTTGGAAATTTATTTCACAAGCAGTTTTGCAGTTCGCAACTTAAGACATTGGTGTTAAACATCAGGCATATTTGACAGCTAATGATCAATTCTCATGGACATTAGAATGGAACATGGATTCATTGATATATATGCCAGAATAAGTGCCTCGCATATAATATTGATATTTTTTGTTTGCAATGTGAAAGGAATCAAGTGTATGGTGCAGTCACTAAAAATTAAAGATGCTATAAATTAAAGCTGGTATTGACATTTTTGCTTGTAATAAAGTTCCATTATATAACTTAAGCTTATATAACTTAATTAACAATTAGCAGAAATATTTATTAATGACTAGAACACATATTTTGCTAATTTTTTTCAGATTCTTGCAATTTTTGGGATATTTGGAGCTTGTAGGCTAGGGGAGCTGTACTCATACTGTGCATTAATGATGACTCTGAAAAAGATTCTGTATGAGTTGTAAACATTAGAGAAACTCAAACAAACAAAGCAAGAATATTTATCATTGTTTCGGATGAAAGATTTTCTTGTATAGATTTTGTACAAAATGTGCGTAGTCCTTAGACCTAGTAATGTCAAACAATAACTATACATAATAATTATATATTTCCTTGATTTACTACAACGGTAAATGTACTTGTAACCTCATTGGGATTAACACTTTTGGAAACGTTCCTAAACTCATTGCTGAATACCTTTAACTTCCAAATGAAGGAAAATATTCTGGGTATTCGTTAAGGAGAACATTGGCTACTATGTTAGCTGACAATGGCACTGACATGACAACCCTGAAGCATCATGGTGGATGAGGATCCTCAAATATTCCACAATCATACATGGAGGAGTCCATTCAGTATAAGAATAATCATACATGGAGGAGTCCATTCAGTATAAGAATAATCATACATGGAGGAGTCCATTCAGTATAAGAATAATCATACATGGAGGAGTCCATTCAGTATAAGAGTAAGATTAAGATAGCCACAAAAATTGTGTCAAATAATGAACATAACATAGCAGATACATCAACTGAAACTTGTAACGAACCTGGTTCTGTTCCTTCTTTACCTTTTAAGAGCCTGCTCAAGAACTGCTGCATTAATTTCAACAATCAATTTTACAATTTACAATTTTGTAGTTAATTGATTTAATTTGTGTCAACTGAGAGTTAATAAAAACTATGTTTAGTTACTCTGTAAGCTGCTCATACAATTCCAGAGCCTTTTGCAAACGGTAGTTGTGATGCAACAGTGATGTGTGCGATGACGCAGTTATTCATGTAATTATGCAATTATTCACATTAATATGACATAGGTTATGTCATAAAAGTGCCATATTATGAATGATTTCTTGCAACAGAAAAGGTTGTTTATAATGCTAGTACACAAAAATGTCATTAAGTTGTCAACATTTACATAATGCTACAACAATGCAAAAAAAATTCTTCATACTAACTAGTAGAGTCCCACTAAGAACGGATTCTTTTTCCATTAATATCCCTCTCTCATCAGCGATTTTCTTTTGGGCCTTTGCGAGCTCCAGTTTCTCTTCCAACTGAGTTCCATGCAGATGATAAGAAGACATTGGACCTGGGCACCAGCAAGTCCCTAAGTATGTTTTTGCTGCACAAACACAATTTCTTTATTTCAAAACACTGCATACCATATATACAGAATAAAACAATGTGCAAAAGTTGTAAGTTGGTCAATTTTTATACTTCTTACTACATTCTAGATAAATATGTATTAGCAATACCCCCAACGGTAAGGTGTATCAATACTACTATATGTATAAATATGTATAGTAGCAATGATACATATGTGTAGTATGTATAGTAAGTATTCATACTTGCTATGACAATGGCACAACTAAACATCTGGCAGAAATGAATTATCAGTTTAAAGAAAAAGGCTTTTTGGACATCTTTCAATTAGTGTAAAGGTCTACAAATGTTCTACAAATTTTCAGCATGAGAGAAGCTGAATCAATGTGTGTGGGGGGGGCGGGGCTTCTGTGAACAAATATATTCATTTCATAGGTAACAAATGTAGTCTATCAAAATTATTTCTTAGATGTTGGCCACAAAGTCATTAAGTAAGCCAAGATTGGCCAGTAGATTTTCAATTGTCGTTGTGCAATGGTGGAAAGTGTATTTTATGGTTGAATTTGAAAAGTAATTCCATTAAAAAAGTATATACAAAGTTTTGATCTTAAAATATTAATTTTAAATGTACTTCATCAGAAAACTTGAGATTTTAGTTACCTTCTGCACACAGTAAATGTATTTTTCATTTTAGTGTAGAGTGATGTTGACATATTTTTTTTATTTGTTGCGTCTACAAATTGAAGCAACGCGTCTCCAAGCTCCTTAAGGGGCACTGAGTGCTTTGCGCTGGGGAGTAATCCTCCATTAACTTTCGGTCATCTCACGTTACATCGCAGTCAGTTGCCAAGAGGACCGCCAGGTAGCATCTCCGCGTACATGCCTCCTGCATCACTACACAGTGGCCAAAATTGGGAAGGAATAAGGATAGGGGTAGGGTTTAGGACATTTCACAGGGGTTGGACAAGCGCTTGTGAAGCAGCCAAATTCATTTTGTTGGAACAAATTTCATATGAGATTTGATGGGAATCGAACCCGGACCTCAGTGGTGAAAGGTTAACAACAACTATGTGCCACGAGCGAGCTTTTATTACACACATCTTCAAAATGAAGAGTGGGGGGTCAATGTAGTCATTGACTTTGGGACTGTCCACACTGTTCCCACAGCACTGAGTAGCCAAATTTTAGTTTTTGTTTGATGTGACTAAATATTATCACACACGTGCAAAGATTTATAATTAAATTACCAAGTCTACAATGTTTAAGAGAGCATGAGCTTCTGTCAAGTAACTGACACAATGTTATATTGTTTCAATGCAGCCCTGACCTTAAATATAATTGTTCTGAAAATTATTGAACGAATAATAATATAATCAGTACCTTTTATAGACAATAATTGATCAATAGTAAATGTTTTTTTCTATCTTATTTCATATGATCAGAATGTTTGTTAGAAAAATCCAATGATCAATATTAGTGAGGATATAAGCCTTCAGAACTCTTTCTAATAAAATAATATTTTTTTTTAATTTGGTTAAAATGGAACAGTTTTAAAAAATGTTTGAATTACATATACAATATTTTGCGAAACAGATTTTTGCATCTTCAGATACATCTCTATAAAGAGTGAAATTTCTAAATTAAAATCAATTACTCAACATATTTCAAAAGCAGAGAGAGATTCACCATGTCAATATTTTAAAATAATTACATAAATATACCATATTCAATGGATGGATGTGTTACGTGAAACACGTTGTTGTAACGAACCTTTTAGGTTAGATGGCCTAGATGATCCCGATCTAGTCAATGTACAGGGCCAAAATGTGGTAGTAGAACTGTAAAGGCATAATATTTTTTCATATTGCATGCAATATTGGGCGAAAACTCCTAAAATTTTCAAACAATTTGCATAATCTTAATGAAAGAACTAATTATGGAGCAATAAATTTACCAGAAGGAAAATTCTCTACCTTGCAGGAAGTTGAAGTTGCAGGAACACGTCGAAAAAATTCAAACTTTTGCAATTTTCAAAAATTCAGAGTTAACAGTGAAAATCGTATCTACGCCACCTTTATGGGTACATTTCACTCTGTTCTTACAAGAAATTGAAAGAAAATATGGAGCCATTTTTGAGAAAATTTTGAAAATGCCTCAGGGACATCATATAAAGTGAAAAACTTAATAAGCTATGAATGGAATTACAACAATACAAAATTATATGAATTTCAAATTTTACATAGAAATTTCTTTACCAATGAATACAGAAATACTGGTGGAAATAACTATGTAAGTCGAAAGAAACACAACTTCATATTACTTGAGACATTCCATAAATTTGGAAAGAGGACAGTAAATACAGCCATTCAATGATTGCTCAAATCACTGCCGAATGAATGATTAGAAATCACAGCCAAAAGGCAACTAAAAAGGAAATTTAAAGACTGAAACATCAAACACTACCCAAAAATACAGAACAATTTATTGTTTACAAGAACCATCAAACATAAATACAAGTTATTAAAGGTAGTAATAGCAATAGCATGAGATAAGTTGTTTAATAATATTGTTTTTGTTTGCTTTTCTTTACTTTTTTCCCAATTGTTTCTTTTCAGATAGTTTTATAATAATAATAATAATAATAATAATAATAATAATAATAATAATAATAATAATAATAATAATAATGATATTATTATTATTATTATTATTATTATTATTATTATTATTATTAAGTTTAGCAATATTACTCTCTTGCCAATTGCCAGGATTTTGGAACAATAATATTTGTACAGAATATTGTTTTGTTTGTTTTTCTTTATTTTCTTCACCAATTGTTTCTTTTATAAAAAAGTTTTATTATTATTGTTATTGTTATAGTTAACTATAACAATAGTGTAATTTTTCTTCCCAATTGCCAGTGTTTTCGTGTTTGCCCATTGCCATATTGTAACGAGTTTGCCAATTGCAATTTTATTTCCAAACATAGAGACTTTCTAGCCAGTATTATGATGAATTACTAAATACTAAAACTATATGCTATTAGTAAATACTAAAACTAAATGATGAATTACTAAATACTAAAACCATATGCTATTACTACATACTATAATAATAAAATTAGGGATTCAACTCACCCATCCACACAAGAGGTGCTTTCCGACATCGCTGGTTGTAGAGGAACCATAAAAGCCCTTTCAGCTCTGTGGGGATATAAAATCGCGGGACATTTTTCAGACACAGTGGGATGTTTTCCTCAGAGCAGTATGGGGGCACTGCCACTAGAAAGCGGTCTGACCTAAAATGACATAAATATTTCAACTACTTTCCTTTCATAGTCATTAAATATTAAAACGCCCTTTAAAATGTTTTTCTTATTAGGATTTCCAATTTCACACACATGATAATACTGACAATACCTGTAATCAAAATAAATTATTCCAGTTTTCATTACTTCTGAGAATTATAAGTAGATGATTACAACGGATGTTTTAAAAAGGTAGCTAGTCTCTCAAAATAATATTCAACATATACAGATAATCAAGTTTCCCATACGTGCTTCCCATGCTTGTATATTGTTTTTTATTGAAGATTAGGTTAACCATCTTTCAAGATAAAGGGCATCCCTGCTACATTCTAATTGGAATCAGTAAATTCCTCTGAAAAGTGACTCTGACTGAAATGAGATATGACGGCCGTAGGTTAATCCTTTGCCTTATATCTTGAAACTGGTCATCATGGCAAACTGAAATTCACAATGTTAATGTAGAATTTGGAAACAAATTTTTTTAGATGCAATGGGAATGGGAATACTTTTTGGCTTCTATTATTTAGTATCTTAATTTGTAATTTTGTGAGGGCATTTTGAAAAGTGCTTACAGTGAGACACACTGCTGAAGACATCAGAATTCTGTTAATACAAATTAATATTCATCATGGAAAAAGTGTCTCTCAAAGTCCTGATTTAAAATTTTTTGAGAATATCATTCAAAATCTAATTATCCAATACATTTCACAATGAAGAAATATAAAGGTTACGTTACAAAGAGTAGTAACAATCATCCGATTTTGAAGTTCTACAAAATTGTTTTATAGTCCAGTCAGCAGATTTTGAATAAGGGGTGGTTACACGGAAAAAGACCGTAAAAAAAGTTCTTTGGATATGTTGTATGTACCCAGGCACTAGTTAGAACCCAAGTTTTTGACCTCCCAGACCCTGTGGTAATTTTGTGAGGCCGAAAAAAAATGTATTTTTACTGACTCTTTTCGTGGTTTTCTCTATAACACTTTAACATAAAGTTCTGTCGAAAAATTGTTCCAATCAATTTTAAAGATGCTAACATTTCCTACAAATTTAGTATAAGACATTTCTTTTAAAAACAAACCTACATTAAATATTATTTTTATTACACGTTATACTATTATTTATTTAAACGACAATGTAAGCACTGCCTCAAGAATGAATCAGTTGCGGAAAATATTATTAAAAAATTGATGGATGTGTATATGAGTGTTATCACGTTCCAGCCAAACTCCTCGACGTGGGGACAATGTCATTTCAACAAAAGTTGATATCAATTTTTACTGGTGAATTACAATGGGGAAAATAATAGTTTGGGTAAGACAACTGTTGACATTTGCTTGAAAATATTTAGTTTTCGCACCACATGTTCTACCATTTGTAATGAGTTTTACATAAAATGACAACTGAGATGTGTTAATTTGGAGAGAAGTAATGGTATAAATAGTACTACATAACCATTATTAAGGGGCGAGGAAGTATGTGCTATTTTAGCACCACTAGTTTTATTCCATATATTTCTAAATAATTTCTAAAAGATTAATGTATAAATGTATAACAAAACCTCGAATGTAAGAAACAAAGATATGAAATAACATAAAATTTCTAATTTATGAAGCATCCAACTGTCTAGAATTCACGAAGCGCAGTAAATACAGAGCAGGCGATTATTTTTGTTGCAAAATTACACAAAAAATACTATATGTGTATATATATATATACACATATTTATATATATATAAATATATATAAATAAAAAATTCAACATGACCATATTTGAAGATCTGTTTTTATGAACATATTCCATTATGAAAAAATGTATCTTTACAATTGCAGTTGTAGGAAGAGGCTGAAATTGTTTAATTTTTAAAAATTTTTTCAAAATCAGGCATTTTAACGAACTCGAGACTTGCACCATTCTCTTAAAAGCCCTTATGCTAAGTTCCCAATTTAATAAAAAAAAGTGTGTTTTTTTTTTAAGAAAAAATGGTTGAAAGAAAAAAAATTTCCTGTATTTGGCAGAAAATTTTGCAATAAAATACTCAAGATTTTCAAAAATTGAACATGACTTTATTTGAAGATATGTTTTGATGAAAGCATTGCATTTAAAAAATATATATTTTCATAATTGTAGTTGTAGGAAGTTGCCGAAAAAATTGTGAATTTTCTCTATTTTCAAAAAATCAGTGTTTTCAATCAACATGAGACATGAACCATTTTCTCAAACGTTCTTCATATTATCCAACATGTCCAACATATCCAAAATGTCATCAAAAAGGATAGCACTGTTTTTGAGAAAAAAAATGTTTAAATAAAATTAAAAATTGCCTATAATTCTCACAAAATTACGCAAAAAATATTCAATTTTTGAAAAATTGTACATGACCTTACTTCAAAATCTATCGTTAACGAATAGATTTTTTAAGGGAAAAATCTATATTTTCCATGTTTTAGTTATAGGAAGACACCAACCGTTTTTTAAAATTATTGCAATTTTCAAAAAATCAGTTTCGATTGAAAATGAGACCTCCACCATTCTCTTAAACGTCCTGTACACTATCCAACAACAAAATTTTATTAAAGACGATGGACCCATTTTATTGAAAATATCTCAAGGGCCAAGGTTGTACATCCCAAAATTAAAATACCGATTTCATATCCAAGGGCAAGAATGACAGGGCAATATAAATTTTGCAAAATTTGGCTGAACGGTTTGGCCCTTAGCGTTATTCAGAGATGGATAGACAGATGTTTTGCCGTCAATCTACTTTTCAGTATCAAGAACATACAAAACATGGATTCTGGCTACAACATGTATTAGAGAATTCTTTTTCTAAATTTAGCAGCAGCTAAATCATCTTCAATGTATGGGATTCACGAATGTTCCAATTTTTGTAGCTCATTGTGCCCCAGTTTTCGCTACATGTATTACACTCACCCTCACAAAAATGTATGACCTTCTTCCTGAAGGTAAAATGTACTTACCAAGTGGACTATAAAATAACAAACAAGCAAACCATAAATCATTTGCTTCCAAAAAGACACTTTAACTCTAGCTTCTTTGGGGAAACTTTTGGATATATTTATATACTTTCCTGACCTATAGTTTGCTTCATTGCTTCTGGTCTCTTGAATCAGTTTCAGAGCTTCATACACTACAGTTGGGTAGTAACCATACCGAATGTCTAGGAAGGGTGTTGGGGAGGCTAAATAAAGCACAGAATCTGCATCATCAAAAGTCTTGACTAGCCATTTGTAAGCATTCTGAAAAAGAAGATAATACCAGTTACAATAATTCTTATTAATTTTGTCTTTTGTGCACGCCAATAGCAATGGTTAATAGTCGTGTATGTGAAGTTTATGTTAAATTCAAAGTTGGCGGTGCTTCTTCCCATGATAAATGTGAGATCTGGCGTCCTCTTACATGTTGGCTTGTGTGTTTTCTCCCCTGCTCCCCCGGCAGCCCGGGGCAACTGTAAGCTCCCGACATGTGTGGTAGTGTAGTACATGTAAATATGCATGTGTTAGTCCAGTAATACACTGTAAAAGAACTTTGTCAAAAATATTTTATACAAGAAAATAACGACAGTATAATAGTCCATATCTCATAAATGATTACTTTGATAAAATGTACTTTGAAACTTTTACGTTTTATCAAATGTTTTGTAACATGGCGCCGAGCGGCACGGGGGAGTATTACTTCAACCAAAGTTGTTTTGATTGATTGATTGATTTTTTCGTGTTTCCGGGCGCGTCAACTGCTTCGGTCATTAGTCCCATTAGTGTAGTGCATGTTTTTCTCGGGAGGTGGCGGTGATCTTCCCCCGCTGAATGGCGAGATCCGGCGCCGACCTACCGTCGGCTAGTGGGGTTTCCCCCTAACCAGGACTCTCCTACCAGCGGGGCACCGCCCCAGCCGGGACAAGCTCTAAGCTCCCGACCGGTCTCCTGGAATACGTGGTAGTGTAGTGCATGTTAGTGTAAGTGGAGAGGATAGGACATGGAAGAGGAAGGACAGATCGCGCGCGGTCCATGGCCCGTTTGGGTACTGCTCCGGTATTCGCCTGGTGTTGATCGGAGAAACCACGGAAAACTACCGATCAGAGCAGCCGGCCGCTAGAATTCTCCTCCAGACAGCGACTGAATTCGACCTGGCTGAAAAGCTAATGTGAAAATCCTGCCGCCGTCAGGACTCGAACCTAGGACCTCCCGGTCAGAGGCGCTGACATCAGTTGATGCCCTGAGCTACCGCTCCCGGTTATAATACATGATCTACACATAGATACAGAACAGATAAAATATTACTGTGCACATCGAGAATACGGAACATGCCCCGGTAAGAGCGAAAGCTCAAGGACAGGGCCTAAACGCATATCTAAACATGTCTGTCCGTCCGTCAATGAACACGGCTAGCGCCTAAACCATTGTAGGACCCCGCTCTAGTTGAAGCTTTGAAATTGTGAAAAACATTTAAAAAAAATTTTGTATGAAGTCCCTGAGACATTTTCAAAATTTTCTCAATAGCGGTTCCAAATTGTTTCTTTAAATTTCTTGGAAGAATATAGTACAATACACTTATAAAGGTGGCATATGCCTGATTTTCAGGCTTAACTCCGAATTTTCGAAAATGCCAAATTTTGGAATTATTTCCGGCTTCTTTCTACAACTACAAAATTAAAGAAAAGGTTTTTCCTTCAAATGAAATTTGTTGTCCACACTCAGTTCTTTCAATAAGGTCATGTACATTTTTTTGTTGAAAATTTTAGTAGTTTTCGCGCAATATTGTGAACAATACGTGAAATATTAAAAAATAACAAAAACAATATTTTCTCGCCGATCCTGTGGCAATCGAACTGCCGAAATCGCTAAGGCAGTAATGTCGTAGCGATCTCGGAGCGAAGGGTGGCGGGTTCGAATCTTGCCTCAGGCATGGTTGTATTTGTGTTCGTCTTATCATCACCATATTGTTTCATCTTCACAGTTACCATAAAGTTAACACCAATAGTGGTTGCTAATGACCTAATGTTGATGCGACCTTAAATAACAATAAAACAATTCTCGAAAATGTTTTCTTTAAACTTTTGGTACGGATAGTGCTAAATACACTCTATAAAATGACTTTCTTAAAATTTACAAAAATGTGGCTTTTTTTACTCGTCTCTCATGCCGTTAATATTTACATTACCGACAATTTGTTCACATTATTGTATTTATGAGTACTTTTCAGATACGCTCAAAAGCCATTTTCTCTAAAAATACTCCAAATGTTTTCTTCAATTTTTTCTAACTGATAGTGCTAATTAGATTGTTTATATACAGTAAAGTTTATTTTGGTGTTTTCTTTCGTTTTTTCAGAAATTATACAATTTAATTTTTTTAATATCACTCACACCGTTAATATGCCCATTTCCAGCAATTTGTATTCATTATTGCATTTGAGAGTGAATGTGCTTCAAATGAAGATATTTGAAAACTCAATACATTCCTGTGAAAATAGCTTCATATTTCGCATTTACAGTACCACCTAAACGCTATTTTCATCAAAACAGCTCCGAATGTTTCAATGAAAATTCCTTTTAAGGACGACGTTTTACTCTGCTTTGATATTCTTGAAGTAATATTTCGGTTGTACTATTAAGAAACTGAAAAGTTTAAAAAATTTTTAAAAAATGTACTTTGGGCAGCGATAGATAGAAGCTGACAAAACGATAGGGCAAGACCGTAAAGTCAGTCTAAACCAAAGAAATAAGAAAACTTTACTACGAGAAAGTCTGTGCCATTCTTTAGCACCACTAGGTACAATCTATCAACATTCACAAGATGAAACCCCCACATTGTGTTCAATAATATGTAAACATCTACAGAGTGCCAAAATACACTAATATCTCAATTTCATTAGAAATGTGGCATAGCATGTTCTTGTCTCAAGGTGTTCAATTGTGTGACCTCTGAATCACAAAATTGAATGTGCTGACACTTTCATTATTGCATTTTTGTGGCACTTGCTTGTTTTGTATCATTAAGGACACCCTAAGTCTGTTCAAGCTTAAGAGATACCATAAAATTTCTGAAATTAAAGGCTTTTGTCAAAATTTTTTAATGAAAAATAAAATAAACTAAAAAAAAGAAAAACACAGTAGCTTACCTCTGACTCACTGCGAGGAATCTCTATATCACCCATCAGGCATTTCACTCCACAAAACTCTTTCAAGTATATGACAAATTCACGTACAACACGGTAATGCTCTGGAGTTGTACCATCAAACAGGAGAAGTACTTTTGGAGGCTCTGTAAAATGAAAACGTAATTTCTTTTAATGAAATTCATCTCATTGCCATTCAAAGAAATACAAAATATTCTGCTACACCTATTTGACACATTGGAAAATTTCAACAATCCAGAGATTCAACTCAAAAGGAAGGGATACTGAGGATTTTCTCCATAGAATTACAGAGCAGGCAGCGCATAACTACAGTATATGAAATTTATTTTCATTTAAATTGTTCAAAAATTCAATCTGTTTTAAGTAAATTTTACTACTATGAAGTTATAAATGTCAGAAGTAGTTAAAATTAAGAGAACCAACATTAACTTTTTTTATTTGTTTTGTTTTAATGTTTTAACCTATAACATTTAAACCAGTAGTAAACAAATGGATCAAAATTTAGAATACAATTTGAGTTTGATGGTAAGTGGTTTCAAAGAATTAATTTTTTCTGATGTTGTTTTCTATATTCTTCCATTCTTTTCTATTCTACATTCTTTATTTTTCTTATACTGTTTTCTAAATTTATTTTCTTCAGGTTTCAGTGGGACTTGAACAATTCATCGTTGTTTTAAAAGTTGGTTTTAACAGCTTAAGTGGTGCACAATTCACAAATGACTGAAATGTTTCAAGTACAGAGTGACAGGATGCAAAAGTACCAGTGCAAATAAAGATTTTACTATATCCTTATAATGTAAATATTAAACATCTCTTTGGGTCTAATTCATCAAAAACTCTATTTACACATAATAAAAATTATACCATTCCCATCACTACCATATATCACCGTACTACACTCACCTTGTGGAGGAGTGCAGCAGAAGTAATACACAGAGATGATTAAAATGAAAATTATCACAAGGGGCACTAATACTGCTGGTAGTGTGAAATAAAGTGGCAGCCATGTTTCTGTAACATCAATAAAAACCTTTTAAAAAATCTCAAGAACAAACAGGGATATCGATCAAGAAAAAAATCTATAGTCTACAATATTTGCAGTGTTACTAGTAAATGTAAAAGAAACAAATCGAAAAATTCAAAAGTATATATAATAGGAAAAAAAACAACATAATTTAGTCTCTTTCTTAAATTCAAACAATTCCTGTTGCTGAATTTACATGAAGATACAATGAATGGTTTCTTTAGCATTGCAACTTTTATAGATTATGAATACTTTTTAATTTTAATAAATCATGAATTTATTGTGCCACAATAAAAAACCTCATTTTTACTTTCTCACTTCCGTTTAGCGGTAGAGAGGAAGTTATGCAATGCTGCGCAAAAAACCGGCGAATTTTCGGCAGAAAAACTCTTATTATAGGGCCCTGACAACGAAAAAGTGGAAAAATCCAGATGCTAAATTTAAAAAAATGTCTCTAACGCGTGGTGTAGCCAGAATCCGTGTTTTGTGGATCCTTGATATCGAGAAATCGAATGCAAAACGTCTGACCGTCGCGACCGACGCATCGGTCTGTCCATCAGTGAACAACACTAGCGGCTAAACCATTCTCCCGATTTTCTCCAAAATTGATATTCCCCAATCGATCTGGTTGATGTCGCGCCCCTTGAATTTGAAAGCAATATTTTAATTTTAGAGGGTACTTTACGCGAGGTCCCTATAATATTTTCAATTTTTTTCAAAAAATTGTTCCAAAATGTTTTATTAAACTTTGTTATTGGATAGTGTGAAAGGCGTTTAAGAGAATGGCGCAGGTCTCATGCTCGAACGGACCTGCCTGCTCTTGCCAGCTGCCATCTATCGTCGCCTAAAGAACATTTTTTGACATTTTCTCAATTGTTCGGTTTTGTAATAGTCGAACCGAAATATTACTTTAAGAATATTAAAGAAGAGTAAAACCTCGACATAATCAGGAATTTTAAATGAAAAATTTGGAGCCGTTCATGGGTAAGAGTTACTGCAAATGGAAATTTAAGTTTATTTGTATAAAAACTGATGATTTTCCAGAAACTTCACATGACAGTATTTAAATACACAACTCATAAATACAATAAGTGAACAAATTGCTGCTAATGTAAATATTAACGACGTGAGAGAAGCAAAAAATTACATTTTTGTATTTTTTGAAAAAAAGCAATAAAAAACAAAAAACAAAAGAACAGAACAATAATGCGTTTGTGTCATCTTATAGAGCGCATTTAGCAATATAGTTACCAAAAGTTCAACGAAAAAATTGGGAACCGTTATTGAGAAAATCTTCTTGTTATTTTTTTTAAATTGCACATATTGCACGAAAACTGCTAAAATTTACAACAAAATGTACAATACCTTAATAAAAGAACTTGCTAGGGAGATAAGGATTCACACGAGGGAAAAATCTCTTCATTTTTGTGGTTGTAGGAAGTCACCGGGGAAAAAAATCAACTTTTGCAAATTTCGAACATTCAGGGTTAACCGTGAAAATTGGGAAAACCTTTGAAAATGTCTCAGGGGGCACGTAAAGTACCCCCGAATTTTAAATAAAGTTTTTCAAAATTTCAAAGCTTCAAGTAAAGACAGATGGACAGGGATGTCTTCAATTTGGAAAACTGCTTCGCATGGTTTAGGCGCTAATAGAGTTCGTAGAGGGACAGACAGACAAACGGTCAGACGGACGGACGTGGGCGGTGGGCGTCAATTGACTTTTCGGAATCAAGGACTCACAACACAGGCATTCTGGCTACACCACATGTTAGAGGTTTCTTTTCTTAATTTAGCAACTGGATTTATCCACTTATTTGTTATCAGGACCCGGCAATGAATTTTTTGTGCCGAAAATCCACCGTTTTTCCGCGCAACATTACATAACTTTCTCTATAATAAATATATTACTCCGTATATATGAACGTATACGAGAAATTAAAAGAATAACACTTTTTCCGTATCAGGGGCCCCCAAAATTCCGTTGAAATCTCGAAATCCATTTTCCGCAGCATTACATAAGTTTCTCTGTACTATGTATATTTCTTCATATATACGTGCATATAGGAGGAAGTTAAATGGATATTGCATTTCTAAAATAAGTGTGCCAAACAAAAATGCAGACGAAAGTTATTTTAAAATATAAATGTATGCTTCATATGTATTGTCAGTATTTCATTACATGTAAATTGAAAGATTCTAATTTTATTTGCATATTCATTTTGATTACATCTGTTCAATACAACAATATTAATGGGAAGAGGAGGCATCTTTTTATAATTACTAGAACCCGTGAAATCATTAATGTCGCTCCGAAATGGTGACGTAACTTAAAGTTATATTTCAATAGAAACAACGAAGGTTTACTTTTTTTTTCTTAAAAAAAAAACAAACAACAACAACAACTTCGAGTTTGATATTCTAGAATATACTCACCCAAGGAGATGACTGGAGAGTAAGAATAGCAAGATCCAATGCAGTCCTTGTGAACAGGTTGCACTGAAATACTGATATTGCGTGAGGAATAACCTCCAAAAAGTTCGCAGGAGCAGTAGCCATCCCGGCAGAATGAGAGATCCACAACCTGCACAACGAAAATCTTTATTACTAGGGAACGAAATTTATTGTAAATAAGAAAAGCAAAATATGTACAGACTTATGTACTTATTTTTCAAAAATATGTAAGAAAAAATAGGCAATATGAGAAATAAAAATTCGTTATAATGTTTAAAATTCCATTATTCAAGAGTTTTCCGAGCACAGTACGTTGCCGATCGGATCTTAACACGGATTCAGGGAGGCTAAAGGAAAGTTCTACATCTACAGAAGCAATTATTCGCTAGTTTGGTTTGGTTTGCTTTTTTCATGTTTCCGGGCGTCAACTGTTTTGGTCATTAGTCCCATTAGTGTAGTGCATGTTTGTTTCTCGGGAGATAATAGGGTGGTCTTCCCCAGCTGGATGGCGAGATCCGGCGCCGACCTACTGTCGACTAGTGGGGTTTCCCCCTAACCAGGACTCTCTCACCAGCGTGGCACGGCCCCAGCCGGGACAAGCTCTAAGCTCCCGACCGGTCTCCCAGAATATGTGGTAGTGTAGTGCATGTTAGTGTGAGTGTGTAAGGGACAAGGAAGAGGAAGGACAGAACGCGCGCGGTCCGTGGCCCGTTTGGTAGGGTACTGCTCCGGCATTCGCCAGGTGTTGATCGGGGAAACCACGGAAAACTACCGATCAGAGCAGTCGGCCGCTAGAATTCTCCTCCAAGCAGCGACTGAATTCGACCTAGCTGAAAAGCTAGTGTCGAAAATCTTGCCGATGTCAGGACTGGAACCTAGGACCTCCCGGTCAGAGGCGCTGCAGTGACATCAGTTGATGCACTGAGCTACCGCTCCCGGTCAATTATTCGCTAGTTTCATCCGAAATATATAATACTTCCGTATTATATACAATGTTGTTTACGAGGAGTCGGCGCTCACGTGAATAGTACCGTGCAGCCTGTGATAGAAAGAGCGGTCCCCCACCCCCACCCCGACTCCATAAAAGGGATAGGACAATGTTCTGAATTTTTTACCGAGTTACGCATGGGGGTCTATGAAACATGAATGAACAGATGGATGAAGTTCCTTCTGCTTCACATACATCCGCTCATCCTTGATCCCGACTACGCGGTTACCAAGAAGCAGAAGGTGGCGGGGGAGGTAAGTTTGACAATTAATAGCGATGGACCGGCGTTAAAACAAGCGCACTGCGTGGTTTTATAAGCAGTTCAGTAACAAAGTTAGTTTTCAAGTATCATATATTTCGAACTAGCCTGTGAAATGTTAATTTTCGACCTATCAATATATTAAAATGTAACAAAATATGTAGCAAATAGATAAACTATGTAAAAATATGTAATTATACCAAAATACGTAATTATATCAAAATATGTAAAAATACGTAAAATGAAAATGGTTCCAATTCGTTGAGAATGTCCTGTTAAGCCTCCAAAATATTAGTGAATGCAGATATTATGTTCCTGTAAAACTATCTATTTACATGAAAATCCGTTCCCAACTTCTTACATATAGAACATATAGAACCCATTAAGACTCCCTTCCCGCGTTCGTTGGTTTGCAGTTGGCTAACTTGTAAATGGCTTCGACACTTCCTTTTGTGGTGTCCTTGTCCGACAAAAATATAGTGCGCTGCGAGAAATAATTGATATTAGGAAGTGCAGTGTAATGTGCTCTTCTGTAAAAATTATTTTTTCTTTATATATTACATTGAATTTACTTTTTGTGTGATAAATATTATGTTTATTTTAAAACCGAGACTTGAATGCGAGATGCGTACCGGTGCACGTGTTTCCGGCTTAAAATCATTTTTCTTTCTATATACATTCGTGGCAGTTTTCTTTTACTGATTGTGAGAGCATGTTAAGAGATTTTCCACATACGTTATTAAATTTAAATATTTCCCGGACTAGTGTACGTGCATATACCTCAGCGAAACTCTTAAGACTTCTGCATAGCGATGTTTTCACAGGAACTTTTCCTTAATACAATCTGTCCCATAAAGATAGATTTTGATATTTCAAATGTCGTGTATACTTTTTCAAAACTTTGAGTACTTTTCGCGTAATTTTGCGTGAAAGTACGGGGGAGAAAGTACATGAAGTTGTAGCACCACTAGTTTCCTTATGTATTCCTTTCTTTCTTTACTTATTTTTTTGTTGGTGTTAATGATCGAATGTCTTCAATACAATATTTGACAGTATTAAGTATTTAATTTACATGGAACATTGTGGATTGTGTTCTTTTGTAACTAGTACATTTCGGAGAACGAGAACCAGTGATGCTCGCTCAATTTTACTTTTTAAACTTGGTATATCTTATCATTTTTAAATGCGTGACATTATGTCTTAAAACAACACTGTTAGTACTACTGTAGTTATCTCCAAAATTAAGCCCACCTTTCAAACATTAAATAGATAGTATCTTGTAAAAATAAAGGGTATTATTTTCGTTCAGCAATCATCACTTAAATGAATTCTCAATGGCATGACAATGGCGCAAATACAGTAGCATAGTTCTTTGTTCTTTTTTTAGGAGGGGAATTAAACCCTTCACCTGAAATTTTTTTGTAATAATTATTTAATTTGGAAAATAATGTAATTAAATGTACTTAAAGTTGAGGAAGTTAAAATTATTAGAATTTGTTATTAAACAGTTTATTATTAGTTGTTTGTTATTTTAATATAGAATTTTAGTTTCAAATATATTTTTGTCAATTTGGTAATTTCTATACTGTTCATGCAAATATCTAGAAATATCACTAATCTAAGTAGTAAATAAGGGTATTTAGGACGTAATAACATTTCTATTAGTAGGTAAAACAAATTTCCGTCATTCCTTTCTAGGTCCTTTCGACACACGCATTGTTAGTAATGTGTTAACAGGAAAAGTATAAGAATTTACAAAATTACAATACAAATTCAAATACAATTTGTAGTTGCTGCGTACAAAATATGTTCTGAATAATGTCAAATATAAGGTTAAAACGTTGTTTCCACATAATTTTACGTGTTATTTAATGACATGCCCGTGAAATCATAGGAATATAAAACCACGAGGTCAAGAGATAATACGAATTACTTTTTTAAGTTTTTAACCAGCTCTTAATAAACGCAATTTCACAAACAAATCATAGACATATAGTACTATATGTCTATGAAACAAATCAGTCGCACCCTCTTAGCTTTACTTGACTGTTACCAGGATCGCTAGTCGTAGGCGCGCGCGTTTCTAACTAGCCAAAAAAAAAAAAAAAAAAAAAAAAAAAACGGCTGGGCTGCGCTACTACGTACGCTCTGATCTCCTCCCATGAACTGACATCTATTGGGTATTTTTAACCAAAAATACGTGCCGTGTGTGGTGCGTCATGTATCGTGTACTACTCGCGCAACGTTTCTTGAACGATGGATTGAAGAAATGCCGGAGGAGTGGGGGTATTAGTCACAAAGTCGGCCACTAGAGTATTTACAGTATTGCTAACCTCTGGAGAATCAAAGTCAACCTACTACGTGTGCGGCCAGATCATCGCTCTAGGTAGGCAACACTAGATAGGAGTTTTAGGTGCCTACCTTGAAGGTCTTGCACCTGCCTCAGCCATTTCTTTAGATAATGGTAATAAAGCTGAACAGGAGTTCTCGACTGTGAAACAACTAGCTTTGACTAGCTTCTGTTTCGCGCCAACGAAGTTTTAATGCTTGGAATGTTGCTCGCTGCGAGTTTTTGCCTTCAACTGTTTATCGTTGAAGGGAGGGGGAAGCAAGGTCATCGTTCAAGAAAAGTTGCGTGAGTCATGTATCATGTAGACACAGCATAGCGTGCTCCTGCAAACATAATTGTCAACTCGACCGAGATATACAGAGTTGGAGCAAACATACAATTATTTGATATAGTTCCCCTGCTTTTCGATGCATTTCCGCCACCGAGTCCGGAAGGGCATGGATACCACGGGAGAAAAATTATTTTGGCTTTATATGCAGCCACTCATGCACAGCCTGTTACACCGCCGTGTCGGTCGCAAACTTGTTGCCACTGGAGCGCTTGGTCTGTGGTTGGAAAATGATGCACCCAGGACTCGTCTCCAGTCACAATCCGCTCCAAAAATGGTCCACGTTTAAGTTCGAAGCGGCGCAGCAGCTCCTGGCAGACGTCAACTCGCTGCATTTTCACTTCGGGCATCAGCCGGCGAGGGACCCATCTTGCGGCCACTTTCCGGTGTTTCAACTTGTCGTGACCGGCCGCACAGTCAAAGCAGCCGCCGCCGAGTGACGTCAGCGGAGCGTTACCGCCCCTGGCGAGAGAGGGAGGCAACCGGTGCGAGGCGGCCGGGTCCGTCTGCGCGCGGCCGTCACGCCCGAGCAGGCGGGTAGAGAGACTCGACACCGCCCCTACTCGGCAGCTAGTCGGTGGGCCAAGAGTCCGGGCGGGTTATAAGAGGGCTCCGACTCGACGCCAGGGTAGACAGCCAGCGGCAGAGTAAGCGAGTGGATCCTGGTTAGTGTATTGGTGGTACAAGTGTGGCGACCTACTACGACGACTTGTGCTACGGACTTGGAACTCTCCTGCGGATATTCGACTACAGGGCTGATTTCTTTGAACTACTACGACGACGACTTGTGCTACAGACTCGGAACTCTCCTGCGGTTATTCGACTACTTGGCTGATTTCTTTTTGTTTTCTGAAATAAAAACCATTTTAAGAATGCTTGACTTTTATTGGATACTACACAACTCATCATGGAGAACATGCTGAGCAGAGTCATGGCTGACCTGTAATTCCGTTGCAATGTCATCGATGGTGACCCGTCTATCCCGCAGAATCGTCTCCCTCGCTGCTGTAATCGCCTCAGCTGTTGTAACACGATGTGCCTGGCCTGGCCTCGGCGTGTCCGCCATACTCGTGCCGCTGTTGAATTTCTTCAACCCCGAGTACACCCGAGTCAGCGATACACCAGCAGCCCCATTCTGTGCCAACATACGTCGATAGACTTCTAATGGCTTCGTGCCTTCACTGTCTATACTTCGGATTTTACTTTGCTGCATTTGACATTTCATCAGCTGTTACGGTGTCATCCAATCACTATAGTGGCGTTCAACCTTCCTTCATTTTTTACTGTTTTCATTTGACTCACCTACGTACTTTAAGCAATTGATTCTTTCTTCCACCTAGGAAACAGGCGCGGGTCGCCCCTGGTTTCTAGCATTGTTCTTTTAACCTTCTGAATACCAAGAAAATGTTCACAGTTAACCTCGAAGTTTCAATATTTTTCTGGGGAAATGAAAACCATGCGTCCTATTGCTTCTTGTAACCGTCAAAAACGCGTAGAAAGTTATACTTGTAGCGCACAAAGCCAAAGTATTAATTTTTTGCCCTCTGTGAGGTCGAAACTTATCATTCACGCTATTCTATGTTGTTATTAATCTTTTAACATAAAACATTACTTTCTCGCATTGGCAACATTGTTAGTTACCATTCTGCGAACATGCATTTTCTCCATATTACGTCCAATATTTTGGATTTCATTTAGTTTAACTTTGGTTTCATACTTATTTTTTTGACACGCTATTTATTTTTAATTGATATTAAAACAATATGAACGTACACGAAACTGCTTTAATAGAATCTGTGTTTTTGTAAATTATGTTCTGTAAAAATAATTTTCAATTCAAAATACCATTTAAAAGTATTGTCTGAAATTGGTTTTCGAATGGGCACATCTGGAAACACAGAAGTTGTTTCTTCCCATTTCTGGACCATATAATTTTGAGATATCGCTAACAAAATACAAAACTTTCTTGTTCAATGGAAAAGTGCTTTCATGTTCAAAATTAGTTTCAAGTTTTCAAGAAAGATTTATTACCAATGAAAGTAATTATTTGTAATAACATGCTTTTCGTTGTCACAGAAGGAATATCATTAATTTCGCTTCAACTATAATACAGTGGCAAGGATCACTGAACATTCCAACTAAATCAGTTTACAGTTGCTTTTAACGGTTCTGTCCGTAAATGTAGCATTACAGTTGTAAAAATCATTTATTAAAATGAATATACATTTACATTTCGCTTTCGTGTAAACGAGCTTTCAATTGTCAAACCGGCTTAGGTGGCTCAGGACATCATCAACTTATGTCACTGCAGTACCAGTAAGCAGAGGTCCTACGGTTCGAGTCCCGACGGTGGCAGGATTTTCGACACTAGCTTGTCTACTATTGCTCGACCACTCTCAAAAAAACCTTCCACTGCGCATGCCCGAACGTGGCCTCTCCCTCCAAAGCTCCTAATATTTCCCCGCCTGCCTGCGCTCTTTGTCACAACATAGCTCTCCCTCTGTCTTCCTCTCGTGGATCGCGCGGTAATTCAACACTGCGAGTTTAATGATAACAAACTGATGAGTGAGAAGGATCACACGAAAGGCAGCTTTCGTGTTTCTACAGTAGGGGTTGTCCAAACGATCAACAGAAAATAAGGCGTGTCTTGAAGAGTTTCGGTCTCCAGTCCCTGTTTGACCGTGGCTAGTGAGCAGTGACAGTGTGCTTTTACACAGTAGCTGCTGTTATTTACAAAAACCCAATTATTACAAATAATTCAAAGAATATCCACTGAAAATCGATAAGTCGTTGATCAAATAATCATTGAACACGGCCACATTCCTCTCCGTCTTCCACCGTACCATCCAGATCTAAATCCATAAACTTGTTTGGGGATTTATAAAAGGGCGTGAGGCAGCAGAAACAATTGGTGCATCCTTAAAAGAAAAGGAAACGTTTTGCAGAGAAGCGTTTGCACAATACAGTGCTGAACAATGGAAGAAATCCTGCGAGCAAGTGTAGGGAATAGAGGTGACAATAATTCACAATGTGATGGACCAACAAACGATGTATTCATTTCTTTGGACACTCCTGGGAGTGCGAGTTCCTCTTTTGACGAAGAGGGCAGTGATGACGAGTGGCGGTCAGCGCAATCGCTGCGTCTTGCAGTCGCCTCTCCTTGTCGCCTACGCGCTTCCTTATCGCCGAGAGGGGAAATCTCAGATGCCGCAGGGTGGGGGCAGCCTCCGAGACTTTACCAAAGGTACGTCCGCCATGATGGTTTTTTTGCGAGCGGTTCAGCTATAGGTCGAATTCAGCTACTGTCTGGAGGAGAATTCTAGCGGCCGGCTGTTCTCGTCGGTAGTTCTAATCAATATCTGACGAATGCCAGAGCAGTACTCTAACAAACGGGCCACAGACCGATCATACCTTCCTCTTTCGTGTCCTATCCTCTTCCCTTACACGCACACACTTACACTTCAATGCTGTCATTATCACATATATCGGAAATAAAGTTGGGAGCTTGGAGCTTGTCCTAGTTGGGACGGAGATACTTGGATGGGGAAACTAAGCAGGCGTATATGTCGGCACTGGATCTCGCCTCTCAACAAACGAAGATCAACTAAAACATGTACTACACTTACGGTACCATTGACCATAGCAGTTGACGCGCCAGGAAACACGAAATAATCACCAGGGGCGGTAGCTCAGTGCGTCAATGATACCACTGCAGTGCCTCTGACCGGGAGCCCCTAGATTCGAGTCCCGACGGCGGCAGGATTTTCGACACTAGATTTTCGGCTAGGTCGAATTTCTGTCGCTGTATGGAGGAGAATTCTAGCGGCCGGCTGCTCTGTTGTGTAGTTTTCCGTGGTTTCTCCGATCAGCAAGAGGCGATTTTATTATTATTATTATTATTATTATTATTATTATTATTATTATTATTATTATTATTATTATTATTATTTATATTATTTGTTGCGTCTACACCTTGACGCAACACGTCTCCGAGCCCCATACGGGGCGTTGAGCGCTTTGCACTGGGGAGTAATCTTCCATTAATGTGCTTTTTTATTTTTGGAGTAATCTTCCGTTAATTACTATATTTGTCAAGTCTCGTCACGTCGCAGTCAGTTAGTGCCTTTTATCCCTTCGGCCAGGGGCTCGACGCCGTTAGATCCCGGGGTTCCTGGGCGGTCACCCAACCACGAGCCCGCGAGTCTCGAATTCGCTTAACCTTCGTGACTTCACGGAGCGTAGTAAACGAATTCGGCTAGCGCCACCGGCGACGAATGCCGGAGCAGTACCCTAACAACGGGCTACAGACCGCGCGCGATCTTTCCTTCCTCTTCCTTGTCTTATCCTCCCCCCTTACATACACACTTACACTAACATGCACTACACTACCACACATGCCGAGAGACCGGTCGCGAGCTTAGAGCTTGTGCCGGCTGGAGCGGTGCCCCGCTGGTGGGAGATGCCTGATTGGAGAAACCCCGCTAGTCGACGGCAGGTCGGCGCCGGATCGCGCCATCCAGTGGGAGGGGGAAGATCACCGCCACCTCCCGATTAAAAACATGGGACTTACCTAACGGAAACTACCCTTACGGAACTAATGACATCGGTAGTTGACACTCCCGGAATCACTAACAATCAATCAAACAAAATCAGAGATTCTGTGGGCAATTTTGAATCATCCTACAGTGTTATAAAGGGTTTATGCTAATAATCTTTGCCATATTACCTTTGGTCCACTTTTATTTATTCGAACATGGTATTCTGAAACGTTGTATTTGTCAGGAACAGTTGGCCAATGAACTATCAGATTTGGTTTGTGAGAAATGTCCACTGCCACTACGATAAACCAATCCTCAAGGGAAATTGATTCGTTTGGGTCTGGAAAGAGAAGCAAATGAACAAGAGATGAATTTTAGAGTAAGAAAATTAGAGTTCATCAAACAAAGAATATTACAAATTAACAGGCATTTAGAGTTAAAAAAAAATTAGACAAGACATTAAACAATTAATTTTTGCAATGAGAGGGGTACCACAATTAAAACAACAATGAATGAGGCAGAAGGACAGTGGATGGTAAACCAACATTATCATAATAGTTTTGTAACATTCACTATAGTGTTTACTTATTTTGTAATTTTTTAAATTAATCAAAACAGTATATTCTTTTTTAATTAAAATATAGGTATATTAGAATTTATTTGCGAATTTTAAATCAATTTTTAACAAAATTACTTTTAACATAATATTCTGTACCTGCAAAAACCTTCTTAAGCTCTGATACATATGCCTACTCTTGAATATTATTGTTTATAAGTGTTTATATATTTCATTTAATGAATATAAAGGCATCAGTAATTTATTAACGCTCGAAACAATGCACAAAATATTTCACATAGTTCTCCTATATTAAACAAAGTACAGCTGACAGTAAATATTTGAGAGAATTCATTTTATAAAAGTGAGAATGTGTATGTTTGTATGTGCCACGTAACATTCACAACCAATGAAGAACTCCCAAATTTGACACGAATTCATTTGACAGGTTAAGGAAACAAATAACATAGGGTCAATTCTAAATGTAACAACAAATTGTTTGTTTTTTAAAACTATTTAGTTAAATGCAATCCCCCTCTGTGCTGCAATATCACCAGTTCACCCAAGGTAAGGCTAAGAGGGACGGAATAGAGTGGGCAGCATAAGTAGTCGTCGTTTTGCAAATTAAAAGGGGCGGAATATAATCCTGAACTATCACGTACATTTTACCTCTTGAAAATATTTCTTGAACAAGGAAAACTACAGCATGTGGTGGTGCGCAACCAATTTGCACGCATCAGCATTTTAATCCTTGGCTAAGACAACTTTTACATTGATAACGGAATATGCAATGGTGTTCACATGAAAGAAGTAATTTTAAAAAAATATATTTTCAGTAAATAAAACAGCAATTTATGAAGTCAAATGGTAAGGGTCAGTGTTCTCAGCCAAGTAAATCAGTGCGGACTCTACCGAACAAAACCCTCATAGCAGTATGCGGTCCTCATCTAATTCCCAGTACCCTACTCTTCCTTAAGCTTCCATTGCCTCCCATGTACCAGCTAAGGATGGACTCAGCATAGACCTCGATACAACCCATTCTAAAAACATTTTATCTTTTGCTTAAGCAGACATCCAAAAGTAAATTTATCTTCAAAAACTGCACCCTCAAAAAAATTGAAATTTTGGAAAATTCAGAGCTATCAGTGAAAATTGAACCTATGTGATCCTTGTAAGTGTATTTTACCCTATTCTTACAAGAAATTTAAAGAAACAATTTTGAGCCATTTTTGAGAAAATTTTGAAAATGTGCCTGGGGCTTCATGTCAAATTTTAAAGAATGTTTTTCAAAATCTCAAAGTTTTAAGTAGAAACAGATCGACCCAGGATAATTAGCTTAGCAGAGTGAAATACTGACAACAACAAAAATATATATAAACAGATTTTTTTCAAAACCCGCTCAAAATTTGTTCTTTACATTTATTGCTCAAAAATATACCACATGTCCAATTTTCATTAAAATCTCTTAAGTTTTAATAAATTTTTTTTTGTAGAAACTACACATTTGTTTTATAATGGATTGTATTTTTTAATATATGATTTTTAAATGCTTTAATGTACATTTTTTCAAAATATGAGTAGTTTTCCTGTAATTTTGTTATTTTGTTTATGTTTTTTGAATGATGGCCGAAAGGTAGGGTATGTACAATATTACGGAAGTTTGCAATAATACGAAAAATCATGTACTGTTGTAGCAGCTTTTAGAGAAGTAGAGGTTATTGGTAAATCCTAATGAATTGAGGTAAAACCTAATGCAACATAACGAGCCAGAAACTGACAACATATTTGCTCCTCTAAGGATCAGGCAATAATTAATCTGTCTTTGCTGGAAACTCACCTTCTGGAGGAACCTTTAGCACATAGTGAGCGTGGGCAGTGATGTCAGAAGGTGCCAATCCCACATCCACCAGTAGTTCAGCATCCAAACCTGCAGCCCACCACGGGCCCAGCAGCTTGCAAGCAAATGAAATACTCAGAGCCTCACGCTCTGAAGAAGGATCGAACCACGCTTTATGGCACTTTTTACTTTTGTCCACTTGCAGGCGGTAGTGCATATCTACCCAACAAGCCCAAATATTAATGGTAATTTACATTACAAAGAAATTTAATATGTCTAAATCCTTTTCAGTTTCTCAGAAAAAACATTGCTTAGCAGATAAGACTTAACAATTTTTTCTAGGTTAAATACTATATGGTAAAAAGTATTCTTCAATAAGAATTGTTCACGAACACAATTTCATTTTCAACTCTCTACTTAAGGAAGCGAATGGCCTAGGCAGAGTTGTCTACATATAATTAAACAAGCACAGAGACAAAACCACAGAAAATGTACTCACAATTCCATTTTATATCTTTGAAATTAATTATGAAGTTAGGATATGCTTCTTTATTTGGAAGTATTTCAGTTCCTAACACATATGAACTCAATGCTGAAGAGAACTGAAGATCTGTGCAATCGTGATAACCTGAAAAGATCGTAACACCAAAAAGAAATTATTAAAAACCATAAAATTAGATAAATTAAATGTCCAATAGTTTGTTAGTTTTTAAAGATCATCTGTTTTTGCTGAAATGCAAAACAGAAATTTAAGTTGAATATGAAAAGAAAGAGTATAAATTAAAAATAGTACACATAAAGCAAAAACAAAAAGAATATATTTCAGGATGACTTCTCAGTACAAATGTTATTAACGTCTAGATCATGTAGAAAATTCCAATATTTATCACTTTTGCCAATGACCTGTATTAGAAAATTTCACAAAACGAAATTGCAATTTAACATTTACTCCTGATTTTTGAACAACTCCTTATTGTTCTGTTGGTCAATTCTGATAAAGTCAAAGGGAAAGTAAAAAGGAATAATTTGCGTTTGTGATACATGCAGCGCTTATGGGACTTTTTGTAATGCACTGTGATCTTTGTATATATGTTTATCCTGTTGATCTCTTGGGATTCATTTGTCATTGCAAGAGAAAATAAGATTCTCTCTTAGCTTTTAATCCCTAACTCAGCACATTTAGTCTACCATTGCAAATCTACAAGTGAAGGAGCGCCATCAATTGATTAGCTTTAGAGATTATCATGTATAAACTAAAATATTGGTCCTGTTACAACAGTAGAGTTAAACATTGCATTTGTTCTGACAAACAATATCATTATTATTCTTTTTCCATTTTTACTTCATTGAGACATTAGGATATATTTCATTGCATTACAGAAAGTAGACAAAAGACTTAAATAAAATAAAGCAAAAGACTTAAATAAAAGTAAGGAAATTATACTTATATTATATCACAAACATTCATAAATAGGAATTTATAGTAATAATTAGATCACTTGAATGATTAAATGTTATTCAATGCATTGAAACATTCAAATGCCCATGACTGCCCTGATATTAGAATGCGTTACTTATTTATTAAAAACAATTATCTTTACAAGTTGTGTGTAGATATCTTCAGTGGTATAAAAAAGACCTAAGTGATGAGTGTCCATCAAATTACACATCCTTGTCGCCAGATGAGTTTGATGATTTATTTCTAGCAATGAAATATTACCACATGTTTATTATCATGTTAACTTTAAAATTATACTGCGTTAGGCAACATTACTTGGATGGAAAGAATGAAAACGGTGAATTATTTTTTATGTTTATTTGTGAAACAGTCAAGCAGAATTGTTTGCTGTACAACTTCTACGTAGAGTTAACTTGTATTGCAGTCAATTTGGGAAATTTTCCTGAAAATTGTCTCTCTTTGAATCACATACCAGTGAAATTTTCCAGTTAAATTAAAAAAATAAATTATGATTTTTGAAATTATTTGAAACATATTTGATTATCCATATTTCCAGGCAAAGTATATATTTTCACTTTTTTAAGAAAAATCACATTGTTACATATTTCAATATTTGTTATTCAATTTCTATATTCTTTCAAAATTATTTGGGGAAGATTTTTTTAACTTTAAATTTTATATTAAGTGGTGAATCGAATTTAGTAGTTTATCTAGCTTTAACTGCACAACATATTGTTAGGTTCAAGATTATCCCCTTCATTCTTGTGATTTTGAGTGGAGATTTGGCCAGTATAAAGCAATTTTTACATTTCACCATCTGATCAAAGTTATACATTTTAACAATTATGTGAAAATATGATTCCTGTTTCACAATTGCCTACAACTATTAGCTTCCTAGCATGAAGTAATTGTTATAAATCAAATTTGACGTTTCAAAGAACTGACTCCTCCTTTCGGAATCAAACTCAGATCTCCCTGTATACAGGTTCGACCACCAGCTGGGACAGTCAATTGTTTGAACAGTGAAACATCAGTTATAATAAGAACAAAGTAATATTAAGACAAAACAATGCTTTGTAAACCATTGCTGTATAAATGGTCAATTGGCAGAAAAATATGGAGGAACCTTTCTTTCAGAAATGCAAATATATTCAGTCTACTTTAGAACAAGAGATTAGTAAATCTTGTCCATCAATATAGCCCATGATGGGGGTGGCTAAAATTCCAGGGCCCAAGTATAAGATGTTGACAACATTCTGTAATTCATCATCATCATCATCATTATGAACAGAAGGATAGTAGGTCTGGTGCCTGTTCCTGTCAGAAGATAGTAGATCTGATAATTATTCCTCCAGATATTTCTAAGTAATCTATCTTTTGTTTGGTCTTCCAATATTTCTTCACTCTATGGGTTTGTACTTTAAAACTGCCTTAGGAAATGTTTCCGCTTGCATTCTTCACACATGTGAAAGCCATCTCCTCTGATTCTCTTTAATGTCATCCACTATATTTTTTGTTTTGAGTTTTTTTCTGATTTCAGTGTTTCTTTGTCGTATCCCATGTAATTCGTAATTCCTGCCAGATATCAGAAAAATATCATTTGTGTAGCTTCTAATCTCTGACAGCCTTTTTGCTTTAAAAATTCTGTAATTCATTTATAATGAAAATTGTTTTATTACTTGCAAAGGCATCTCCAGGACAAAACATGGAGAAAAACATCAAAAGAAGTTATTTAAATGCTAGTATCTCTGTAGAATTTAATTTCCAATTTTCCAATTGTTTTATTGGAGTTAACAAGGTGCATGCAGTAGTTTAAAGAAGATCAAGTTATGCCTGCTACTCATGCACTAAATAACTTACTTTGATAACACTTAGAAAACTCTTCAACAAGAAAAGATAGTTACTATATATTGACAATAGCAATTACCTTATCAATTAAAATATATTACGAATTTTCAAACATTTGTTACCCAAAGATTGCCGTGTAATTGATTGTGATTATATAAATCTGGCTACAAACTTGTCTCGATTGAGATGGTTCAGCAAATTATGTGTATTCAGATAAAAACATTTTTCAATATTTCCAGTATAATCCTGTTTTTTTTTTTTTTTTTTTTTTTAATTTGTTGCGTCGTCGTTGTTAAGAATGTTTTCAGTCTTTGAAGGGAGCTAAACCTCCAATCATATTGACCATGCTATCATACAGCTTCTTCAAAGCATTGCGATGCTTAGATCCGTCTAGTTAATGTGCCGTTGAAATGAAATGAGAATAAAACTTCTGGATGAAAATATTGAGCGAGACATAACCCTCTACCAGTAACACCAGTAATCAATTGTCATTCCAACAACTAATTAATTGAGCCATTAGTAACTGATACCTTGGAAGTTGATGTGATATATTTCATTGTGCTGTTGCTGATAAATGAGCAATATCAATAATATTTTCAAACACAAAACTAATTTCAAGATGTGTGACTCACAGACTTGAAAAGATACTTTTATTACACTGATAATTCCTTTGTCATATCCCTTCTCAGAAAAACTACCAATTGTACTGCTTATCTTTCTTGAAATACACAATCTTTGAAATTTTAACAATAAAAAAAAAATAGAAATATTTTATATTTTCATTGGGTAGATGATTCCATGAAATATGTCAATGGAGTCAATTGTCAGTACTTTTTATAAGAATAAAAGATATTTTTTTCCAATAAGTATTTATTAACAGAAACAATCTTCATATAATAATCATAAACAAAAAGCAACATGTCCTCTGCAGGCAAATAAGAATGGAACTTCTATCCTTCTATTTACAATAAGCAATAATCTCCAAATTACCTATTTAGAAAATATTGCCATTTTTAACTTTTCTATAGGACAGTTGAAGATATTATTCCTTGGTACAACATCTTCACTAAATCACTGCTTTACTTTTGCCTTCATTCCTCAGTCATTGCTGCTTTTTCAAAAATGAACATATCAGGTTTCATTTCACTTTCAATTTGTCAATGTTTGATTTACGTTCCAAAAGCATACAATAAATATCTTCATAATTATACTCTTCAGCTACTTTAACAAATTAATCTCTTTCCATCAATGACTAACACGATCACTGGCTTAGGTAGCTCAGGTCATCAACTGATGTCACTGCAGAGCCTCTACTGGAAGGTCTGGGAGTTCATGTCCCAATAGTGACAGGGTTTTCAACACTACTTACAAATTCTGATGCTGTCTGGTGGATTCTAATGGCTGGCTGCTCTAATCAGCAGGTTTTTTATGATTTCATTGAACAACACGCAGTGACGCAGGAGCGCGCGGTAGGAGGCACGTACGCGGAGATGCTACCTGGCGGTCCTCTTGACAACCGACTACGATGAGACGCGACAGACAATGTTAACGGAGGATTACTCCATTAAATAAGCGCAGTAATGGGAGGATTACTCCAAGAAGCGCAAAGCGCTCAAGGCCCCCCAAGGGACTTGGAGACGCGTTGCGTCCGAAGTAGACGCAACAAATTAAAAAAAGAAAAGAAAAAAGAAAAATAAGAAAAAAAAGAAAAAAAAGGAAAACACACACACACACACACACACACACTAGCCGAATGGCAGACCAGTACTCTAACAAACAGGTAACGGACAGTATGTGATCTTTCCTTCCTCTTCCTTGTTCTATCCGCATCCCTTACTTACACACACTTATGCACTACACTACCACACCTGTCGGGAGATTAGAGATTGTCTCTGTTGGGGTGGAGTCCTGTTGGTGGAAGATACCTGGATGCCCACAAACCGATATGAATGTGAGCCAATTCTTGTCACTCACCACGGGAAGGTTAGCACCATCTCCCGTGATAAAACATGCACTTATGAGTTTAATGACCATAGCAGTTGATGCACCCGGGAACACTAATCAATCAATCAAAAAACAAAACAATTTTTCTCTGCATTTGTAATTCCAACTTTGCTCTAGAAATATTTGAATGTCACCATGGAGATCCATAATTCATGTAGGTGTTGTCTTCTGTTGAATTGTTTTAAGACTGCTTTGATCCCAATCTGATTATTTTAATATCTAGGCATCTTATATGATGCACAAAATAAAAATTCCAATATGGAAATAAAAGATTTGTCATGACTTTCAACATAATTTTAACATTATTTCACATATGCCATAATTTTTAATGTAGTTTATTGTCTGGACTTCTAAGGATCTAAGAATATTTTATATGAGGAAAGTGGACCAGTAATTTGAATCTACAAATCATTAAAGTGTAGCGTTCACATCATTGTAAAATTACAATATTAACTCACTGTAAATCCAGAGAAAGAAGAATAATGAAATACATTAATATACATTATTATACGCACCACTCTCTTCTGCAAAATCCCACAATGTGCAATTCGTGTTGCACAAACTTTGTTCTTGAGTCTATTAAAATAAAAAGAAAACCAATTGAATTAATCAGTTACTCCTCATTGAATCAAAAGAAAAATCTTACTTACAATAAAATAAGACTTCAATATACAATATTCAAAATAATATTGATATGTTACATGATCTTACTGATCATGTAACATATCAACTTTTTTTTTTCTAAATTGACTTGATGAGAACATTTTTCACTGCTTGATATTGCAAAAATACAACATCCGATTCCCTCAGGAAAATGGCATAGCACACTTACTTAGGAAGCAAAGTACTAAGGAAACAGGCAGGTTCAGCCACAAGATTTTACATAAAAAAGAAGTGATGAGAAAGACATTTCATATATCAGTGAATTAATTTAAATATAATACAATACAATTAAATTATGTATTGTTCCTTTTATGAGTAGGCTACTGGAAATAGTATCTCCAAATGTTATAGATCTGGATTTTTAAACTAAGTCTTTATTTTGTAATTTTAGTAATACTGCAGCAGCAAATATACTGCTAAATGAAACTACAGAAAATGGTTTTCAAACACATAGCATGCACAAAACCCAAGAACAATAATAAATAAACTACTCTTGTGTTATATTACAATAAATTAAATATTTTAAAAAGATCAGTAGGCCTATATGTAGTATTCTCAGTACAATTCTTTACATATAAAGAAAATAAAAAAGAGGTGTATCCATTACACAACTTGTGAATAGCAAATGATTAATGATTGATCGGCTCTTCATTGGAACACCTCTGATGTCAGCTGTGTTGTAAGAAGTGACACACCAAGTATAATTCAGGTAGTTACGTACACCATTAAAATAGATAGAAAAATAGAATCAAATATTTGTAAATTTCAGTCAAAATCAAAACTGTTTCATTCTTTAAATTTTTCAAGTTCCTGGGAAACCGTAAACACCCCTCATATGGCTGGAGGCTGCATGATTGTCTTTCAATTTCTGTGTATATTGGAAACTAGTGAAGTAGAATATTGAGATCACAGACCCCATTAGTATATTTATAAATTCTAATTCCATGCACACCACTAAAATTTTTAATATTTCATGTAATAAAATTTTAAAAAGTTTAATGTAATATTTAAGAATTTCAAAGAAGGAAGAATCATAAGTACATGAATTGTAATTTCTGATTTCTTATTGTTCATGGGTCTGATATAATTTTTTAGAGAATTATGATATCATTTAGAATCTAAAGGCCAATTAATTGGGTAATTTGATTACATTTTATAATTTAATAGCTATTTATATTTAGTGTTCTTTTTGTTTGTATGTATTAACACTACTGCATTTATATTTCTTTTTTATGTACGTTTTCAAATCTTTTTCTTTCCATTAAAAGCTGTTTAGTAAAGTTTAAGTGTTAGGAGATTTGATTTATTTTAGATATATTATTATTTGAATTTTCTTTTTATACACGCTTTTTTCCCCGTCTTCAATATTGTCTGTAACTCATGATATTGGCTGAAACAGTTTACTGCAGCCTATAATGAAATAAAATAATTTACAAAGTATTCTTGGTCTGCAAGCATGTCATAGTGCCACAATATTATTCTAACATTCTTGTCTGAACTAATAAGCCTTGATCAATTCTGGGAAGACCACATATAGTACTAATGTATTCCTTAAAGAGAGCATTTTAATGTATATCAGAACGAAACTATGTAATCTGCAAAAGACATACGTACAGTTTTCGTAAAAAAGTACAATTACCGGTACGTACTACTTTCAATCACTCACCTCAATACTGCAATACTCTTTTTCCTCAAAAAAGTCCGGAAGGTAAGTTTAATTTCCTTTTTTTTCCAAACAAGAGAAAAAGAGCACCAATCAAACGCACGTCCAAAAACACGCACTGCCAGCGCACTGCCAATCTTCGCATCGCATGCTAGCGACTGAACTGTGGCGTGTTGCCCCCAGAGAGTATATGGTTCCCCCGACGTATGCTCCGGCAACGCGTCCTTCGATGTTGACGTTTCCTCGTCGTTCTTCCCGTTTCTTGTTCTTATCATTCACATTTCAGTATGCAAAATGCCCATACGTACACACATACACACTTATAACACACGAAGACTCTCATGTTTGCTGAGCACACATCAGGAAGTAAATACATTAGATAAGGTACTCAGAAACCCCCGATCTCGGAAGGGTGACAGAAACGCGCTTGACGGTGAAACTTCCGGCAGACCAGGATGTTTGTGGCGCCTATTGGGATGGAGTTCGTAGGTAATTCTGATTGGTGGTTTCCAATGTCAATCTGATTACTTCCAGGCGAATGCCGAAACAGCATCTACAAACGAACGCACTCTTCGGGCCGCGCGCTATCTTCCCTCCCTAAAATCTCCCCCCCCCCAACATCTCCCCCAATCTGCTCTGGGGCGACGTGCCGTGGGGTCCAGTCCTCGTATCACCGGCATAAACCAACGAAGATACTAACGTGTACTCCGATTTTTTTTTAACTGGCCGATGACATTAGTTCATTGTTACACCTTCTGTCTTGTAAAATGAATATTTTTAATTAATTCGCGAACGTCCTTCTCAACGGTGCTCGTGGCCTCAGAAACGTGCTTACCACTGTTAAAAATATTCGTTTTATAAGCCAGGAGGTGTAACAATGAGTTAATGTCAGAGACTTAAAAGAAGATACTTAAAAAGTTGAAGTATAGAATAAAAATAGAATGTGATTGACATTTTGTGGTCACGTGATGGCGCCAGCGCCGTTTCCTAGAAAACAGCGAATGAGAAGCTTCGGCATTTGCACATTGTTGTCACCTAAAATTAGGGAACAAATGTTACAAATATTACAAATGTTACGAACAAATTTAACAAATGCTAGGAACAAATTTGGTAAGTTTCTCAACATTCCTTTCTTCTGTTTGTCTAGGGTTGAGAGAACGTATTGGAGAGCGCCGCCTCCCTCTACCCCCAAATGTCAATCACATTCTAATTTTATTCGTAGTATAACATCCCACAGAGGATTGATTTGATTTGATTGAGGTTTCCCGGTACGTCCACTGCAGCAGACCGGGAGCGGTGGCTCAGTGCTTCAACTGCTGTCACTGTAGCGCCTCTGACCGAGAGGACCTAGGTTCGAGTGCTGGCGGTGGCAGGATTTTCGACACTAGCTTTTCAACTAGGTCGAGTTCAGTCGCTGCCTGGAGAAGAATTCTAGCGGCCGGTTGCTCTGATCTGTAGTTTTCCGTGGTTTCTCCGTTCAACACCAGGGTAATGCCGGAGCAGTACCCTAACCAACGGGCCACAGACCGCGCGCGATCTTTCCTACCTCTTCATTTTCCTATCCTTTACCCTTACACACACTCTTAAACTAACATGCACTACACTACCACATATTCCGGGAGACCGGTCGGGAGCTTAGAGCTTGTCCCGGCTGGGGCGGTGCCCCGCTGGTGGGAGAGTCCTGGTTAGGGAAAACCCCACTAGCCGACGGTAGGTCGGCGCCGGATCTCGCCATCCGGCGGGGGAAGATCACCGCCATCTCCAGAGAAAAACATACACTACACTTACGGAACTCATGACTTAAGCTGATGACGTGCCCAAAATGACTAACCAACAAACCAACCAATCCACTGCAATTGTCTTTAGGCCTGATAGTGTATTGAATGTTTTATCGCGGGATGGTGTTCTTCCCCGCTGGATGGTGAGACTGACACGTATGCTGTCGGGGGTTTTCCCCGTACAGGTATTTCCTCCCAGCGGATGTGGTGAGAGTAGGACAAGGAAAAGCAAGGAAATATCGCACGCGGTCTGTTTTATTTAGGATACTGCTCCGGCAATCGCTTGGTGTAGATTGGGGAAACAACGAAAATCTTCAGACCAGAGCAGCCGGCCGCTAGAATTTTCCACAAAGCGGCTGAATTCGAATTAGCTGAAAGCTGAATAGTAGAAAATGCGCCCTGTCGGGACTCGAACTTCAGTGTTCGCGGTCAGAGTTGCTGTAGAAAAAGAGGAATTGCTGATATTTTTATTTACACAATGAAAATTTACAATCTATTTCATTCCGAAATAATAAGTAAATATGATAATTAATTGCTAATACAATATCAAAATAAAATACAATGATCAAAGAACAATAACTTGCAGAAAAGTCCCCCATTGGTACTTTCCAGGATCAATACACAAGGACTATAACAGAAAAGAGAAACAAATATTAGAATAATAATAACACAAAACGGAGAATTATTTTTGTGTTGTGTATGTCAAATACTAAAGCGGTAAGGAAGTTGCAAAGGGGAGGTTCTATTGAGGCGAGATATTTCTTGGCTATTGTCTAAAAGGTTTAGGGCTAGATGGTTTGGATGGGTTGCTGATCTTAATGTAGTTTTTTTTCTCTTTCAGTTTTAACGATCATAAAATTCTCCACAAGTTTGCTTTACAAATTAATTTTCTTTATCAAAGTGTACGAGAGGTATGAAATTTTAAAATTTCACTAAATTGTTCCGAAATTCACTAAATTCTGAAGATGCCCCAAATTACTAATGATCTCTTTAATGCAGTATTTTTGGGATCCAAGGGTCGTAATTAATAAAAACGATTAAATACTAATATTTTGAATATATACTGAGGTTAAATTCATGTTTGAAAGTTTTGGTAAGTGGCAGTAGACGCGTCAACTGCTAAGGTCATTAGTCCCGTCGATGTAGTGCATGTTTTTTATCGCGGGAAGTGGCAGTGATCTTCCCTCGTTAGATGACGAGATCCGGTATCGACCTACGCCGGCTAGCAGATAATTTCCTCAACCAGGTATCTCCCACCAGCATGGCGCCGCCCCAGCTGGGCCAAGCTTTAAGTTCCTGTCTGGTCTCCCGCCAAACACGCGTGTTTCTGTAGAGCATAAGTGTAAGAGTTTAAGTAAGGGATAAGGGTAGGATAAGAAAGAAGGGAAAAAAACGCGCGGTCAATGGCCCGTTTGTAAAGTGCTCCGGCTAGATAGGCAGCTGGAGTTGGGTCGAGTACAGCCGCTGTTGGAGGAGAATTCCAGCGGCCGGCTTCTCCGATCGTTAGCTTACCGTGGTTTCTACTATTGGGGGGGACCCCCCCCCCAAAAAAAAAGGCCTTGAGTTTTCCTTTACCTTCCATTATTCGGAAAAATTGATTTAAATATTTATTTATATTCGAATTATATAATTATTTAAATGATAATATTATGCATTATCATATCTACAGTATATTAATAATATACAATATAATAACACATATGTTTATTATTTAACAACAATCTTGTCTCTTGTGGGGAGAAGAATGCGACTGCATTTAAAGAATCTCAAAAAAAGACTGCTCTGTATTGAAAGAAATGTTGTGCACAAGGTTATGAAGATTTTTTCTTAGAAACCATCAATAATCATAGTAACTGAAAACTGTCATCAGCAGTGAGATCAGAAAACAACATGCATTGCTAACGAGGATTTGATCACAGAAAAAGCTCGTAGAAGTGAACCTAGAACAATTGCACCCTGTGTCCACACTTCATGCAATCATGAAAAAAATCAACTCCATCTTTACAAACAAACGCCAGTGGCAAAGCTACAGCCTTGCAGTTGGGTCTTCTGAAAATCTTATCTTACATTTTTACTTTCTCGTATACGTACGAGACGTAATAACGCAGTATAGAGACAATTATGTAATGCTGCGCGAAAAAACGGCGAGTTTTCGACAGAAAAAAGTTCATTTCCGGGCCCTAAAAACAAGAAAGTGGATAAATCCAGTTGCTAAATTAAGAGAAAAAATCATCAAACACGTGGTGTAGCCAGAATCTTAGTTTTGTGAGTCCTTAATGCCGATAAACCAATTGAAAGCAAAACGTCCGTCCGTCCGTCCGTCCGTCCGTCCGACTGTCCGTTCGTCTATGAAGACTACTAGCGCATGAACCATTCGTACGATATTTTCCAAATTGAAGAATTCCTTGCCGATGCGGCTTTAGTTGAAGCTTTGAGATTTTGAAAAACATTCTTTAAAATTGGGGGTACTTTCATGAAGCCCCACGGAATTTTCAAAATTTTCTCAAAAACGGCTCCAATTTTTTTCTTTAAATTTCTTGTGAGAATACAGTAAAATACACTTATAAAGGTGTCATAGGTCCCATTTTCACGGTTTACTCTAAAGTTTCGAAAATTGCAAAGGTTTGAATTTTTCGGTGTTTATCTACAACTATAAAATTGAAGATAGACGTTTTTCCTTCAACTTATATTTGTTGTCCATAAATAATTATTTCAATACGGTCATGTAGATTTTTTTTTGAAAATTTTAGTACTTTTCGTGCAATATTTACAATTTTAAAAAATTACAAAAACAAGATCTCAAAAACGGCCCCGTTTTTTTCTTTAAATTTTATGTATGATAGTGAAAATTACACTGTTTAATGACACAAAATTCATTTTGGTGTATTCTTTTATTTTTTCAAAAATTACACTAATGTAATTTTTTTAAATGTCTCACGCCATTCATATGCACATTTCCTTCGATTTGCGTACATTATTGCTTTTGTGAGTGTAAGTGCTTCAAATGTCTTTAAATGGATTATTAGTGTTACTTCATTTTCATATTTAAATCTGATTTTACTTTAATATTATGACTGAATAAACTGCTACGTACACCGTAAAATTACAACAACAACAACAACAACAAAATGACTGAAGTTGTGCACGACCTCCTATGCCCCTTCCAGGGATCCGTGGCTGTTCAGTAATCCGTTTTGTTCTGAAAACTTGTTCACGAGCCGCCACAGACAGAGTTTTTATTGTTTTTACTGATACATAAAAAAGTAAATAATTCTGAAAACGGGGTTTTACTAAAAAAAGGCTGCTAGGCGGAACTTGATATATTTGTCTTTTACAGAATTTCTTATTATATAATGAGGTTAGTAAGTAGTACTTCCCCTAGCACGAATGAATCGATTACGCCAGCAATCCGGAAACGGCTGCTAAATATATTTCTACTATCCCAACAGCACAAAAAAAGCGACTTGCGTACTGTAACATTTGTTATAATATTAGAAACTTCAATATAGTGCACACATTTAAAACAAAGTAATATATTTTCTGTTCCGTTATTGCTTCTAGAGACGTTGTTTTATATGTTGACTTCCATAATCTAAAATTTAATGTCTAATGAAATTGGTATGCGTGTAGGAGACTAGGAACTAAGTATTTCTTTAGTTTTATTTGCTTGTTTCGAACTTCAAATCTATTTTTAAATTTATTCAGATTTTATACATGTATATCTTGAGAATTGCGTTTTTAATCAATCTACTGAAATGATTTAATTGGTTCTTAAGCCAGGTCCATAAGTAGTGCTTGCCGTCGCGGCCACGAGCTGTGGGGTCTATGAGTTTGAATCCCGCAATGGGAATGGACGTTTTCTTCAATATTTGCGCACGGTGAGGCTTATCCCAGCGGCCACACTCTGTGGGGTCCACGAGTTTGAATTCCGCCATGTGCATGGACGTTAGCTTTACTATTGTGGCTAGGTGAAACTTATCCCAACCACCATTTATTACCTGCAATAACCCTATTCCCTCCCAGTCGTATCCTCGGGCGAAAAATAGAAATAATAACATTGGTAATAATGATAATAATACCAATAATAATAATATAACTATAATAGCAATAATAATAATAATAATAATAATAATAATAATAATAATAATTGAAAGTAAATATAAAAATTATAATTAAATTAATATAAACACATAAATAATAAATGGTAAAAACAAATTTTATTACATGGGAGTTTTTTTTGTTTTTTTCTCCCTTTCAAAATTCAAAATTTATTGCTTATTTATCCTTGAAAATAGATTTTATTACATGGGAGTTTTTGTTTTTTTTCTCCCTTTCAAAATTCAAAATTTAAGTAGTATATGACTTAGTGTAGGGATCACAGAATTTTGAAAATGTGCACACAATTCACTTTTCCCCATAGCACGTCATACGCAGTTTTTAACTGTTTTTTGACGTAAATAAATAAATAAATAAATTAAACGTAAATTAAATTTAATTAAACCAACATTGAAATTATATGAATAATTCACGTAATGATTAAAAATAAAAACAATAATCTATAAATTAAAGTGCAAAAAATTTTTTAACAAACAAGAATGTTATTAATTTGAAATCGTTAAAAATATATTATTTGGTTATAATGGTGTCATTAAGATTTACAAAATCAAAAATTAACTATTTTCGTTTTACAATATTACTTTTTTAAGTACAAACAAATGGTTTTTTCGAATATAACTGAAGAAACTACTTTTTATCTCAACCCTTCAATATACAAGCTGTGTTCGAAAAAAGGCTGGACTGCCACAGTGTATCTTCTACTTTTCAATTGCCCTCTGAAACGCAGCTTTCGGAATTGACGTAAGGTCCGCTACACAATTTATTTATTTATTTATTTATTTTACGTAAAAAAAGTTAAAAACTGCGTATGACGTGCTATGGGGAAAAGTGAATTGTGTGCACATTTTCAAAATTCTGTGATCCCTACACTAAGTCATATACTATCCTAATTTTGAATTTTGAAAGGGAGAAAAAAACAACAAAAAATTCCCATGTAGTAAAAGCTATTTTCAAGGATAAATAAGCAATTTCTCTCGATGTTCTCAAATGAGTGAAACGGACTGCCTTTCAAGGTGAATTTCAAACTCGGGAAGAGTAAAAAGTCAGCTGGAGAAAGTATCTGGAGGAAAGGAAGGCTGCGGGATCACCGTTATGACGTTTTTCACCAAAGGAGGAAAGGAAGCAGAAGGAATGAGGAGTGCGTCAGCGCGTTCTCATGGAGAGAGATAATGTGATAAAAATAGAAACACAAAGACAAAGACGAAGACAGAGAAACGAAGAGAAAGAAACAGAGAGAGAGAGAGAGAGAAAGAGCAATGTTTCTATAGCCTAGACACGTTGCCAAACAATGAGAAATTATTCTGAGAATTTCAAACAGGTGTATTCCAGTGTTGCCGAAGTATTACGATCTTCTGACAGACAAAAATAGCAAAGGGAATTCGAATTCGCAGTATTGAATATTGCAAAAATTACGCGAAATTACTCATATTTCCAAGAAATGTACTTGAGCTTATTTAAATATATATTTTTGAAGAACAGATTTCATTAAGTAAAACATATCTAGCATAAATATAGTGGTATTGCCAAGGGAAAAAGTTTTACAACTTTCAAAAATACAGAGTTTTCTCCAAATAAGGGATCTGCGCCATTTTATTTACCATTCTTCGCTTAATAACAGGAAAACATTTAAAGAAAAGAAATGAAAGCATATTTTGAAAAAATAATTGTTTAAAAATTACCCATATTTCACGCAAAATTTCGCGATGTGAAACTACTCATATTATTAAAGAAATAGACATAATCTTATTAAAAAAAAAACGAACCTGTTTCTTATGATTCGATTTTATTAAGATAAAATTCTGAATATTTAATGGTGTAGTTGTAGAAAGACCACAAACAAATTTTTAACTTGCAATTTTCGAAAATTCAGAGAGGTCATTGATGCAATCGACGCCATAGCTTTAAAAGTTTTTTCTCTATCCGAAGAAGAAAAAAAATAGCAAAAAAATATGGAGCAATTTTTGAGAAAATTGTAGAAATGCCGTTAAGGCGCTTTGTGTAAACTAACCTCAAAAATCAAAATATTCGTTTCAACCTCAAGAGGCCCCAACATCAGCCAGATTGATCGTGAATATCAATTTTGGTGAAACAGTTTTGCCGCTAGCGTTGTTCAGAGACGAAGGATGCGTTTTGCCGTGAACCAAATTTTCGGTGTCATCGACACACAAAATCCTGATTCTCACTACACACCACGTTAGAAGATATTTTAATTTTTTTTTTATTTTACGTCAAAAAAAGTTAAAACTGCGTATGACATGCTATAGGGAGAAGTAAATTCTGTGCACATTTTCAAAATTTTGTGATCCCTACACTAAGTTAGATACTACATGAATTTTGAATTAAAAAAGAGTTCCCATGTAATAAAATCTATTTTCGAGGATAAATAAGCAATACATTTTGGGCTCTTATCCACGATGTTCTTCGTCAAGGAATATACTTCCTGCCGCAACAACATGGAAACGATAATTTGAATAACTATATTTCCCACTGAATTCTAGGAGACGTGCACAGATAATGAAGTTACATTTATGTCCAGAAGCAAAACAAGGGGCCATCTCAGCATTTGCTCAATGGATCAGGGAAACTGGACGAAAACCCTGATCGAGATGGGGGTCATAGATCCGGAGGTTGCAGTACAATACTTGTTACAGGTTGTTTATACACATTTATACAGTCCAAATGGTAAATAATGCATTAAGTATCATTGTTAAAATTAATGTTACTTTCCTTGTGATGCTCAGTAGTCTCTAATTGTATAGAAACAGTTATCAGCAGAAACGATTTCACTTGGATTTAAACTTTTCTATCGAATTTAATCGTTTAATCTGGCAAAGTGTTGTAGAATAATGTACATGTATTGTATGTGAATGTTTTGAAATGAGCTGTTAATATAAGAAATACTTTAATACCAACAGCAACAAGAATTCTTTTTCGATGTTAGGGACCCATAATAGAATTTTTTTGTGGAAAATCGCCGTTTTTGCAGCATTATTACAATACAATACGCAATTGCAGCAGCATTACAATACACGGTGATCGCATACGAATACGATCACGTATTTTTATTTCAACTACAACATGCTTGCAGTGAGCGCGCTTCTAAGAATATCATTCGAACACTGTCACACAGATTAAGCCCTCGATGTTTTGCCGTTTCTGTACAGGATGGAGTGAGGAGACAGCCACTGAGGAGAGACTTTTTGAACGCTCTGTTGTTATGCATGTATGCAGTATGCGAATAAGTGATGATGAACCAGTGATTCTACAGAATGGCACAGACTTTCTCGTACTATGAGTCTCCTTAGCTATTAAATCAGGGCTCACATTTCTCTTCTGCCCCACCCTCTTCCCGGCTGCTATCTATTAGCTAATAAAAATTGTTTTCTTTTTCGGAATATTTTGCTTATTTATATAATTATAATATTATTAGTTAATATATATTCTCCGTTTCCGTCTTTAAGAGGCGGAACAGATTATTTATTTTCTCGTTTTAAGTATCTTAACTTTTTTTGTTTTAAGTATCTTAACATTTCTTCAACTTGTCCGCTCGATTAATATAATTTTACGGAGATAATTTCACTCATGTCTGGTCGTGTCGTAAGCAACCAATGCTAAGCAAGAATATATTCAAATTAAACCACTCCCAGATGTCTATCGCCATGTGATTATTGCTTTGTTTACCTTTTGCACTCCGCTATAATCGCTTTGTTTTCCTTTTGAAGATAAAGATAGCAATTGTTTTAGGTCCATAATATCTTGTGAGCATCAATGTAATACTAAAATGTGTCGTTTTGGTAATGTTTAAAACTCTGAAATATAATCTATTAGTAAAAATTCAGGGAAAAACAGCAAAAGAAACGGAGAAAGTGTGTGGAAGCAATTTCAAGAATATTGTGAAGAAAAAAAAATGCAAACGGACGGCAAAAAAACTACAAATTAAGCAATTACATATATTTTAGGCAATTAATGTGCGAAGATTAGATGATGAAGAGTACAAGAAATATGCTATCAAAACTATGAGGAACGTTACAAACAAAATTATTCAGAAAAAAACCGGGAGCGGTGGCTCAGTGCATCAGCTGATGCCACTGCAGCGCCTCTCACCGGGAGGTCCTAGGTTCGAGTCCTAACGGCGGCACGATTTTCGACATTAGCTTTTCAGCTAGGTCGAATTCAGTCGCTGTTTGGAGGAGAATTCTAGCGGCCGGTTGCTCTGATCGGTAGTTTTCCGTGGTTTCTCCGATCAACACCGGGCGAATGCCGGAGCAGTACCCTATCAAACGGGCCACGGACCGCGCGCGATCTTTCCTTCCCATTCCTTGTCCTATCCTCTCCCCTTACACACGCACACACACACACACACACACTTACACTAACATGCACTACACTACCACATATTCCGGGAGACCGGTCGGGAGCTTAGAGCTTGTCCCGGCTGGGGCGGTGCCCCGCGCGTGGGAGAGTCCTGGTTAGGGGGAAACCCCACCAGCCGACGGTAGGTCGGCGCCGGATCTCGTCATCCAGCGGGGGAAGAGCCGCCATCTCCCGCGAAAAAACATGCACTACACTAACGTGACTAATGACCAAAGCAGTTGACGCGCCCGGAAACACGAAAAAATCAATCAATGAATCAATTATTCAGAAAAATACTTAAATGAGTACCCACGCGAGTATCCATCCGAAACTGACGAATCCCGCTGCTAATTCGGCCGCCATTTCAAATACTTCCATGGAATACCAAGACGTGGAAAACTCAACTTCCTACCACTTTAATTTTTGTGTTTTTAATAAATGTTCTTATACGTGGCTTAGTTATAATTGTTTTTTGAAACTTTTTTATCATGAAAACGAAACATATTTGAAATCATTTTCTGCATTAAACTGTTATTCATAATTTATTTGATTATAAGTTATTCCAGGTGGCAGTGAGAACTCGAAGCTGAATGAAAGTTTCACATAGTCCGGTATCAATTTTGAGTCATTTTTTATCTTTTTCGCAATTCCTGTGATTTTAATTATTAATTCGAATCATTTAATGTGTTAATTCGTGAAATAGTCAGACTAGATACCACCCGAAGTACTGTGCTAGCCGGTAAATTCACGATTCTGAGCATCACAAGAAAAGTAACATTAATTTTAACAATGATACATAATGCATTATTTACCATTTGTACTGTATAAATGAGTATAAACAACTTGTAACTATTGTACTACAGCTTCCGGGTCAATGACCCCCATCTCGATAAGGTTTTTCGTCCAGGTTCCCTGATCCATTGAGCAAATGCTGAGATGGCCCATTGTTTTGCTTCTGGACATAAATGTAACTTCATTTTCTGTGCACGTCTTCTAGAATTCAGTGGGAAATACAATTATTCAATACAATTATGTTTCCGGGCGCGTCAACTGCTTTGGTCATTAGTCCCGTTAGTGTAGTGCATGTTTTTTTCTTGGGAGATGGCGGCTCTTCCCCCGCTGGATGGCGAGATCCGGCGTCGACCTACCGTCGGCTAGTGGGGTTTCCCCCTAACCAGGACTCTCCCACGCGCGGGGCACCGCCCCAGTCGGGACAAGCTCTAAGCTCCCGACCGGTCTCCCGGAATATGTGGTAGTGTAGTGCATGTTAGTGTAAGTGTGTGTGTGTGTGTGCGTGTGTAAGGGGAGAGGATAGGACAAGGAATGGGAAGGAAAGATCGCGCGCGGTCCGTGGCCCGTTTGAAAGGGTACTGCTCCGGCATTCGCCCGGTGTTGATCGGAGAAACCACGGAAAACTACCGATCAGAGCAGCCGGCCGCTAGAATTCTCCTCCAAACAGCGACTGAATTCGACCTAGCTGAAAAGCTAGTGTCGAAAATCGTGCCGCCGTTAGGACTCGAACCTAGGACCTCCCGGTGAGAGGCGTTGCAGTGGCATCAGCTGATGCACTGAGCCACCGCTCCCGGTTTTTTTCTGAATAATTTTGTTTGTAACGTTCCTCATAGTTTTGATAGCATATTTCTTGTACTCTTCATCATCTAATCTTCGCACATTAATTGCCTAAAATATGTGTAATTGCTTAATTTGTAGTTTTTTTGCCGTCCGTTTGCATTTTTTTTCTTCACAAAATTCTTGAAATTGCTTCCACACACTTTCTCCGTTTCTTTTGCTGTTTTTCCCTGAATTTTTACTAATAGATTATATTTCAGAGTTTTAAACATTACCAAAACGACACATTTTAGTATTACATTGATGCTCACAAGATATTATGGACCTAAAACAATTGCTATCTTTATCTTCAAAATTCTTCTTTTATTACACGGGAGTTTTTTTGTTTTTTTTCTCCCTTTCAAAATTCAAAATTTATTGCTTGTTTATCCTTGAAAATAGATTTTATTACATGGGAGTTTTTTTCTCCCTTTCAAAAATTCAAAATTTAAGTAATATATGACTTAGTGTAGGGATCACAGAATTTTGAAAATGTGCACACAATTCACTTTTCCTCATAGCACGTCATACGCAGTTTTTAACTGTTTTTCGACGTAAAATAAATAAATAAATAAATAAAAGGTTTATTCGCTAGCAGAATGCAACAAAAATCCTCCTATCCTCGTTATCTTCATCTTTATTTGAAGTATTTCCTTTTTTTAAATACACTTATTTTATGTATTTAAATAAATCTCTAATATACATGACCAAAAACTCCAAAAAAAATACAAGTATTTAAATGCTGGCCCTGACTATGACCCTTTATTATAGACATTCAAATTGAATACCTTATAGGACATGATGTCTATTTCTGATTTGATATTTCTTTTTAAAATTATCAATAGTATTGATGAGAGCAATTTAATTAACGAAATTACGTTCAATATTCCTTCTCCACCCTTGTGTCGATCTCATATTTTTCTCCGGATCATTATGAAAACATCCATAGGTAACATAATAACATGGACGGATCCAGCCGATCATTTTGGAGGGGGCCATCATAGATTGTTCTTAAATAATAAACATTTATTATTATATTGTATATAATTTTTGTAGTCTATGAATTATACTATACAATGTTATTTTTAAATAATTCTAATTCGTACGTAAATAAATTTATAAATCAATTTTTCTAAATAAAAGAAGGTAACAAACGAAAACTAGGTAATTTTTTTGAGGCGGCATGGCCCTCACGTCCCCCTCCTTCCATGGATCCACTACTGGGTAATAACGATATAATGCACAGACTCCTGGGAGTAGAGAATAAATTTGGAATGAAAATAGGTTATTTTCGCGCCCCACTCCCAGCTTTCAAGGCCAAACTCCTTAGTTTAAATTTAAATGACTAATACATGTATGGCTAATATCTTTTAAATACTTTTACTGTGAAAATTGTGCTATTCTCGTTTCTTGTATTAAGTATTATGTAATATCTAAGATTTACTTGAAAGTATAGCATTTCATTCAATATGAGTTGGGTAAAGAACTAAAATAACAACTACAACAATTCGCCTCTAATGCAGATACAACAGATCATCTGACCGACCTGGAGTATTTGAGAGAAATTTTGATTTCCGAAAACAATACTTACGAGCGTCCTTAAGCTTACTGTGGTTGATCACAAGAAGATCCGATTGGATTTATAGCTGGGGAAACGCATAAGAATTAGTAATGTGATTTATTTACTGAATTTCTTTTCAAGTTTAATATTGTAATAAATGCATTTACGAAAAATAAGAAAATTGAATTTTTTCAGCTAGAAAACCAAGCAACATCACTGATGAACAGCTTGGTAAATAATTAACCCTAAATTTATTGAGCATTTCCTCTCACTCTAATCATTACAGAAATTTAGTAGTGATTCTAATTATTATTGAGAAGCTATTAAAATTTCAAAGTTGAAATTGACAGTTCTAAATAAGGATAAGGTTATTGATGAATTAATATTGAAAATACGCTTCAGTCTACCTACTGGAAATTTGCACTTACTTGGTAGTTATTATTAAGATACAACGGTTCATATTCGTAAAATAGGTTTTTGGGATTGCAAAATGAAGAATATCCAGGATCTAGATATTATAGTCTAATCTAACAAATATTATTTCAGTGACAAAATCTGAAACGCTTGAGATTAGCTTCCTGTTTTGTAGATGGATTTGGATGGGGGAAACCCTTGACATCTTTCATCATGGTTACTGCTATCATCACGTTACTGCTCAGAGAACTTCACGTAATGTTTTGTGTATACAAGCGGGAGCAACTTCATAAGAAATGTTTATGTATTGAGGAACGAGTCAACACCGGAGATAGTGCCATATGGCAGCAGCAGGAGTGTTCCTGAAAACAATATTCTTAGAAAGTGAAATAATTTTTGTTTCCCTTTTCGAAAGGCAAGAAGTTGAATGTCTTGTTTGCTTCAATGCAATGTGTTTGAATGTCATGTTTGCTTCTGTTTTCCTCGTGAATCTTCTTGAATCCGTTTAATTTATTAGTAGAGAAACGAAGACTTATCATTGGCCTGCATTAGTTTGAACTGGCGATAAAGGATAACTTGGACTTGCTAAAATAAAATCTTAAAAAAGTAAGTTTTTTCGTGAAACCATTTAAAGATTTCAGTCTAAATTATCAAGTAATATTGTGAATGACCCTGGTAGATTCGAAAAGACTTCTCCATACTGTTTTTAAAAGGGCTACAGTTAAATAAGAAATAATTTGTGGCACTACAGAATGGCATATACTTTCTCGAACTTGTTAGTTTTCTGATCTCTTTAGTGTAGGATAACTGTTCGACATTGCCTCATCCTCTTTCGAAAGGGTGAGGCAATATCGGCCCCTAAATTTTTTTCACGTTTTCTCAGTGTTTCGGTTCCCTAATGGTAGAATTGAAACATGACCTTAAGAATATTATGGAAGAGTGAAACATGGTCCATGGTCCTAAACGTTAATTCTGAGAAAATGTCCTTTAAGCGTTTCTGAAAATGCGAAAGGCGAATTTTCAGCGAATTTTCTTTCTCTCTCTCTCTCTCTCTCTCTCTCTCTCTCTCTCTCTCTCTCTCTCTCTCTCTCTCGGCCATCCAGGTCGACGTACGAGAAATATAATGACTGAGGAAAATATATCATAACAACTCAACAGTGTAATGTACTATTTTGCATTGATTATTTTAAACACGTATTTAGGGGAGCCTTTTTTCCTATTTTAAATCTTCAATAGACACGTGTACCCCGTAAAATACGACAAGTTACGAACGATGTCGACCTGCAAACCGGCTGCTCTACCAAATAACCGAAAATTGTATTATATTACTATTCTTGACTATTTATTACTATTTGATGTTTATTTTCTTACTAAATTCTCCCTTATATGAATATCTTTGCTAAGTGACAGGAGTATGTTTGAATGGCGCATTCTTTCCTTGTTTTCGTTTTGTGTTGCGTTATTAAATCATTCAGTTATTTATTGTATATAGTAATAATGTGAAATAAAGTAACAAGTCTCTATAAGTTAACGATTATCTCTTGCGGACGGTCAGCGGTTTTAGCAGACAAGAATATTTGTCTGTTAAATCTTCTAACCTAAACGTAGAAAGTTAATGCTTTTATATCACTCTTAGGTAAACAGGATTACAAAATAAAAAAACAACAACTTTTGCTTTAATTTTAAAAAAAATTCTCAAATGAGAATTTGAAATTGTACTACTGTATTATTTAATTTTAATTGATAATTTCTGCAATGTGCAATAATGCAGGTATTTAAATAAAAGCCTAAATTTTTGCCACCCTTTTCCGATGCACCGCTTCCACTAGAGGTTTGGCGCGGCCCTGAAACCAGCCATTGAGTTCACCGCCGGCATATCGGTTGAAAGCCGAGTGTTAGGAAACAGTAGTATCCGCAACACGAGCTAACCATTATCATTCAGGAATATCCTACTAGGAAAACATTGAGGAATATCCCGCAGGAAAGGACCGACTTCTATCAATACGAACCGGCTGCGGTAGCTCAGCTGCAAGTGTTGGGCCCCCGTAGCTCAGTGCATCAACTGATGTCACTGCAGCGCCTCTGACCGGGAGGTCCTAGGTTCGAGTCCCGATAGCGGCAGGATTTTCGACACTAGCTTTCCAGCTAGGTCGAATTCAGTCGCTATCTGGAGGAGAATTCTAGCGGCCGGCTGCTCTGGTGGGTAGTATTCCGTGGTTTCTCCGATCAACACCAGGCGAATGCCGGAGCAGTACCCTACCAAACGGATCACGGACCACGCGCGATCTGTCCTTCCTATCCTCTCCCCTTACACACACACTTACACTAACATGCACTACACTACCACATATTCCGGGAGACCGGTCGGGAGCTTAGAGCTTGTCCCGGCTGGGGCGGTTGCCCCGCTGGTGGGAGAGTCCTGGTTAGGGGGTAATCCCACTAACCGACGGTAGGTCGGCGCCGGATCTCGCCATCCAGCGGGGGAAGATCACTGACATCTCCCGTGAAAAAACCTGCATTACACTAACGGAACTAATGACCGAAGCAGTTGACGCGCCCGGAAACATGAAAAAGATGAATCAATCAATCGATCCTATGGATACGGGCAACTTCCCCTGACTCCGCACTCCTTTCCCCTTAAGAACAGTGGCGTATACTTCTTTCATGCCCTGAGCTACCGCTGACCTTAGAAATAAGCTTTGACTATATAACTGTATATAATCTTCGATTATGTAGTTTGTACTATTTTTATTATACAATTTATATATATATATATATATATATATATATATATATATGTGTGTGTGTGTGTGTGTGTGTGTGTGTGTATATGTATATGAAACTCGCTTATTTTTACAATTTCTCGTTACACGAACGATGATTAAAAGGCTTTTCTAATAAACGCCGTTTAATACACTCATTGTCAACAGACAAACTTCCCGAAGTTTGCGGGGACATTTTTTAAAAAATCTTACCAAATACCTGGCAATAGTTAACTTTGCCACATACATACTATCTTGCAATTTTAACACTTAAAACGCGCTTAATGTAGTATATTATATATTCTCCGAACTGCTCCGAGCGTGTCAAGAAACCGCTCTGGAAATCGGCAACCTGCGCCCTTGGCTGGTTGGAGGGGGAAGTGCGTCATGCGACGAACGCGCGCTGTGTGGATGCCGCTGAGTGCCAGCGGTTTCTTCGGCGTTGCCGCCTCGTAAGGGGACTGATGCGCCGACTAGCGAGCGATTTAATACACGTCTCAACAGAACAGATTATATGGAATTTTGAAAAATGTATGCCACTGAAGAAAAATGTGGCCTATGATAATTTTTAATATGATTTATTTTGACATATTTTTGTTCTCGTAATTTTCTATGGCTACCGCCGGTAGCTTCGGTAGCCAACAGTATTCGCCATTGCTTAAGATCCAGAAAGGGGTGTACATACGCAAGCTGAAGTGGCGTGGGGCGGTGAATAGAGGCTTCATACAAAAAATGATCGCCCTATTTTTTTCTATCAATAACCGAAAATTATATTATGTTTATATGCTTCACTACTTATTACTAGGGAACGAATTTCCATGTAATTACATGTTTTTACACAAACTAGATACCAGCATTCAATTTTTTTTCTAGAGTTAACAAGACATTCTGAACGAATTAGAACTATTTTTATTTTACATATTTTTACATATTTTACCAATTAATATATATTTCGCTATATTTTAATATATTTTATACGTCAAAACGGAACATTTCAGATACGCGTTTGCAATATATGTTGCGAAATAATCTTTCTTATAAATCAAATGTAATGATGCTGCGCTTCTATGACCACCATATCCTTGCCATGAATTGTCAAACTTACCTTCCCACCCCCTTACTGCTTACTCGGAGTAAAGGATGGTGGATTTTTGTGAATAAAAGTAATTTCAACTATGTTCTTGCTTGTTTCAAACAACACATTCATTACTCGATCGAAAACTAACAAATATTTTTTACAGTTAATTGTCTTACCGCGTTGTTCGATTTGCAGGGGTGGGTGTATACCCTTGAACCCCTTGGCCTGGGATTCATTACTCGCTACACGGTTGTACTATTCACTTGTACACTGGCTTCTCGTAAATAGTGTAATATATACTATGAAAGTATTTTATATTTCAAATAAAAATTTTATATGTGGTGAAGTTTAGAGTACAATTTACTTCGTAGAGATAGAAACTACTTTCAGCAACTCCGAATCATTGTTAAGGACTGATCGGCGACGTTTTATGGTCGAAAAATGCTTGTAGAGAACAATTTTAAACACAATAATGAATTTTTATTTTACATATTTTCTATATTTTCCTACATGTTTTGGAAAAATAAGCACATAATTTTTAATCCGTTTCCTACTTATTACTATTTGACGTTTATCTTCTTACTAAATCCTCCCTTACATAAACATCTTTATCAAGTGACAGGAATATGTTTGAATGACGAATTCGTTCTCTGTTTTCGTTTTGTGTTGTGTTACGAGCTCCAACAGCCGAACGTATCCCTTCCTACAAAATTAATAAATTGTAAAGATATTCACCACGATTATACATAATGTAAAATTATACTACCACCACGTAAATATGTATATAAAACCTCACATCACGTAAATATATAATATTCGTGGTAACACTTTAATAATGTAATTGTTACCAAAAAATATGTTAATGAGAATTTAAAACAGTTTTGAAAACATAAAAGGGGGGTTTTTATTCACCGGACAAGCCCAGGACAAGCCCATGAAGCCCTGTATTTCATTCTTAACCTCGGTTGCGCTTCGGTGTAGTGACGTAAGTAACGGTGTAGTCGGTAAGTAGAAGTGTGTGTGTGTGTGTGTGTGTGTGTGTGATACGGAGAGAGGCGGGGAAAAGGACGAGGAAGGAAAGAGAGCGCATGTACATGGGGGATCAAATATTTAATGGGAGGCGGCCTCTTCCTGAGAGCTTTGATGTCGCCTAACGTCAGCTGTATGGAAAGCAGTGTCGCACAGGGTAAGAGAACTCAGTGGGTATACGTAGTATGAGAGAAAGCGGAATAACTCATTGAAATATATGCATTTTTCAGTCAAAATCTAAATTGTTTCGATGTATTTACATTTTAATGGGTTCTTCTCGGTTATCTTAAGAAACCACTCGCGACATCTCTCACATGGCCAGAGACAGAATAGTTTTGCATCAATTTATGCGTACATTCTGAATTATTGATTGATTGATTTTTTCGTGTTTCCGGGCGCGTCAACTTCTTTGGTCATTAGTCCCGTTAGTTTAGTACATGTTTTTTCGCGGGAGATAGCGGTGATCTTCCCCCGCTGGATGGCGAGATCCGGCGCCGACCTACCGTCGTTTAGTGGAGTTTCCCCCAACCAGGGCTCTCCCACCAGCGGGGCACCGCCCCAGCCGGGACAAGATCTAAGCTCCCGACCGGTCTCCTGGAATATGTGATAGTGTAGTGCATGTCAATTTAAGTGTGTGTGTGTGTGTGTGTGTGTGTGTGTGTGTGTGTGTGTGTGTGTAAGGGGAGAGGATAGGACAAGGAAGAGGAAGGAAATATCGCGCGCGGTCCGTGGCCCGTTTGTTGGGGTACTGCTCCGGCATTCGCCTGGTGTTGATCGGAGAAACCACGGAAAACTACCGATCAGAGCAGCCGGCCACTAAAATTCTCCTCCAGACAGCGACTGAATTCGATCTACCTGAAAAGCTAGTGTCGAAAATCCTGCCGCCATCAGGACTCGAACCTAGAACCTCCCGGTCAGAGGCGCTGCAGTGACATCAGTTGATGCACTGAGCTACCGCTCCCGGTTTCTTAATTATTAATAGACCGTATATGACGTAATGCTTCTTGGCAGACGTAGAGTGACGACGTTATAAAAGCATACCTGAGGTGCGATTGCATTATGCTCATGAACATCGTGTGTGTAGTTGGAAGGACCCCTTTTGTAGGTAAAACAGAGATGGGATAAGTAGTAGTAGGGTTTGTCATGCATAATCTGTTTGTATGGAATGTTGCAGATATTAATTCTATATTAAAACAATAATCCTCTACTACAAAACGATCATTTGCCTAAACTACAATATGTTCTGAATCTACCTCGTTTTCGCAATATGTATGTCATATTTACTACACTACGATAATTCAGAAAGATAGTCCTGAATGTGTTTAATTTGTTGCTAATATTGCGCAGTTTTACATTTATTGTTATTATTGTTTTAACTTTCATTCATTTTTCAACTATACCAACTTGCGCAGATAAACTCCCCCATACGTCATATACATTTTTTTTGACCAAATAAATCAAATCAAATAAGATTATGAGAGAAAAGTTCTTTTAAGATCACTCAGAATCTGGCAACACCCCCGTCGTATTCCTACTGATAACGGTGAAGACAATTTCCTGTAAGTAAATATTTGGTTAAAAGCTGATAAGATATTGGTTTCTGACTTATCAAAAGCGTCTTTTATATAGAAGTGCCGGATTTACGCGTTTGGGGGCCCCAAGCATATTTTGGATCCCCTAATATTTTCAACCTAAACTAGTAGTGTTTTCGCATACTATTAGTAACGGTTGTGCAATTATAGCTGAATCCGTGCAAAATAAACTAATGGGGGCACATCGCTCTCTCACTAGTTGATTTCCTCATCTCCTCAGTGTGAGCTATCTTTTCGATTTTGTCCCACCCTCTTCTCAACTACCATCTATTGGCGCCAAAAACATATTTTTACATGCTTTTTCAATTTTTCGGATCGCTAATTCTAGAAATGAAATACGACTAAATACTAATATTTAAAAATCTTGTCCTATATGCAAATTTTCATTAGACAAACTGAAACTGTTTTTAAGAAAATGTTCTTTGGGGGTTTCTGAAAATGCGCATCTTGAAGTTCATTTTCAGCCAAAAAGTTTCGAGACCTCGAGAAACACCAAAAGAAATTATTTGAAACGATTGAACGTACAAATGCGATAAAGTATAAGAAATGCCCGTAATATAAATATTGACATGAGAGATGTTTAAAAAATATTAACGTTTTTTTACTTTCTCTCCCTCACTTCGTAAGAAGAGAAAGTATTGTAATCTTGCGCTCGAAAACGGCGAATTTTCGGCAGAATATTTCTTATTGCCGGGACTTGGTAACGAAAAAGTGGATACATTTTCCTACACATATACGGTATACTAAATTACTTCATTTAAACGTTGCGTTGTCACAATCCATTTCTGTGGACCCTTGAAACCGAAAAATTGATAGACGACAAAACGTCAGTCTGTCCGTCCGTCTGTGTGTGGTCAACGCTAGCACCTATAGCGGTCATCCGATTACTTCCAAAATTGATATTCTCCAATCGATTTAAATAAATTCAAGATCCTCTGAGTGAGAAACGGATATTTTAATTTATTTACTTTACAAGAAGTCTCAACAAGATTTTCAGTCTAAAAAAATGCTCCAAATTTTTGGTTTACATTTTATCCTCGTAGAGGAAGTTAAATTTTTGAGATTATGAGCCGTTTTCGAGTGATCTAGCTTGAAATACAGGCAATTTTTAATTTTGTAAATAATATTTTTTCTGAAAACGACACCAATTTTTTTCTTTCAATCTTCCCTCGTTTGCATCAAAGGATCATAAAAATTGTTGCTGGTGTTATTTCCGGCGAACTCGTATTCGTTTTAACGACGCAAAACATTTTAGCAAAACGTTAATATTTCAAAACTACAACGTTGATTTTTCATTAAATTCTCTTCTAAAAAATCAGCTCATTAAAAAAGGTCATGTATAACATTTTGAAAAAAGAGTATATTTGTGTAATTTGTGCTTAAAGTTATTGCAAATAATAAGAAACACTTTTTTGTTTTTCAAAAAACGTTCGAATTTTTTTCACGTATAAAACCAGGAACGCATTTGGCATAGGTTCCATTTTCGTTGAAGTCTCTGGTATTTTGAAAATTTCTAATAAATAAATGCGAGAGTTTGTGCTGATAGAGCACCCCAAGTTAATGTCCATTTAGCACTATTCGAACAAAAAATTTAAAGAAACTAGCGGTGTAACAAAAGCACATACTTTCTGTATTGAGTTTGAATCAGTATTTGAGAATATTCTACGTATGGTTCAATTACTGGTGTTGATAAGAGACGGATAGTAGGTATGAAATATTACTCATGTTTTCATTATCATGAACCCCCAAAACGCATTTTCATCAAAATCTCGACATGTTTTTTTCACCGTTGTATAACTTTGATGAAAAAATAGGACAGGGAAATATGAAAATGATATGGTAATTTGAGACATCGAACATTCAGTCAAACGAAGCAAACTTTTAAATTTTAAACCTAGAAATAAAAATTCTTGAGAAAGAATAAAAGGAAGGTATAAGAAAAAGTTATAGATTTATATAAATCTATTTGGAATGAATTATTCGGAATGAATGATTTATAATTTAATTTTTCAGTTTTCTTATAACTCACTTTTAACTTTTTATGTTTCACTGTTCCGTTGTAATTTTTCCATTCTAAAATTTTCAGTAACCTTACATCTTGCAGATATGATATTTTAATTGTACCCTAAATTATCAATTAGACTATACAACTAGACATTAAGTTTAGATTGATACGTCTAGACAACTGTATGACTTTCGCCCACTTGTCATGTAAAGCATGGGTGATTCTTTTAAAACAAGGGTGTTGAAAATATCATCTCTAAGCTAAGCAAGTACCATGACCTGGACATGTAATTGATTGTAACAATGTAGATATTTGAGACTATAAATCAAACAGTACCTATATAAGTGAATCAAAGAGTAAACTAACAATATCTATGACAAAATAATCAACATGTGTGACTAAAATTCATATAAATAGATACAGGTAATTCGTTAACTACATATAAATAATTAAACGTAGATTTTGCATTTTGAGAATTTAAAACATATGAATTTGATTTTTAAAACTTGTGTTAAAAAATTGTTTTTGTAACAACATATTTTGAGACATTGAAGAGAATCTCACGTTTTGATTGATCACTAGTCATTACTTGCCGCGTGAACTAATAAGGTCATTCGCCCTAAGTGTGGTGCATGCTTTTTTGCTCGGGAGGTGGCGGTGATCTTCTCCCGTTGGAAGGCGAATCCGGGACCGACCTTCTGTTGGCTAGTGGGGTTTCCCCTAACCAGGACTCTCCCTCCAGCAGGGTATCGCCCCGGCCGGGACAAGCTCTAAGCTCCCGACCGGTCTTTCAGTATGTGTGGGAGTGTAGTGCATGTAAGCGTAGGTGTGTATAAGGAAAGATCGCGCGCGCAGCCCGTGGCCCGTTTGGTAGGGTACTGCTCCGGCATTCGCCTGGTGTTGGCCGGAGAAACCACGGAATACTACCGATCGGAGCAGCCGGCCGCTAGAATTCTCCTTCACACAGCGGCTGCATTAGCTAGCAGTAGCTAGTTATGTTTTAGATTATAAAAAATACTATGTATTTAAATTCTTTACAAGTTTAGAGCACAGCTGTCTGCTACCAGAGTCACAACTGTAATCAATTTCATTCGAATGAGGCATTATATGTGTAATTTTCAATATTGTTGGGTTGGTGGTACGCGAAAAACAGTGTTCACCAAAATCCGGATTGAGAGCGAATATTTAAATTTGTTGCGCCTTTGCAACGCGACTCCAAACCCCTTTTGGGGCATTGAATGCATAGAATAATATTTGTTTTAATGTAGTATGTCACTGTTTCTTATCCCTTCGGCCAGGGGCTTGGCACTGCTAGATCGCGGGGCTCCCAGACGGACGCCCGACCAGGATACCGCGAAGTCTCGAATCGTTTGTTTGTTTGTTTATTTATTTACTTATTTATTTATTTTACGTTAAAAACAGTTAAAAAGTGTGTGATGTGCTATGGGGAGAAGTGAATTCTGTGCACGTTTTCAAAATTCTGTGATCCCTACCCTAAGCCATATACTACTTAACTTTCGAATACAGAAAGAGAATGAGCGTTTTTTGCAAGGATTATTAACAAAATATTCGCTCCAATGTAATAAAATCTATTTTCAAGGGTAAATCAGTAATACATTTGGGCTCGTATCCCCCATCATGTCCTTCGTCAAGCAATAATACTTCGGCAACATCATGGAGAACGATAATTCGAATAACTATATTTCTCACTGAATTCTAGAAGACGTGCACAGATAATGAAATCACATTGTTTGACATTGTTTTCATTGTTTAACTTCCGTGACTTCCCAAAGGGCAGTTAAGGAATTCGGCTCGCGACGTCGGTTATATTTGTCTAAAAAGATCCAGAAAAGGAGTAAAATAATTAAAAAAAGAATATTAGAAGAGAACATTAAAAAATAAAAGATATACTACGCATTTGTTTCATTTTCATTCATTGCAAAGTAGGTCGGTATTTCACGAAGGAACATTGCGTGGTAGTTGCTTAGAAACTCTCAGAAGCAGAAGCATCGGATTATTGAATTTCTCGATAGCGATAAAGCACAAACTATTTCAAATGACGCAATTGCTGCATTTTCCTTTCCTGGAAACCACAACTGACTCGAAACACTCTTCATCCTTGACAACGTCCTGTCGTACATATTTTTTTTATAAACTAGTGAAAAAGCAAACGCAATTCATCATGATAAATTTAATATTGTTGACGGCATTTTATGTCTATAAGTAATTTTCACAAATGGGAACATATTAGCGTTCCTTTTTTGTCGAAAAATACGATTCAGTGCTCGAAATAAGTGACTCTTCCAGTTCATTCTGGAACAGAGGATAGGTACTATTAGTTCCTAATCTGCGACGGGAAGTCTGGTCTTCTCAGTCAATGAATATGTCTATAATTATTCGACGTATAATGATTCAATAACTCGCTACAAAATAATCACACACAATATATGTCATTATTTTACGACACATTACTAGATGAGATTAAACGATTAAAATCGATGCACAAGTTTCAATGCCAAGTAAAATCTTTTCTGTTGCGAGACTGCTTGGAAGCAATTAGAGACTATCTCCGTACTTGGCGCGACGGCCCAACCGCCCATGCCATGGCCTACCAACAGCGTCCCGGCCTCGCGGCCATGGATTTAGGGGGTATGTGTGGTTAGCACGAAGACATTCCCACGCCGTATTCTGGTCTTCTCAACCTGAGAACTGAGTTTTTCTCATTGTCACACAGCAATATATACTGGAGCATTGCAAGAAAAACGCACATTATAATCCTGCACGACCGGGAATCGAAGCCGGAGTCGCGTCATGGAAAGCGAGCACGTTGACCCATCAGCTAAGATTTAAAAAATGAATAATTGAAATATTATAATTCTCCAAAATTACATGTTTTAGGCAAAATAAGTATTAAAACAGGCATTATCCGCCCTTTTAGGACATTTTAGGCACCATTAGTTGTTTTCAGTATTAATATTTTTCTATGATACGTAAACATCTGCAATTATTTTCCACAATCTCCTAAAGGACTAAATAGGCATTTGCCCTAAAATCCGAGTCTACTGATGACCGGATATTAAAGTAATTACATATTTTTTGTCTTTCTACTTACCGATCTCAAATTTGGTGTATTGGCGAATCGTCGCCGTCCTAACACAATATCCAATTTTTTCGTTACATATTTTTACATATTTGGTACTATATTACATATTTTATATATTTTGCTATTTTCACAAAATACATTTTTATTTTATCAATTTTCTTCATTTTAAACATATTTTTTTTGAAAGGAAGTATTTTAAAAAAATCAGCACTTTTCCTTCGCCTATTCTGCGTGCTGTGTACTGCAGTTATGCAATGTGAGGGCGCGGTAGGATGTTCTCAGGGGCCGGGGCGTCTGCTTCAGTTATCTCAGTGGTGGGAGGTGCGAGTAAGTGACAAATATCATTTTCACCTTTAGCTGTGAAAAGTGCAAAGTGTGCATCAATTTGTGCTCTTCAAATGAGTTTTAAAATGTTTATATTATTTTAAAAATTTGTTCAGGAAATTTTTTATAAATGTAATTTCGTATTATTCATTTTTTTATAATTATATTATACATTATATCCGATTTTACATATTTATTACATATTCTTACAGTTTTCATTATATATTTAGGCACGAATTTTGACGTTTCAGCGTAGCTCAGTGCATCAATTGATTTCTCTGCAGCGCCTCTGACCGGGAGGTCCTAGGTTCGAGACCTGACGGCGGCAGGATTTTCGAAACTAGCTTTACAGCTAAGTCGAATTCAGTCGCTGTCTGGAGGAGAATTCTAGCGGCCGGCTGTTCTGATCGGTAGTTTTCCATGGTTTATCCGATCAACACAAGGTGAATGCCGGAGCAGTACCCTAACAAACGGACCACGGACCGCGCGCGATCTGTCCTTCCTCTTCCTTGTCCTATCGTCTCCTCTTACACACACACTTACACTAACATGCACCATACTATCACATATTCCGGGAGACCGATCGGGAGCTTAGAGCTTGTCCCGGCTGGGGCGGTGCCCCGCTGGTGGGATAGTCCTGGTTAGGGGGAAACCCCACTAGCCGACGGTAGGTCAGCGCCGGATCTCGCCATCCAGCGGGGAACGATCACCGCCATTTCCCGAGAAAAAACATGCACTACACTAACGGAACTAATGGCCAGAGCAGTTGACGTGCCCGGAAACACGAAAAAATCAATCAATCAATTTACTTATGTTGCCAGCACTAGCTGTCACTTTGGCTCATCCTTAGGAAAATCGCTCTATACTGGAGACGCAGTGGGACGAAGCGCGTGTTCTAGGAAGGCGAGAGGCAGCGCCCCCGCAGCCTGGTGACACCCGCCTTGGCGAAACGAGGTCAATTCCATTAGTCGCTAGCGCCGTGCACCATCGAAAGGATCTCGTGTGTTATTAAATGCACTACACTACCACATATTCTGGAGCTTAGATCTTGTTCCGGCTGGGGCGATGCCCCGCTGGTGGGAGAGTCCTGGTTAGGGGGAAACCCCGCTAGCCGACGGTAGGTCGGGCGCTTCATTCGGAGAGTGGGCCTGCGTTACAACGGTGCACGGGGCTTTGAAAGGTGTGACTGCATTACGATACTTAGAGACAGGGGACAATGCAGAATCAAGTGTGGAGAGAACACTAACTCTGGAGAATGATCTAGTGAAATTACAGATGAAGAATATACGAAGAAAACAATTGAAAATAATTGATTTAATGTCAAATAAATTTATTAAATTTTTCATTTCGTGCTGTTTTTATATTGTAACGTATTTTGTAACGTATATTGTAACGTATTGTAATGTATCTCTATATTAATAATATTATTGTGGGAAAATTCTATTTAATTTTGACATCATCGGATATAGTGTAACGTCGTGGGTAGGGATCTACACTACAAAGAAACAGACACGAGTGGGTATTTACAATTTATTTACAATAAATTATTGACATGAACTAAAACCTCACTCTAAGGCGTTTGTCGGAGCTACCTGCCGCAGCCCCCACTCCCAACACGCGCCTTGCGGCCGCGCCTGCGAGTAGCCAACTCGGCCGATTCGCAACTGGGCACCTCACGTGCCTCGGCAGACCATCTGCCCTGAAGTATAAGGCATACTTCACCGTGTCCGAACCTCGAACACCTACTCGTGCCTTCAGCACTTCCGCGCCAGACTTGGCCGGACACGTTTTGCGGTGTTTTGCCGCGAGGAAACCAGAATCGTTACCCCCGAAGGGTCCTGCGACGCACCTTAATTTAGACCCGAGTCACATGACCTCCTACGTCATCTTCCCCCCACGCACTCGTCTTGAAGCGAGTGCCACCGACGCCGCATTTTGTGCCCGGCGTCTACGAACCAACCCCCTACCCTCTGGGATTTCCGTGAGGGGTGGCCTTTGTTCGGGAGCCTATATTTGGCTCCCTCATCCCCATACCTTGCAACTTAGGAGCAGGGAGACAAGTCTATGACGCTACAATACTAAACCTCTGATATAGTAAACCAAAAATATTAGTCCTCAGAAGTTAACTATAACCGGAGTCGACTGTACAAGTTTTTCCAAAATGGTTCTATTTTTTCTCTTTTTGCTAAATTGATTGAATGACATAACATAAACGCAATTTTAATGTACTCTTTTGATTTTTCGAAAATCAGGAAAAATTTAACTTGTTTGACATATCTCTCACATCATTAATATTTATATTACTGGCATTATTAAAAAAATATTGGATTTGTGAGTGTAAGTGCTTCAAATGAGTTCTAATAATGTCGAAATTAAGTATCTGAAAAATATGCTTAATTGCACATTTTCAGAATCGCTCAAACATTTCTTCGAGAACTATTTCAAATTCTTCAATGAAAATGTGAAGTTATGACTAGATTTTATTCCTCTGTTATATTATTTGTGTCATATTTCAATTCTAGAATTATGGGACAGAATCAATTGAGAAAATGTTAAAAAATATCTTTTAGACGCCGATAGTAGCTGGGAAGAGGATGGTGCTAAACCGAATAGTTAGTCCAGACTAGCTTAGGAAACTAACTAGTACGAGAAAGTTTGTGACTCTCTGTAGCACCACTAATTTATGGTTTGTTTTCTTATATACAGTAGTTTTTTGTTTATCATTTTTATCAAGCCACTTCCTATTTACCAAAACAGTTAGTTGGAAGTGACGTAACAGGAGATTGAAATATGGTTGTCAAACGTCATTTAGTTAGAAGGCAGTCTCGATGGATATATTTTGATTTTCTACGTAGTTCCGGGACAGTGTAATCTGGATATCAACCTTTCAATGGATATAACGGAATTTCTGCGCATTGCGTTCATGTTTCGCTTCTCTAGAATACAGTTGTAACTAAAACTAGTGGTGTTGCAACTGCACATACTTTCTCGTACTATTTCTAAATTTGCAATTTTTGGAAATTCAAAGAGTTGAACGAAAATGAGACCCGCGCTATTCTTTGAAGCGTCCCTTCTTTCATTCCAGGAAAAGAATTGAAAAAAAAATTGGAGTGCTTTTTTGAGAAAATATTTTTTTAGAAATTATATATAAATAATATCAAGTCAAAAATATGCGAAACCTCTCGTATTTTCAAAAAATAGTGCATGACCTTTTTTTAAGAGCTGATGATTCAAAACACTTTGTCTGAAGCAAACATTTTTATCTTTAATTTTATTGGTTTCAAATGTTAAATTTTTGCAATTTTCAAAGAAACGGAGAGCTCGCCGAAAATGGGACTAGCAATGTATTTTTTACCGGCTCTCATTACAAATGAGGAGAAAAATTAACGAAAAAATTTGGAGCGGTATTTGAGAAAAAATGATAAAAAAAATTAAAATGCTTGCATTTCGCGCAAAATTACATATTTTCCAAAAATTGAATTTAAACTTATTTGAAGGTCTGTCTTTAAAGAACAGATATCATTGAGGAAAAAATACTATCTTCTTCGTAGTTACAGGACCCTTAAAACATGGTTCTGGCTACATCACGTACTCCCCGCAGGGGGGGGGGGATAGAGATGGCGTAGTTTGTCGCGATCTCTGGTGGAGTGTCGCAGACGACCACTAGGCCCTGAGTCTCGCGGCGTCACTTACGTCGTTAGCTTGAAGGTGCAGGCTGTAAGTAGGTGTAAGCTAAGCTCCTCGTGGCCGGGCAACCGGCCACCCACCAGTTGGGCCTATGGCGCACGCCGACCTTGGAGCAGGATCGGGTGAAGAATACTCTTTGGAGTATTTGGATCCTACTTAAAAGTCCGGCGGGACATCAGTCACCACCCGCCAGGTTGCTCCGGTATCGGCGTTACCCACGTCGTGAGCTGGCGGTAAGCAATGGGGAGACGGGATGTGGGCTCCGAGCCGCCCGTGCCTTAGTCCGGGTGGCCCCCAGTTGGGCTCTCGGATTCGTCGTGGCAGTGGCCCGATACTCTGGGCAAAGAGGAGGGAATTTATTCCCGGCGCATGTGAGTGGCGCATAGTCGAGACTCCGCCACTAGCCTGGATAGCTAGTAGCTCTGAGCTGGCAGGGCGGCCCCTACCCAGGCTTTGTATGGCGAGGTTACTGTGAAGGTCAACTGGGTTCCGGCTGTATCCGGACATCGGCCTGTCGGCGTCACGCGTCAGCGGGGAGTGAGGATAAAGCCGAAAAGGCATAGGTGCCCGCTCTGGGGATTTGCCCCCCCGATGAAGTGAATTAGTGTGGAGTAGCAGGCCACACGGGGTAATTACATCACGTGCTCCCCTCAGGGGGGATAGAGATGGCGTAGGTTGTCGCGATCTCTGGTGGAGAATCGTAGACGACCACCCGGACCCTGAGTTTCTCGGCGTCGCTCACGTCGTTAGCTTGAAGGTACAGGCAGTGAGAAGGCGATGCTAAGCTCCTGGTGGCCGGGCAACCGCCACCCACCAGTTGGGCCTATGGCGCGTCGGCCTTGGAGCAGGATTGGGCGAAGGATGCTTTTCGGAGTACTCCGGATCCCACTTGGTGCTCGTTCCCCACGGCGCAATCCCGATTTCATACCCGACCGAAGCAAGTTGCGCCTGTGCGCTTTCCTTACAAATGTCCTAGTGTCTATTACTGTGTGACAATGAAAAAGCACACCGTAAGGTTAAAGTCCGGCGGGAAACTCGTTACCTCCCGTCAGATCCGGGTGGCCCCCAGTTGGGGATTCGTCATGGCAGTGGCCGGATACTCCGGGCAAGGAGGAGGGAACTTGTTCCCGGCGCATGTGAGTGGCGCATTGTCGAGACCCCGGTACTAGCCTGCATAGCTAGGAGCTCTGAGCTGGCAGGGCGGCCCTCACCCAGGCATTGAACGGGGAGGTTGCCGTGAAGGTAAACTGGGTTCCGGCTGGATCCGGCCGTCAGCCTGTCGGCGTTAGCGCGTCGGCGAGGGGTGAGTATAAAAGCCCATGAGGCCAAGGTGCCCACCCCGGGGACTTGTCCCCCTGATGAAAGTGACAAGTGTGAAGGTGGTAGACCACACGGGTTTATACAACACGTACTCCCCGCAAGGGAGGACCACGATGGCTTGGTTGGCGTGGCCTCTGGTGGAGTGTCGTAGACGACCACCCGGACCCCGAGTCTCGCGGCGCCGCTCACGTCGTTAGCTTGACGGTGCAGGCAGAGAGCAGGCGATGCTAAGCTCCTGGTTACCGGGCAACCGGCCACCCACTAGTTGGGCCTATGGCGCGTCGACCTTGGAGCAGGATTGGGTGAAGGATGCTTTTCGGAGTACTCTGGATCCCACTTTAACATCCTGCGGGAAAACTAATACCACCCGTTAGGTTGCCCAGGTTCCGGCGATACCCACGTCGTTAGCTTGAAGGGGCAGGTCGTGAGGAGACGGGATGAGGGCTCTGAGCCTCCTGGCCTCCAGTTGGGCTCTCGGATTCGTCGTGGCAGTGGCCCGATGCTCTGGGCAAAGAGGAGGGAATTCGTTTCCAGCGCATGTGAGTCGAGACTACGGTACTAGCCTGGATAGCTAGGGGCTCTGAGCTAGCAGGGCAGCCCCTACCCAGGCATTGAACGGGGAGGTTGCCGCGAGGGCAAACTGGGTTCCGTCAGGATCCGGACATCAGACTGTCGGTGTACTTGTGCGTCGGCGGGAGGTGCGGATAAAAGAGGAAGGGCCATAAGTGCCCACTGCGGGGTTAATAGTCCCCTGGTAAAGCAAGTATATGTGGCGCTGTAGACCACGCAAAATACACCATGTGTTTGAGGAAGTAATTTACTATGTACAACAGGATTTATCGTTACCAGGGCTCGGCAATAAGAGTTCTTTTTGTCATAAATTAGTCGTTTTCCGGCGCCCGATTACATAGCTTTCTCTTCTTACGAAGAACGAGCGAGAAAGTAAAAGAAAGAGAATTAAATAATTTTTTGACATAATTTGCAAAAATTATTTGAAATTTGCAGTCGGTGGTACAAGACGTAGTGAAAGACGTAGTGGATGACATAGTGGATGACGTTGTGGAAGACATAGGACGTGGAAAAGGTAGTGGGAGACGTAGTTAAAGACAGTGGAAGACGTAGAGAAGAACGTAAAGAAAGACGGAATTGAAAATTAATTTTTTCAGTAATTTGGTTAGTCTTTTTTTGTGAAATTTTTAGAACGCATTGACCATTATTGAGAACTCTTATAATATTTCGATTTTTCCGATTTTTGCCCGCAACACGTTCTATGCTTTTGAATTTACTTTTTTAATTCTTGAAGACCTTTTTCAAGAAGTCTAGAACTTTTTGTTTGAGCCTCATAGCTCTCAAAATATTTAGGATTTTTGAAATTCACCCGGTCAACCTCACACACCTGCGATTTTAGAACGAAACGATAATACCGGTGAGTGAATTTTGGGGGTCTGAGATCCTCTTCGAAATATTGTTAATCACCAGTCGCATGAACATGGACAGGTAAAATTGTCCCGACGCTCGAGCGTGTTAAGGAGATCTGACCACTGTTTCATTTAGCGCACATAACTGTAAACTGAAACAGTACTGCCCACTGTTTGTAGGTTTATACGAATCACGTGTACCGCGTGATTCACACAGGAGGGAATGGATCACAAATGCGAAAGATATACACAAAAAAATATTTAATAATATAATACTTGCTGATGAAACAACATTTTATTGATAATGTTGCTTTTCAAAATTTTCATTAATTTGCATGTTTAAACATATTTATCACATATAATTACATGTTTATTTAACAAGGTGGCATTGTATGAAGCAAGAAACATTGTTTTTCGTTTGATCATTCAACTTCATCAATCACTCACAGTTTCTTTAATTTACTCTGCTTATCAGTTTTTTTAATCTCAGAGCTCCAGTGAAGACATGAATCAAATAACATCTTAGATATTTCAGTGTTTTACGAATAATGAGAGTAAATTCTTCTATTGATTTAATTGGTTTTATAATAACCTGAAAGACATGCGTTTTCAATAGGTTTTTGGGTTGTTAAAAAGATCCAAATAGTAAACTCAATGTTAAGCTAGTGATTATTAACACTAATTATTTGGTATTTTCCTTAGATGTAGAATATAATGGCTAAACGTTTTGAAAGATTGACCATTAGAAACCTTGAATGGCTCGTTTTCGTTTGATAAATCGCTACGTCCTCCCGTTATAGATGGTCGTGCAAAATTGAAGGTTCCGGGAGTTTTATAGGATGGCGAGCGGCGTCCAACAAACCTTCCCATCAAATAAATACCGACCAATTCGCTGATGACACTGCCTTATACATCTCCGGCACTTCAATACAAACTCATCAATTCCAGCTTCAATAGCATCTAAATCTAATAACAAATTGGGCAAATAACTGGAAAATCAAATTAAATCCCTCAAAATCAGCAGCAAAAATCTTCTCATTGAAAACCTTTGCACATCCATCCCCGCTACTCATAAATAATAACGCTATAAATTGAACCCCAATCACGAAAACAATAAAATATCATTAAATTAAATTTAGACACTAAACTTAATTTGAAATGATTGAATCTGATGGCGGCAGGATTTTCGACACTAGCTTTTCAACTAGGTCGAATGCAGTCGCTGTCTGGAGGAGAATTCTAGCGGCCAGCTGCTCTGATCGGTGGTTTTCCGTGGTTTCTCTGATCAACACCACGCGAATGCCGGAGCAGTACCCTGCCAAACGGACCACGGACCGCGCGCGATCTGTCCTTCCTCATCCTTGTCCTATCCTCTCCCCTTACACACACTAACATACACTACACTATCACATATCCCGGGAGACCGGTCGGGAGCTCAGAGCTGTCCCGGCTGGGGCGGTGCCCCGCTGGTGGGAGAGTCCTGGTTAGGGGGAAACTCCACTAGCCGACGGTAGATCGGTGCCGGATCTCGCCATCCAGCGGGGAATGATCACCCCGAGAAAAATCATGCACTACACTAACGGGACTAATGACCAAAGCAGTTGACGTGCCCGGAAACACGAAAAAATTAAATCAAATCAAATTTTTGGGTACAGCCGGCAAGTCAAACCGAAGATCCTGAGATGATTCGAAACACAAAAATTGAGATACTTATGCAACGGACTGTGGTTCGTAACCAACAATAATTTGTACAAAGATTTGAACATCTCAACTGTGGCAGAGGCTATCACCGAGCGAAGAAAGAGTCTTCAGACGAGACTGGGCTACCACCCGAATCAACAATCAGTGAGCATGTTGGATTGATTTGATTTTTTCGTGTTTCCGGGCACGTCAACTACTTTGGTCATTAGTCCCGTTAGTGTAGTGCATGTTTTTTTCTCGGGATATGCGCGATGATCTTTCCCCGCTGGATGGCGAGATCCGGCGCCGACCTACCGTAGTGGGGTTTCCCCCTAATCAGGACTCTCCCAGCAGTGGGGCACCGCCCCAGCCGGGACAAGCTCTAAGCTCCCGACCGGCCTCCCGGAATATGTGATAGTGTAGTGTATGTTAGTGTAAGTGAGTGTGTGTCATGGGAGAGGATAGGACAAGGAAGAGGAAGGACAGATCGCGCGCGGTCCGTGGCCCGTTTGGTAGGGTACTGCTCCGGCATTCGCCTGGTGTTGATCGGAGAAACCACGGAAAACTACCGATCAGAGCAGCCGGCCGCTAGAATTCTCCTCCAGACAGAGACTGAATTCGACCTAACTGAAAAGTTAGTGTCGAAAATCCTGCCGCTATCAGGATCATGTTGGACATCAGTTAAGATGTGTGTAGACTAAAACGTGAACATATTCTAGATTTACTCTTTAGATTCTCTTAATTGTTACTTACATCTTCGTATAGCATTTACTAATTGTTCAAAGTGAACAGATTGTAAAATAGCAGTACAGAAAAAATCTCCCTGCACGAAGTCTATGCCGGAAGTTTAAATCTTTATATGGCTTGCCAGAAATAAGTAGCGACTCAATTTTGGTAAACAAACCGTTTGATATGTTGTGCATTCTATACCTGTATTTAGTTCCTTCTTATTGAAAATATATACTACTTATTTTTTAAACAATTGTGGGGGACATGGTTTCATGTGTTCATAGACATATTTCGGTTTGCCAGGGGCCCGAACTAGAGTTTGCCAGATGTGCATGTGTTTGAGAGAATTGTTCTCTATTTCTATTACGGATTCATTAATTAAAAATAGATATAGTGAACATGTAAAATGATCTTATCCAACGAAGAAAAAATATTCAATGAGTGAACAACTGTTGGTGAAGCTTTTAGTGCTCATTATGACAAGTTTTTAACCTCGATTAGAGCTGACTTTGCTCTCATGGCAATCATGGCTAGTCCATGCAGTTGTCGTCTACAATACTTTCAATATTATGCATCAGTCCTGGTCTCCAATGCTCACACAGAAAGCATTTTGAGCGTAATGAAAAATGTTTGGACAGACAAACCAACAGGAGGAGGTTAAATCAGGTTGAGGACAGCTGTGCATTTTTCTAACATTCCATATATTCCATTCCATATAACATTCCATAAGAAATTTAAGGATTATTATAAAAGGAAAATAATACAAACGTTCCTCAGTCAACTAAGAAATATTGTTGAAAGCAGTTAATATATTAAATTAAAGAATAAAATGGTTTCAAATCAAAGAATGTTATTCAAAGATAATTGCAGTGAAGCAGGTAATTGTGATGTTAGTATATTTGATTATAAATTATTGCGAGCTGTACAATTATTCAAAGATCTTATTACATTCAAAGAGACAATTGTGGTATTATTATATGTATAATCAATAATTATTCAAAAATGGGTCATTATTATTTAAGGAACATCTACTCCTCTCCCCTCCGGTTCACTATTTTCTGAAAACATTTCTGGCAACCCTAGTCCGAACTTGCGCATTCAATATCATGTTCAGTTGGATCTGTTCGGTGCTCGGTTCCTTTTGGTTGCCTGACATCGTGTATTCAACTTTATTTACCTTTCTTACACTTATCGATTCCATTTATTACGATCCGAGCTATCGCGTGCCACCCCATTTACAAATAAAAGTTCGAACCAAATATCCTTTTTTGTCGATTTCTAAGCGCCCTCGTATCTCGCACGCGGTCGGCCGCTGTAACTTTGAGGTTGTTTGTTTTCTTGGCCAATCCATTGGCGGAAAAGTGCTTGATTTCCTCTCGCTTCGTTCGCCGACTAACAATTCTGTTGGATTGATTGATTTTTTCGTGTTTCCGGGCGCGTCAACTGCTTCGGACATTAGTCTCGTTAGTGTAGTGCTTGTTTGTTTATCGGGAGATGGCGGTTATCTTCCCCCGCTGGATGGCGAGATCCGGCGCCGACCTACCGTCGGCTAGTGGGGTTTCCTCCTAACCAGGGCTCTCCCACCAACGGGGCACCGCCCCAGCCGGGACAAGCTCTCAGCTCCCGACCGGTCTCCCGGAATATGTGGTAGTGTAGTGTATGTGAGTGTAAGTGTGTGTGTAAGGGCAGAGGATAAGACAAGGAAGAGGAAGGACAGATCGCGCGCGGTCCGTGGCCCGTTTGGTAGGGTACTGCTCCGGCATTCGCCTGGTGTTGATCGGAGAAACCACGGAAACCTACCGATCAGAGCAGCCGGCCGCTAGAATTCTCCTTCAGACAGCAGCTGAATTCGACCTAGCTGAAAAGCTAGTGTCGAAAATCCTGTCGCCGTCAGGACTCGAACATAGGACCCCCCGGTCAGAGGCGCTGCAGTGACATCAGTTGATGCACTGAGCCACCGCTACCGGTCAATTCTGTTGGAAGTGGAGAGGGGAGGGGAAGCAATGCCACCGAGTAGGGGCCATGAGGAAAACGCTGGAGAGAGAGAGAGAGAGAGAGAGAGAGAGAGAGAGAGAGAGAGAGGAGAGAGAGAGAGAGAGGGGGGGAGTCAATACATATTCGTGTTCTAGTTTAAGTGTAATCGTTGTGTATTGTAGTGATTTTTTCATGTGGATCCGTTGGAATCATTTTATTACTGAAATGGTATGCTGTTGGTGATTGCAATAATTGTACCCATTACTTCTGTGCACCATACCGCTACTACGTAATCGCTACTACGTAAATAAATAAGTAAGTAGTTGAGTATATTAATTGAAATTTCAGTTATATTTTGCGATCATCATTTTGCATCGTTTGTAGTTGGACTATAGTTATTACGTATTGATTTTCCTGCTTCAAAGTGATTGAAGTAATACTTGAAGTGAAGGCGAATTTAAATTTTACATGAGTTATAAAATAAGCGCAAAAAAGTTCTGTTGTAGCACCATAAGTTATATTCTGCAAATAGGGATCCAAAAATGAATAAATTGCGACAAATAATAGTTGATGCCAATAGAAACCAGCCGGGAGGAGTAATGGTGACAAAACCGAAAACCAGACGAAACAGATTAGGAAAGTAACTATTACAAGAAAGTCTGTGCCATTCTGTAGCACCACAAGTTTATTTGAACATTTTGAAAATGTATCAGGGACTTCATGTAAAGTATCCCCAATATTAAAACATCAGTTTCAAATTCAAGGGGCCGCTACATGAGTCAAATCGATCGAGGAATATCAAATTTGGAGAAAATCGACTGAACGATTTAGCCGCAAGCGTTGTTCACAGACCGACAGACAGACGGACATTCAGACGGGCAGACGTTTTGCCATCAATTGGTTTTTCGGTATCACGGACCCACGAAACAGGAATTCTGGCTATACCACGTATTAGAGTATATTTTTTCTAAATGTAGCAACCGGCCTTATCTTTACAAGGACCTTTACTTAAGCCTTATCTTATCTTTACAAGGGCACTTTTTCTTTACAAGGGCACTAACTAGAGTTTTTCTGCCGAAAATTCGCCGTTTTGTGCGCAGCATTACATAACTTTCTCTCTACTGCGTGATCGGTTGCGAGAAAGTAACTAGTGGTGCTAGAGATTGCGCGATTGATTGATTTATTAGTGATTCTGGGCGAGTAAATATATTAGGCCATTCGTCCTGTAAGCATAGTGCATGCTTTCTGAAGATGAGACATGATCTTCCCCTCCTGAGTGGTGACATTCGGCACCGACCTTTCCGCTGGCTTGCAGTTTCCCGGTCAGAGCAGCCGGCCGCTAGAATTCTCCTCCAGATAGCGATTATATTAGATTGATTGATTTTTTCGTGTTTCCGGGCGCGTCAACTGCTTTGGTCATTAGTCCCGTTAGTGTAGTGCATGTTTTTTCTCGGAGATGGCGGCGATCTTCCCCGGTGGATGGCGAGATCCGGCGCCGACCTACCGTCGGCTAGTGGGGTTTCCCACTAACCAGGACTCTCCCACCAGCGGGGCACCGCCCCTGCCGGGACAAGCTTTAAGCTCCCGACCGGTCTCCTGGAATATATGGTAGTGTAATGCATGTTAGTGTAAGAGTGTGTGTAAGGGGAGAGGATAGGACAAGGAAGAGGAAGGACAGATCGCGCGCGGTCCGTGGCCCGTTTGGTAGGGTACTGCTCCGGCATTCGCCTGGTGTTGATCGGAGAAACCACAGAAAACTACCGATCAGAGCAGCCGGCCGCTAGAATTCTCCTCCAGACTGCGACCGAATGCGACCTAGTGTCGAAAGTCTTGCCACCGTCAGGACTCGAACCTAGGACCTCCCGGTCAGAGGCGCTTCAGTGACATCAGTTGATGCACTGCGCTACCGCTACCGGTGATTATATTCGATCTAGCTATGTAGCTAGTGTCGAAAACTGTTTAAAAAATAGCATTTAAGCGTTACTGTAAATGCGAAACTTGAAGCTCTTTTTCACAGAAAACTATTTAGGTTTCGAAAAACTTAATTGGAAGTCATTTGAAGCTCTTCCCCTTACAAATACAAGGAAGGTGTTTACAAATCTCAGGAAATGTTCATATTAACGGCGTGAGAGATTTAAAAAAAAATTATATTTGTGTAATTTTTTTAAAAAACAGAAGAAGACGTCGAAATGAACTTTAGGTGATATTAAACAGTGCAACTAGCACTATTCGTTCCCAAAGTTTGAAGAAAACATTTCGAGCAGTTTTTGAGAAAATGGCGTTTGCGCGTTACTGAAAATGCTGAATTTTGAGCTCATTTGAATAAAAACTGAGAAAAACGAAGCTATGACATCTTTATAAGTGGATTTTACTCTATTCTTTGAAAATATCCAAAGAAAAATTAGGAGCAATTTTTGAGAAAAGTTTGAAAATGTCTAAGGGGCTTTATGTATAGTACCACTAAATTGTAAAGAATGTTTTTCAAAATGACAAAGCTTCGAGTCGAGCCAGATCGAACGGCAAATATCCATTTTGGGAAAATGGATATTCTTACGTATAGTTTAGGCACTAGTAGTTATCACAGACGGAAAAAACAAAAAATAAAACAAAACAACAACAACAAAAACACTTTTTCGGTATCGGGAGACGTCAAAATGTGTACTTCCTTCGAAATCTCGAAATCGATTCTCCAGAGTATTAGATAACTTCCTCTATACTGCGTATTGTACTCCGCATATACGTAGTATGTATACGTGAAAGTAAAAATCGGCTCTTTTTCCTGCAGCATTACGTAAGATTCTTTCTACACAGTAGATGTAAGGAAATCAAAAGAGAGGGAAAGAGTGCCTTCGTCAGCGACAGAGTGAGAGTGAGAGAGTGTGAGAGAGTGAGAGAGAAAGAGAGTGAGAGAGAAAGAGAGAAAGGGAGTGAGAGGAGTACGAGAAAAAGGAGAGGGAAGAGAGAGAAACGCGTGAAAGAAAAAGTTACAAAGGCAGTGAGAGAAACCAAACAGGAAAATGCCGCACTGACGTCTTGCCCTCCCGTTTCCTTTTACGCAACTATAATTAATTAGCTTCTAAGCAGATACTGTCTGTTTGTCAATGCTGCAGATGATCGAGGTCAATTTGAACTCCAAATTGATAATGCCTTCGAAGCGTCAGGCAAATGCAGTTAGAGGTCAGGGATTTTTTAACAAGTGATTTCGTTAATTCGATGTTTCTTAAACGCTTATTGTAATAATGTTATATTGATATATACATCTTAGTTGAATTCATTTCTGAAATGAGATATTTATTGTGTTCAAATGGTGTGGTATAAAAAGTAGAAAATAAGTTATGGAATAAGTTCCTTTTGCAACTCATTTTTTAAAATTTGTTAAAAATGTATCACGTATACAATAATTTTACTAATGATATTTAGTTAGATTTGGATAAAATATATTAGATTTATTTATGTTAATAGTTAAGTTATATTAGCTCAGAAGGTTTTTAAAACAAAACTAGTAGCGTATGATCAAAAAAAAGTTTTATTAGCACAATAAACAATACTAAGATAAAAGTGAAAAATGCCTAATCATTTTACTAACAAGTACGTACCGTCTTTGGGGTTACTTTGTACCAGAACTTTTTTTTTTTACTTTCTCGTATAGTTACGTATACACGGGAGTAATATACGAAGTATAGAGAAAGTTATATAATGCTGCGGAAAATCGATTTCGAGATTTCAACGGAAATTAATGTTTTGCGGTCCGTTACCGAAAAAGTGTTTTTTTCAAAACGTCTTTTTCATCTGCCGTCCATCATACCTACGGTCTTCGTCAAATTGAAGAAACCATACGGCTCTATTTGAAGCTTTGAAATTTTGAAAATCATTCTTTAAAATTTGTTGGTACTTTACATGAAACCCCCCGGACATTTTCAAAATTTTCTCAAAAACGGTTTTACCGGGAGCGGTAGCTCAGTGCATCAACTGATGTCACTGCAGCGCCTCTGACCGGCAGGTCCTAGTTTCGAGTCCTGACGGCGGCAGGATTTTCGACACTAGCTTTTCAGCTAGGTCGAATTCAGTCGCTGTCTGGAGGAGAATTCTAGCGGCCGGCTGCTCTGATCGGTAGTTTTCCGTGGTTTCTCCGATCAACACCAGGCGAATGTCGGAGCAGTACCCTAAGAAACGGGCCACGAACACCGCGCGATCTTTCCTTCCTCTCCCTTGTCCTATCCTCTCCCCTTACACACACACACTTACACTAACATGCACTACACTACCACATATTCCGGGAGACCGGTCGGAAGCTGCGAGGTTGTCCCGGCGGGGGCGGTGCCCCGCTGGTGAGAGGTTTCATTTGATATTCTCTAAGTACATTAGAATTTACCATTAAACATTTTTAATGACATAAACAAGTTTTGTTAACAACTTTTCCCCGTAACATGGAAGTGGAAGGATAGAAAAGAGGGCTAGTTTAACATCTCACACGGGTATGCTAATTATGATTTAATTGTCAAAACAAAGTACAAAATAAGAGCAATTTACAAAACAGCCTAAGGCCTAAGCAGGGTTAACAGATATTTCTGCGAAAATTCGCCTTCGGAGGGATAAAAATCTTCCCAATTCAGACAAATGACTGTGATGAAAAACGATGAACTGTTAAAGAAGCGAGTTCTGACATTGGGGCAGGTAAAATCAAAATTGCTGACCTTTTACGAGATGTTTACAACTAAATACCATTATGCATAAAGTTGCCATCGTATGCCTATCGTATGCCATCAATATTTGCGCAATTTTTAGAAAAAGGTGACCACAATTATATGCCTATTTATTTAAAATATAAAAAAGGCGGCTCTGTCATATAATTGTACACATGAAGGGGTTTCATATCTAAAACTCTTGCCCTATCTAAACTCTTGCTCATATCTAAAACCCATCTTACAGGTTGGTTGGTTCGTTGTTAGTGATTCCGTGCGCGTCAACAGCTTAGGTCATTAGTCCTGTAAGTGCAGTGCATGTTTTACTCCAGGAGATGGCGGTGATCTTCCACCGCTGGATGGCGAGATCCGGCGCCGATCTACCGTCGGCTAGTGGGGTTTCCCCCTAACCAGGACTCTCCCACCAGCGGGGCACCGCCCCAGACGGGACAAGCTCTAAGCTCCCGAGCGGTCTCCCGGAATATGTGGTAGTGTAGTGCATGCTAGTGTAAGTGTGTCTTTGTGTGTGTGTGTGTGTGTGTGTGTGTGTAAGGGGAGTGGATGGGACAAGGAAGAGGAAGGACAAATCGCGTGCGGTCCGTGGCCCGTTTGGTAGGGTACTGCTCCGGCATTCGCCTGGTGTTGATCGGAGAAACCACGGAAAACTACCGATCAGAGCAGCCGGCCGCTAGAATTCTCCTCCAGACAGCGACTGAATTCGACCTAGCTGAAGAGCTAGTGTCGAAAATCCTGCCACCGTGTGGAGTGGGAACCTAGTACCTCCCGGTCAGAGGCGCTGCAGTGACATCAGTTGATGCAGTGAGCCACCGCTGCCGGACACACAGAAGATATCAATATTTATTTAAGTAAAATAAAAGCATCATATCGCCCAAATACCTCCCAGGAAGCAAGGGACTCTGCCCATTGGGCGGAATCCCGCAAAATGCATTTTCTTCCCATAAGTCAACGCCTTTTTTTTCTTCGCCCAATTGGCGGAATTCCGCCAAATATGGCATCCTGGAGCCCGAGTGCTGAGGTTCATCTCAAGGCCTAAAGTACTCCGTACAAAGGAGAAAGCCTTATACTTGCGATTTCGTAACGTGGCGCATTAGGGACTTTTTTTTTTAAATGTTGCGTCCTTAATTTTTATGATATCATCATGGACGCAACGCGTCTCTTCGCCGCTGTCGAGCGTTGAGCGCCGAGAATTATCTTCACGATGAAATATGGCACGGCTTTTCGCGTCTTTCTCGGCCGTGCCTCTAGATGTAGCTTGATCTGCAGCACTGCTTGATACGGTCGAGATCATGCAACATCTGGCGGAACGACCGAGAAAGACGCAAAAGGTCTTCTAGGGGTCATTTTCCATCTTGAAGATAATACCCACAGCTGGCACATTATAAAAATAAATTGTTTGGAGCAAGCGCTGACTGCCTTCCCGCGTGGGAAATACGAGGAAATGCTTGGCAACTGCCAGGGCATCAGGATCATCATTCGGTCGAGAGATAGTCTTCTCGAAGATACTACGCTTCCTCCAAACCCAAGAACTGAAAGTACTATTTAAGTTATTATTTCGTATTTTAACTTTTACGAAATTTACAAACACATGAACCAAAAGTAGTATTTTAAGTTATTATTTCGTATTTTAACTTTTTACGAAATTTACAAACACATGAACCAAAAGTAGTATTTTAAGTTATTATTTCGTATTTTAACTTTTACAAATTTTACAAACACATGAACCAAAAGTAGTATTTTAAGTTGAAACTGAAAGTTAAAACATCGGGTTAATAAATAAATGTTCAAAACATGGATGTTTCTATAAAAACATCGATATCGATTGTACTCTCTAAACCAGGCATGTCAAGGTCGGGGACAAGAGAATAAGCTTACTAGAGCTCGCGAGCCCTGCGTCCCTAGAAACTGGTGCGAGATTTAAAAGTAAGACTTGTACAAATATCTATGGAGTGGCGGTATGTCACAGGACACCGGGCCCACAACAGTCTTTGGGAAAAGTTACTTGCCATTTATAGTCACAAAATTAGCTAAATTAATTCCCATTTTCTCTTTAAGACAAAGAAATGATCCATTAAAATGAAATAATACATCAGTCAGACTTCAAATTATCAATTGAGAGTAAAATAAAAAAATGAATGAAAATAACCTTGGTTTTGTAATCCCGTTTTCTTCAGAGTGATATAAAAACATGACCTTTCTACGTTCAGGTTAAAAGGTTTAACAGATAATATTCTTGTCTCTTAAAAGCGCTGTCCGTCGATAAGTGAGAATTGTTAACTTATAGACTTTTTAATTAATTTCCCTTTATCGCTAAATAAATAAACAACTGAATATCATAACAAAACACAACGAAAACAAGGAAAGAATTCGCCATTCGAACATATTCTTGTCACTTAGCAAAGATTATGTAAGTGACAATTTAATAAGAAAATGAACACAAAAAATTAATATGTAGTGAAGAATATAAACATAATACAGTTCTCGGTTATTTGATAGAAAAAAAATCTGGCAAACATATTTTCGTATGAAGCCACTATTCACCGCCTCGCGCTGTTCCACCTTACACACGTACACACCAATATATATAATATTTATTCTTAAATTCTATTTACATAGCTAACGTATGGCCTAGCTTACAAACTAGATACTTACAAACTAATTTAATCTACTTTGTCTTATATCCTGGCTTAATTTAACAACGAACATTATTTACATTATTTACATTAAGCAGTACATACACATATAACACAAAAACATACGCTTATAAACATTTAAATCGCGATTGCACGAGTCATCCACAGACCATCCTCTCTCATCGATCACAGGGGTATTGTCTTATGTACTCGACTGGGATGAGGTCATCTTGGGCAGAGTGGCGAAAATAGCAGGCAGCGCTCCCTGCTATAGCCTCGGCGACAATGCGCTCACGTAGCACGCGCATCTTTTCGCCAGAGGTAAATTTACGGAGCAGCGCTGCACTTGACTCACACCACTCGCCCAGAGCTCCTACCACGATGGGAAGGAAGCTGACGTGGAAGGAAGCTGGATTTGGAGGGGAAACGAGAGCAAAGTCAGAGGAAGTTTCCCGTGCCCATATACTTGGGTTTTCCTAACCTGGCCGTTGACAGTTGATCAGCTGTTACAGTGACGTCCAATCGAGAGCTACAACGGCGTCACAGTGACGTCACAATGGTGACGCTAAGTTCCCGATTGGACGAAACCGTAACAGCTAATCAGCTGTCAACGGCCAGGTTAGGAAAACCCAAGTATAGGAGCACAGCGCTCCCCAGGCTGGCAAGTAGTTCGTGCAGGCGCGGTTTGACGTGCCTGCCCTAAGGGAAACTGCGTGTGAAGTGCGCTGGTTGTGAGTGGCTACGAATTGTGGCGACCCGATTGCCGTCGGAACTCTTCCGAACTACAGACGACTTCCGTTGGTCAGACTTCGAACAGCTGGTCGTGATTTGTGAGAGAGCTTTTAAGGAATGAGTGATGCTATAAGAGCACATAGTTTCTCGCGTAATTTCTAACTTTTCCAATTTTCGAAAATTACGAGTTGAACAAAAAAATTAGACCTGCGTCATTTTTTTAGCGTCCTTCGCTCTATTCATGAAAAAAATTAAATAAATTATTTGGTGCCCTTTTTGAAAAATTTGTGATGTAAATTGCAGAAATTATTTTCTAGTAGAACTTACGCGAAAACTGTTCGTGTTTTTCAAAAAACCGTACATGACCTTATTTGAAAATCTAATTTATTTGAATAGATTTTATTTAATCTCTACTATCAATTTTCTATTTTGTAATGTTAGTTTTAACAATTTTCAAAAATATAGAGAATTCGCCGAAAATAGGAACAGCAATTTTTTACCAGCCTTTGATACATAAGAAGAAAAAATTTAAAGGAAAAATTTGGAGCTGTTATTTTCAGAAAACAGTGATTTATAAGTTGCTTACATTTCTCGAAAATTAAAATTTTAAAAAATCTTTAACCAGAGACTTTTATTCAAACGCCGAAAAATTTTAACTTTTGAAATTTTCGAAATATTAGATTTTAACGAAAATACTGCGACACTATATTAAGCCTCCTTTACGGTATTCGATGAAAAAGTTTAATCAACATATTTGGAGCCATTTTTGAGAACGTTTTGAAAATGAAGCTTCATGTAAAATATCTAAAAAATTACACGACCTACCGTGGGCTAGCGGGATTTTCCCCAGGTGTAGTCCACCAGCGGGGCACCGCCACAGCCGGGACAAGCTCTAAGCTCCCAACCGGTGTCCCGGAATATGTGGTAGTGTAGTGCATGTTAGTGTGTGTGTGTGTGTAAGGGGAGAGGATAGGACAAGGAAGAGGAAGGAAAGATCGCGCGCGGTCCGTGGCCCGTTTGGTAGGGTACTGCTCGGACATTCGCCTGGTGTTGATTGGAGAAACCACGGAAAACTACCGATCAGAGCAGCCTTCCGCTAGAATTCTCCACCAGACAGCGACTGAATTCGATATAGCTGAAAAGCTAGTGTCGAAAATCCTGCCGCCATCAGGACTCGAACCTAGGACCTCCCGGTCAGAGGCGCTGCAGCTGTGCACTTCGAGTGTCGCTACCCCGTCGAGTGTCGCTACCGCTGGTGGGAGAGTCCTGGTTAGGGGGAAACCCCACTAGCCGACGTTAGATCGACGCCGGATCTCGCCATCCAGCGGGGGAAGATCACCGCCATCTCCCAGAAAAATCATGCACTACACTAACAGGAGTAATGACCAAAGCAGTTGACGCGCCCGGAAACAAAAAAATCAATCAATCAAGTGCTACTGTGCGCTTTTTTTCGTCTCGAGGGACACGCTGACATTCAGACCGCGCGCGTGTAGCCAAGGTCGCGTATAGTAGAGATTTTACCTTCCTCCAACACCTTCAAAGTCTACGAGCCTAAGAAGACTCTTTTAAAGTATATGCGTGCCAAATTTCAACCAAATATGACGTATGGTTACGAAGATATTATTTTTTTCCACTCAGATTGACCAAATTTGGCACTGTGCATCGTCCAAAAAAAGACAATTGGAAGTGAAGAATTGAGTTTGAGACGATGGTTGCAGTTTGAGACGATGGTTGCAAATCCCCTGCTTTTGATCGATTCTGAACTGAGCGCCAACTGCTTTGGCTGATATCCCCAGAGGCAGGGTTCAGGGGGGGGGGGGCAAGAGGGGGCAACTGTCCGCCCCCGAATATTCGGGCAAATAAAAAAATAATATTTAGACATTTCATTAATTTGAAGATTTTCAAATTTATATTATAAAATACTTAATTTTTTCTGTATTTTGAGAAGAAATTTAATAATAATTAAGTAAACAATAATTTTATTAAGCTGAGCTAATAACATACATTAATAAATTGGTGAACTTTATTTCAGTATTATAAAACGCGCGGGATAATGTTGAGCATTACTGTGAATATCCCGTATCATTTTTCAATTATATTTTGCTTTTAAACCTTTACTTTGAAATTAAAGTTTCAAGCCTAAAATCATGAGCCATAACACTCAAATCAACTCACAAAGCGAAAGAGTAATTCCCATTTACTATTCACTTATGACACACAGAACTGAAATTTCAAAATATAAAACGAAATCCAAGCAGCTGCAATATTATAGTATATGGATTATTAAAAAGTAAATTGTTTAATACAAGCATTCTGCAACTGCTTTTCGTGCATTTTTATTAAAATAAATATTATTTAAACAAAAATTTAAATTATTTTTAATGAAACTAATTTTAAATTTTTGTAAAAACTACCCCCCAAATTTGCCCTCCACAATAAAAGATCCAAAATTTCGCCTCTGGATATTCCTGCAGTGCTTCTGACCAGGGGGGGGGGCAGTTCAGACGGTGACAGCATTTCACACTGGTTGTGCCTTTTTCAACCGCTGTCTGGAGGAGAATTCTAGCGGCCGGTTGCTCTCATTGGTAGTTTTCCGTGGTTTCTCCGATCAACACCTGGCGATTGCCGGAGCGGTACCCTAACAATCGAGCCACGGATCGCGTGCGATCTTTCTTTCTTCTTTTTCCCCTCGTATTTACACACACACGCACACACACTTAGATACACTACACAACCACGCATGCCGGGAGACCGGTCGCTAGCTTATATCTTGTCCTGGCTGGGGCGGTCCCCCGCTGGTGGGAGATACCTGGTTGGGGAAACCACGCTAGCGGACGGTAGGTCGAAGCCGGATCTCACCATTCAGATGGAGAAGACCACTGCCAACGCTTGAGGCAGAAAACATGAACTACACTTACGGGACTAATGACCTTAGCCGTTGATCACTAATAATCAATCAAGATAGGATGGGGAACGTAGTACATGGCTTCCCTTCTCAGATATTTTCTTTAAGTTGGCAGCTGTGGCAGTCACGGTTTTCCTACTTGGAGAGTACCACGGAAAAGCCAATGTATCGGCCTATCGTTATCCCACCGCTCCGTCTTGCTCCCACAAGCCACGCTATCAGGGAGGCTGAACACTACCAAGGAGATTGCGCGGAAGTGGTTCCGTTCGGCGATTGCGCCAGGTCGTTCACGGCGTGAAAGAAATGTTGAGGGACGTTGCGTTCAAGAGGGCTTCAATCATTGAACCAAAGAGTTTTGAGACTTCAGTGACAGGATCTTACTTTCCTATGTATATATTTTGTATGTTGTGACTAGGAAAATTCAAGTTCATCTCTCTGCTATTAATTATTTAATTTATTATTCCTCTACATCATGACTGAAGATATATTTATTATTATTATTATTATTATTATTATTATTATTATTTATATTTTCTTTCTTCCAATTGTTAACAGTACATTTTATACATTGCAAATCCCTTTTGCCCTCCCAATATTTTGCAATATCTATATACCTGTGTATTTGTTTTTTAATTGTCATCGCTGTGTGCAAATGAATTATAGCTATGAAGTTACGATTCATTATATGTTGCTGCATCAAGGAAAAAAGGTTTTTTTTGGGGTTAGGTTTATATAAAGGAGCTTACAGTAGTTGAACAAATTTGTTTGTGATATTACATGATTTTGGTATAAATTTAATTGAGTATACAGTGTATTTGTGCTGCTGTATCTTTGTATTATTAGAAATTAATGTTCAATTTAAACATAAATATTAAAAGCGTGACATAATTTTCTTTTATTTTGCATATTTATCGTCAATTTCCTTCCCAGCCTCCAAATTCCGAAATCGTCACATTTATTTTTTAAATGCAAATTATGTGTACATATAAATGAATGAATGAATGAATGAATGAATGAATGAATGAATGAATAAATAAATAAATAAATAAATAAATAAATAAATAAATAAATAAATAAATAAATAAATAAATAAATAAATAAATAAATAAATAAATAAATAAATAAATAAATAAATAAATAAATAAATAAATAAATAAATAAATAAATAAATAAATAAATAAATAAATAAATAAATAAATTAATTAATTAATCAATTAATTAATTAATTAATTAATTAAATTAATGAAATAAAAAATAAATAAATATCCAGGCCTAACAATATTGGACGTGGCGCCGGGCCTCGGCCGCCCCAGCTGCTACCCGTTTTAGTAGATGGCTGTGATTGGCTGATTCGCGTTCCTTACACCTCATCAAAGGTTCAACGCTAGTGGCGTCCTCCTCTGTCACCGTTGGTTTCCCTCACCAGGTCAAATAAAAGCTCGCCGTTACATACATTGGGTGCCGTCTCTGAAAGATACTCTCTGGATTCAATATTAGAGAGTTTGTGCACGCCACAGCGGACAGCACTATCGATCTTCTGCGTATGTGCAGATGCGCGAAAGTGATGCGAAACTGGAATTGCGTGTGCGCAGAAGATCGATAGTGCTTAGTGTTCGAGGGTGCACAAACTTTCTACTGAACGGCTTGACGCCAGGGTCGTTTTAACAGTTTTGGAGGCCCCTGGGACTACGTTAATTTGGGGCCCCCTACTCTTACTTTCACCGATCAACCCCCACATCCAATTTAAAGACAAGTTTTGTCAAAAATAATTAACTTCTCATCACTGAGTGACATTCTCGCATCAACCAACAAGATTTCTTATAATAAATATTATCCAATGATGCGCGACATATCACTCCGTTATGCCAATTTTTTACGTATAGTTTAATCATACATAACGTTTTGTACGGCTTTTATTTTATTTTTTGACAAATTTAGTATAAAATATTTATTTAAGAGCAATCGGGAGCTCTTGAACATTGGAGACCCTTTGGGCCCGTGCGTCATCACGGGCCTGCTTGGCGCGTGGCGGGTGAGAATGGCCTCCCACCAATCATCGTCATCATCATTAGAGACCGGATTTTTATGTAATTGCATACTTTTTGTCTTTTTACTTACTGTTCTCGAATTTGTAATCTTGGCGAATCGTGCCCGTCCTAAAATAATATTCAATTTTTTCGTTACATATTTTTACATATTTGGCCCTTTATGACATATTTTGCATATTTTGATATTTTCACGAAAAAACAATTTTATATTTATTTTCTTCAATTTTATTACATATTTTTTTTAGATTTATTATTAATTCGGTAATTAAGTGTCGTAACTTGGTGACAGAATATCTTCATTTGACATGCATTAATCTCACATTGACTAACAATAAGTTACAAAAAAGAAGTTCATTAAACATATTTTTATGAAAAGAAAATTGTTTTACAGTATCTGCATTTTTTGTACATTATTACTGCATGCTGTCTCCTTCAGGCAGCCCATGTGAAGACGCGTGATGTTCTCATAGTCTCGCGCGTTTGGTTCAGTTATCTCATTGGCGGGAAGTGCGCGTCAGTGACTGAGATTATTGTCACCTTGAGGTGTGAAATGTATCAATGACGTCGCGGATCGTGAATTTTAACCTTAATTTTGGAGAAACATTGGCGATCCCCACGTGTAACATACAATGAGTGCGCTTCACGTTGCAGTGATGTTTGCTGGTCGTAGACATCGCCAGTTTGTACGATGTCTTCCAATTGCGTCTAGTCGGGCTGCAAAACTACAGTCCTGAATAACAATAGATGACGCTTTTACTACTGATGGGAAAGTTGTATGGTGCAAAGTGTGCATCAACTTATGCTCTCCAAATGATTTTTGAGACGTTTGTATTATTTTTAATTTGTTTAGGAAATTTTTAAAATGTAATTTCGTTTATGATGTTAGTAAATTTTAATATTACATATTTCATCCGTTTTCATTTTTTTTACATATTCATGTACATATTTTGACATTTCATACTACATATTTCCGATCTCTAAATCATCATCATCATCCGGCATTTTACGTCAAGGTTAATACTTTTAGGTTTGCAGCTGATGTTCCCTGGCCTGAGTTAATCCCGCTGTCTTCTTGCACCCTTGAGTTCCTTGGCTATATTTTTATTTATCGTATGGTAATACACATGGTGATATATATAAACACCTTATCTGCAGAAATGTAAGATATTGTACCAAAACCAAAACAAACAGAATACAATTCATAAGATACAAATTTAAAGGCAAACATTTAAATTTTTAATGTATTCAATTGCAGCACTAGTTGCCGTCAGGAAATCTTCAAATGGTCCGTCATACGCTCTATCAGGGCATTCCGTTACGATGTGGCGTACGTTTTGTCTAGTTGCTCCACAGTCGCAGTTTGGCGTCAAGACTTTACCCCAAATTGGCTATATTAAGATGACCAGACGTCCCGTATTAGTCGGGACAGTCCCTTATTTTGAGTCACCCTCTCGTATATTTTGACTGGTAAACGGAACGCTAAAATGTCCCTTTTTTGAGATTTGTCAGCATAAAATACCGTCAAAAATATTAAATTTATCATTATATAATCCGATTGTTTCGCATTAATTTATAAAAATTTAAATGCGACAAGATAATGTGCCACGTAATACCAGTGCTTAGAGAGTTGGTTGTAGTTTCTAGGAAGAGACTTGCAGCTTTGGCGTCATTTCAACTGGTATATGTGCCTCTGACCGGGAGGTCCTAGGTTCGAGTCCTGACGGCGGCAGGATTTTCGACACTAGCTTTTCAGCTAGGTCGAATTCAGTCACTGCTTGGAGGAGAATTCTAGCGACCGGCTGCTCTGATCGGTAGTTTTCCGTGGTTTCTCCGATCAACACCAGGCCAATGCCGGAGCAGTACCCTACCAAACGGGCCACGGGCCGCGCGCGATCTTTCCTTCCTCTCCCTTGTCCTATCCTCTCCCCTCACACACACACTTACACTAACATGCACTACACTACCACATATTCTAGGAGACCGGTCGGGAGCTTAGAGCTTGTCCCGGCTGAGGCGGTGCCCCGCTGGTGGGAGAGTTCTGGTTAGGGGGAAACCCCACCAGCCGACGGTAGGTCGGCGCCGGATCTCGCCATTCAGCGGGGGAAGATCACCGCCATTTCCCGAGAAAAAAACATGCACTACACTAACGGGACTAATGACCTACGCGTTGACGCGCCCGGAAACACGAAAAAAAACAACCAAACAAACCGAAAAAGTGGTTCTTTTCAAAACGTCCGTCCGTCAGTCCGTCTGTCCGTCCGTCAGTGAACACTACTAGCGCCTAAACCACACGTACGATCTTTACCAAAGTGAAGAAACCCCTGCCCATCTGGCTCAAGTTGAAGCTTTGAAATTCTGAAAAACATTCTTTAAAATTTGGGAGAACCCGATCATTCTGGGGGCAGTGTTAACATTTGAAATGCTTAAACTCTTAAAACCCTAATCAGGCAGATGGTCCTTCTCTTTATCGTTCGTCAGAACTTGGACCAAAGACTGGCCGAACACAATTCGTTAGTGCATGTATAGGGAGAGTGCGCACTCATACTTACAATTGATTTTTTAGAACTGTATGTACGAAGTACCATTTTTTTCGTGTATTGTACTGAAAATTGGACAAGGAATACGCCTATATTTTTTTCAAATTTTTATCTCATCGAATTTATATAGAAATTTTACATTTTTGAAAAATTTACATTCTTTAAATGAAAAATGTATTTGTTGAAAAATATATTTAGAGAGGAATAAAATAAACTTTTCAAAGTTTTACATGAAGCAAACTAAGAATTTTTATATTTAGTACGTTCGGTGCAACAATTGATAATATTTCGCGAAGTATGCGAAAATTTCAAAATTTAATATAGGTATAACTACACAAATAATCAATTTTCAGGCAAATATAAACACGTGTCTCTTTTTCTGACGTCCAGATTTAAGAGAAAAATTATCGAAAATTTTAAAAAAAGTCGTGTCAACTCTTGTGCGATTTAACGTGGAATGGCTCATTTCCGTTGAAATCTCGAAATCGATTTTCCGCAGTATTACCTAACTTTCTCTACATTACGTATATTACTCCGTAAATGCGAACGTATACGAGAATAACTAGAGGTATTACAGGATGGCTCAGACTTTCTCGTAGCATTTTTTCTAATTTCCTTGGTATGGACTGACTTTAAGACTCCATTCTCTGGCCAGCTGCCATCTATCATCACGTACACTTTCCTAACATTTTCTCAACTTTTCGGTATTGTTGCGGCGGTGTCCGCCACACCAAAAAGCGCGCCGCGGAGTCGGCCCGCAGTGACGTCAGCGAGCATAAGCTGGGCAGCCGAGCAAAGAAGGAGCCGGCCAATGAGGACGGAACGGCCGGCGACGAGTCTTCGGCGCGCAGCGGGATAAAACGGGCAGCCGCCGGGGCAGCGGGAGAACAGTGTACCGAGTGTAATCTGAGCTGCGATAGTATTGAGGTATTGAGGTATTGAGGATTGAGGTATTGAGGGATTGAGGATTGAGGATTGAGGATTGAGGGATTGAGGATTGAGGATTGAGGGATTGAGGATTGAGGGATTGAGGGATTGAGGGATTGAGGGATTGAGGGATTGAGGGATTGAGGATTGGGGATTGAGGGATTGAGGGATTGAGGGATTGAGGGATTAGGGATTGAGGGATTGAGTATTGAGTATTGAGACCCGGCAGTGATTAGGTGATTTCTTCGGATTAACTGTGTGACTTCGGCTTTGGACTTGGACATCTACGGAACATCTGGTGACTCGGCTGTTATATTGGTTTCTCTCTCGTTTGGATTTTGGTACAACATTTTTGTAAAGAAAGTGAAACTGTAATAAAAATCTTGTTATTGTTAATTTTCTGATTTCCATACATAACAGGTATCTTAATAGTAGAACTGAAATATGATTTCAAGAATATTAAAGAAGAGTAAAACCATCGACCAAAATAGAAATTTTCATTGAAAATTTTCGGGCTGCTTTTAAGAAAATGGTGATTAAGTATTACTGTAAATGCGAAATTTAAGGTTCTTTTTCGCAGGAATTTATTGAATTTTCGAAAAACTTCATTTAAAGAAGTTGAAGCACTTCCTTTCACCAATATAATTTTTACAAATCGATGGAAATGCGCATATGAACGGCGTGAGAGATATTTAAAAAAATACATTTGTGTAATTTTTGAAAAAATAAAATAATACAGCAAAATGAATTTTGTGTCATCTTAAACAATGTAATTTTCACTATCCGCAAACAAAATTTGAAGAAAATATTTGGAGCCATTTATAAAAAAATTGCGTTTTAGCGTTTCTGAAAATGTGAAATTTTGAGCTCATTTTAACAGAAAAATGTTGAGTTTTCCAGAAACCTTGTATGCCATTATTTAAAGCACTTGTACTCTGTGCATTGCCCGCTTCTTGGTTGAATTGGACATTTTCAAATAATAGCTGAGGTGTGAGTAGCGCAGAAAATGCAATATTTCAATGTAATGTAGTTATATGCAATAACGCGAGAAAGTATGAGCTAGTATGAGCTGAGGTCATGTACAGTTTTTGAAAAACGAGTAATTTTCGTGAACTTTTTGCTTGAAATTAATGCAATTTATTAGAAAAACAGTTTTTCAAAAACCGCTGCAAATTTCCTCTTTCCTTTTTTTCCACAGAGAAGGGACGCTTAAAAGAATGGTACGGTTCTCGTTTTGGCTGAACTCTCTAAATTTTCGAAAATTTCAAATATAAAAACGCGAGAAAGTATGTGCTTTTGTAGCACCAATTGTTTCATAGGTAGGTAGGATTGGTGGGTGGGAGCCAGGTGGCGCTTGTGTATTGCAGCCTCCGGGTCAATGACCCCCATCTCGATCAGGTTTTTCGTCCAGTTTCCCTGATCCATTGAGCAAATGCTGAGATGGCCCCTTGTTTTGCTTCTGGACATAAATGTAACTTCATTTTGTGTTCACGTCTTCCATAATTCAGTGGGAACTACAATTATTCAAATTATCGTTCCCATGTTGTCGCGGCATGAAGTATTATTCCGAAGGACAACATGGATAACAGCCAAAATTTATTGCCTTTTTATCCTTGAAAATAGATTTTATTACGTTGGAGCTTTTCCCCCCTCCTCCTCCTCCTTCTTCTTCTTCTTCTTCTTCAAAATTTAAGTAGTATATGACTTAGTGTAGGGATGAGAGAATTTTGAAAATGTGCACACAATTCACTTTCCCCATAGCACGTCATACGCAGTTTTTAATTGCTTTTTTGACGTAAAATAAATAAATAAATGTAATCCTTGAGCAAATTTCGGAGCCTTCTCCCCCTGGGACGCTGGCTGTCACATTCATCCCTCACATCCATGCACGGAGAAAAATGTTTAATTCATACAATTAATAATGTAGTTGATTGAACTATACGGTATAGTATATTTTGGAAGAACAAAATGTTTAGTCATGTTCACGAAACTGCTGTTTAGTTAAACACACCAATGCGCGTTTAGTAATGTTTACTAAACAGGTCGTACCCCACGCCGATTGGCCTCTTGGAGACAACTAAACGAGTCGTTGCATTGACTATATCGAATAATATTTTATGTATTTGGCGTTATTGGGTTCGGTAGTCTGACTTCGCCGGCCAGCTACCGATTTCCCCTTGCCTGGGCCTAGTTAAATTCCCATGCTTGGGGGTAAGAGCGGCATGACGTATTCTCTTCACCGTAACCAGCATGATCCGCCTGCTTGAGCTTTTCTTCGTCACACAGCTACAGAAACTGGAACTATTGAAAGGAAAGCTACATTTTTGCCTCGACCGGGAATCGAACCCGGGACCACAGCACGGGAAGCTAGTACGCTGTTCATAAGCCATTCCAGAGGTTGAGTAATATTTACTAAACATATTACAATGAAACTACATAAACGAATAGTTGCTTTTCATAAATTACTAAACGCTGCTGAATAAGGCCTATTAAGCAGAAATGTAAAGGGAATATTTTCTTTCTATCTCTTCAAGCAGGTAGCAACTGCAGTTCCTGAGCGGTCACCCATCCTACGTCCCGTGGACTCGAACTTCCTTACACACAAACCTTTCATTTACTTATGCATCATGCACGGTTACTACTTTTGCTAGTACCTCACACTAATTTGAATTTAAATCTATTTGAACATGAAAATCACAAGCAAGATTAGCTACTATAACACACACACACAATTACTAAATTTTTAACAAAAAATGTTACAAAGCATAAGACAGTGTAGACTGTCTAGAATTCCAGTATTTACAGTTCTATTTCCCCTTACTGATTGTTTTCACAAAAATTTCTCAAGATCTCTTCACAAATTCCACACGTACTGTAACCAATTATTTCAACAATTTACGCCTCCCTCTGGAGCAGTAGCATTTCGTGGTCTCCAGCCTCCAAATCCACGGCGTTGCTTCTAGGTTCCGTTAGCAAAAAGATGCTCTTTTCAGTGGCGTCTCCTCACTCTACTCCTACGACGTTGGAAGTGAAGGAAATTGCAAACTAAATGAAAGTGTAAATGAAGTGAACGTGTAAACGAAGGAATATGTAAATGAAAAGAAGAGTGTGGAGGTTATTCCCACTCCATTATTTTCGTTTACATAATTAGAGTAAAATTGAATTATGTAAACAAAATCCTTATTTCTGTTATATTATAACATTGGAAGGACGATGGAAAGATAGTCGCAAAATAACAACAATGGAATAATACGTTTTAAAGTATTTAAAAAGTCATGCTTGAGGCCTTTTTTCATTCTTCGGTTCGCATTTTAAAAAGTAAATTCTGAAGTATTATCAGATTAGGACACGATCGCCTGTTACTCAATTACTTACAAATAAAAGTATCCAAAGTTTTTTATGACAATCATTTATTCAGCAATTTCACAACGTTTCGTAACTCGTTTTGTTACATCATCAGGTGCTAAACTTAGTGAGGGAACGCTATCCCATTTGAATTACCTCATCAGCAGAACATTCAAGGAAACATTACGAAATATCTCACTCTCACTCAGTTGGATGATTTCAGATAGAAAGGATAGTTGAGAGAAAGAGGGCAAGGGAGGGAATATAGGAGAGAGGCCCCCCCTTCTTTTTATAAAATCCCATACATTTTTAATATCTCTCAGGACAACTGTTTCACATAACACGTTAAACTAACATTATAACAATGTATTGTTAACCCATTCTAAAACCAACTTCTCAATGTCAGGAAATTTCTTATCTCGTTTCCTCTTGTCAGCTTGAATGCTCTAGTTAATCATGAATAAAGCACAAGATAGATGGATTAAAGACTTTTATTAGTTATTCACAACTTACATGTGGAATAGTTGTAACTTTTTGATACACTAAATCTTTTCATAAAAAGTAACAATAAAAAACCAAAAATTTTTCAATTAAATGAAAAAGTAAATACTTTTTGTTTACATTTAACAACATGGTTTTCAAACTACTTAAAAATTAATATACATCAAGAAAAATAGAGACATACAACATAATAAAACATTCTTAATGAACTATTTTGTTCAGGACCCTTCATTCCTTTAGTTCGTAGGCAGTTTTATTTACTTTTTGAAGAACTAAATACATTTTCGACTGAAAGAAACTGTTCTTTTACAGTATAACTCCATTTATCAGAATTCAATAGAGATCATACAGATTTTGAAATGTGAAAATTTTGATGCTCAGAAATTAAATAAAACAAAGAAGATACAGAAAACTGTACATGTATAGAAAAGAAACCACAAATATAATTTTGTTTGAGGTTCATTTCATGCACACAGACAACGTAATAAAATTATGTATACATATGATGTTTATGTACCCAGCCTATTAACATAACTATTACATACACATATATGTTCCAATTTGGAAATTTATCTCTTTTTTTTTCTCCTCCTAAAATCAATTAGCAAAACTGGAATTCTACGTAATCTTTTTGTGAAAATGAAATATGTTCAGACTGAATATTCTATATTTATAAAAATAGAAAACCCATGTCATAAGGCCAAGGCACGTTTGGCTTTCCAAGGCTGTAGTTTAATATTTATTTTAAATTGGAAGAACAAGAAAATGCTAACTGCTTTTTGTTAAAAATAAGAACATGATGGGTGCTTGTACTAATAACATATCGCAGAGAGTCCATGCTAAATTCTTCACTTCTTTGGGCACTGTGACAGGTCATTACAATGAAAATATTAGACACGTGTCATCACTTATGGCTTCGTATTACCTACATATATTTATCAAACTATAGAACTCTACCTATCTATAAAATGAGTCCTGAAGATGTTAATAAATCTCAAAAAGTTTCATATTTGTAGCAAGAACCTGGTCAAAAAGTACACATTTCTATTTGCAAAACTATATAATATATATATATATATATATATATCATTAATTGTATTATTAATTAAAATACAATTAATTATTTATATTATCAAAAAAAATTAAAATTCATCACTAATGGTGATGCAAAGACACGACGATTTACTTACTAAAGGCTTCAAGGCACAGCATTTTACAAGTGACTAAAATCTTAAAAAAGTATTTCTTTCTCGATAAGAATACTTCCAAATTTACCGAAAATATACTACTTTATACACTCCCCTTTGGAATTCCTTAATTTTTATTTATAAACATATGTATGTATTTATTTTTTCAAAAACAAATAAGAAAAAATAGAAAATATGTAAAATAAAAGTGCATGAAAGTGTTTAAAATTAATTTTAAAATTTTCAAACGCGTAACTTGCTGATTAGGCTTTAAATTGGCATAAGGGTCCACAATTTCCCATTTCCAACGAGGAAGCACATGCTTGCAATTACATCTACTTCTTAAACCTTTTTTCATCTTTGATTTCAAGTACGCAATTTTCGAGAAGCCATGAAGGAGGGAAGGGGAAGAGGGTCTGTCTGGCAATTCCTGGTGAAGATTCGGAGGTCACAGAGCCACACTATGTTACTTTGTTGCATAGAAAAATAATTCCAGAAACATTGGACAAACTTGTACCTGAGATGTTCTGATTTCATTTGTAAATATATTAAAATGTAAAAAAAAATGTAATAATGGGTTAAAAAAAAATATTATACCAATACATGAAAAATAAAAATGATGTTTAATTTATTCGAAATGTCTTGCTAACTCTGAAGAGAAAAAACTGAATGTAACTCGTACCTGTAAAAATTTGTATTAACATTCATATTCGTTCCCTAATTATAAATATACTGTACAATATTTCTTTAAATATAAGGCATTGTTTTTGTGTCATTGTTTTTTAATATTTGTACATTATGATAATCCTGTATTATGTATATATGTGAATAATACAATTATCATTGTACTTTCGAATTGAATACTGGCTCATAATAATTAACAAGTTTCTTCTTACTATTCATATCATTCTTAATACAACAATCAATGACATCAAACTTCCAATTATTAGCAATAAAGTGTGGAGAAAAAATCATTGAGTCATCTTAAACTCTTCCCTTAAAAAAAATTCAGATTTACAGAAATAAGGATCATTCATCCATTAGTTTTTGAAAACAACAACTAGCAAATTATAATTGGAAGATGAGGCATCCATACTTATCATTTCTGTTTGAACATCGATTTCTCTTCTGACAAGCCACTTAAATATATTTTAACAGAATTACGACAATTATTTTATGATACAGCATTAATAACAATGTTTTTCTGTCCTCTTCGACATGAAACTGTGAAAACTGGTGATTAATCACAAATAAACAACTTATTTAGAATGATTACCAAACACTTTTCAACATGTAACCCAGTTCAAAAGATGCACAACAAAAGTTCATAACGAATACTGTCCAATCAAAAACCTACAAAAACTACATCACACACGATTTACATTTTAGTAATCCTGGTAATATCTACAACCTACTTCAATTACACTTCATTAATGTAGGCTTTTTTTACAGCACAATTTTTTTAACAATTTTGGAGAGAAAAAAGTTCAGGCCAATATCAATCATTATTAATCAATACATCAATTGAAGTTGAAAAGTACATTCTCATTTAAATTAATGACCTTTTCCAAATTGCATCCAAATTGCCATCAAATGCAATGGCATTTATTGCAATCTTCAAGAAGAGATGTAAATAGGAAGCTATTCAAGTAATCATTCTGTCAAAGAAGTAAAAACAAATACAATTTTGGATCACAATTAAGTTCTTACTTTATAAAAATAAAATGATAAGATTTCATTAAGAACAAATACAAGCTAACAGTGCCACACACTTTTTTCCCCCACTAATGCATTATTAATGAATATTTGTTAAAATTTTAAGGCAATAGTTTGTTCATTTAATATTTAAAACATTGTAAACAAAATCTGTTTAAGCACCTAGGAAGCACAAGAGAAATTCACATATACAAGGAAGTTTTTTGAATGTGGCAAGAAAAAAGGACAAAATACTGTTTGAAGAAGAATGTGAATAAGAAAAAAAATTTCACTTTTGTACATAAATGCAAGATGAACAGTCTGACCTACACACACTAAATTGAATACACAACTTAGTGTAACAACTGAAAAGTAAAATGAGACACTGCATGAAGTACTACAAGGAACATCCCAGGTAGGGTAGAAATCCCTTGGAAATAACACTACGAGGAAAAAGCTGGAAATAAGAAATCATTTCCATAAAAATTATTAAAAATGAAATACTTACTATTTTACTCTTTAAAGGGGAGAATTGAATCAAAATGCTAAAAAAGAAAATTGGTTACTCATTTTTGATGTTTTTATATTTCTTGCAGTTTTCTTTGTAGAATGAAGTGAATCTGTTTCTAACTTGTTTTGTTAGTTGTCATGTTCTAACAATGTGTTTTATAGTTTTTGGTTATAGTGTACTACAAGCAAAACTGTCATAGTGCAAATATGTTAAGGACTAGCGTTAAGAAGAAATTGCAACAATTTAGAAGAAATAAGGACTTTTTTCCATAAAATATGACTTGATGTGAATCGTTAATCATTTTGCCTCAGTGGTCCTGACAGTTGGTGCAAGTCTAAAAGAACAAGTCACACAGGATATAATTACTTGCACAAAAACATTTTATCAAAAGAAGTAATGGAAACTATTAAGCCTGTATTTGGAGATCCTGAACTTCTTATGTATCTACAAAGGAAAACCAAATTTACATGAGATTTCAAGTCTTATTTAAAACATTTTACTGAAAACTGCGATTGTACATTTAATACTTTAGTTATTTACAATATATGAAGCATCTTTGTGTTTTAATGATGAATGAATATCTTCAAGTCGTTGGGAAGCAATGGAGCAACAGTATTGAGAAACACAAAGGGCAATTTTTAAACTATCAAAAGTTACACAGGGATATTCAATAAGAATATCAATAAGCAGAACAAAATCCATGGCAATGCAAGGAAAGGAACAAAGAAGAGTTAAAATTAAAATAAATGGGGAAATAAGTAAGAGAATTCACTTGCCTAGGAAACAGAACTGATGTACTAAACCACACTCAAGGAGACATCACGAGAAAACTACATAATTACTACAGAATGTGTGAACCATTAAAATTTGGGAAGGAAAATGGTTCAGAAACATGGAAAAGAAGGAAACAAGCAGAAAATACGGCAGCAAATGACATTCTTAAGGCACCTTTTAGGAGTCATGAGAAGAGACAGGTTGAAAAACAAGGACATTAGAAGAAAACCAAAAACCAAAGATCTAACAGAAGAGACTGAAGAATCACAAAGGAGATGGAAAGAACACATTTGCAGGATGAAGAGTAACAGACTACCAAAACTCATCTGGAAATATAAACCAATTAGGAACAGAGACATTGGAAGACCTTTAAAGAGATACACAAAACAAGAACACCTAGAAAAATAATAATCTACTAGGTCTACTGAACCAGCAAAAACAGGAACAGGATCATATCTAAATCCCTGCAGTTCATGGTGGTGGTAATTTCCTGACAATGTGGAAGGCAGGTAGATCTGCACTGAACATCACAAACACAGCAAGGGTCAACAAAACGAAGCAAGAAGACTTACAGGATTCAGATGAAACGAAAGAACAGGCAAAGAAAATAAAAGCATTCTGTTACAAGCAATTTGAAATTTCAAATTCAATTTTCTCAAACTGTTTTTCATTTTTGGTGCCATATTCTTCAGAACAGTACAATGTATCAATACAAATTTTCAACATGTTTTTCCTATATTATCCAAAAATCAATAGATACTTAGATCTATTTAAGTTTATATATACTTCCACTATCTCATAATTTGTTTCCTAAAATATGAAAAAACGTAATGATTCACTGTTTATAAAATTAAGTAATTTTCTGACCGTCAAAACTTTTAAAATTGTTCTTGATTGTAACAAAGAATACTAACTACCATCAGTAAAAAATTCAGTGCTCTATCTTTTACAGTTTGTTTTTTTTGTAAACAGTACCTTGAAGTACTAAAAGTTAGCATTGCCAGCACAAATAAATAGGCTGACTGGCATCTCCCTGTAAGTACAATGAAATGCCACACTTAAGTGTCCAGGAGACTGCACATACACACATTCTGTATACTGCAAAAAACGCAAAACACCATAATGTGTTGCAATACTTGTAGCACTCTGAAACAATTAAAAGTATTTCAAGTGGCAATAGAAAATGCTAATTAATCAGGAACACTTTCAAACCCTTACAGTGAGATCATAAGCAGGTAACTTGTATCATACAAAAATATAAAGTTTTAGGAGCTGTCATATCTGTAGATATGAATCTTGCAAAATTTTTTTTTAACAGTAAATATTGCTTCTAGATATTCAATATACTCTGAAAAATTGTAATACCTCCCTAATAATTTTAGACACTGTCAAGTTTCCAAATTCTAGAAGAAATATTTGCTCTAAATATCAAGATTCAAATGCAACGAATAAGAAAATATGAATGGATGAATATCCATACCGCAAGTAAAAATGGTAACTGACAGTGACTTTTGAGTTTTATTTCTGTTTTCGGTAGGGAATAAAAATACGAGGATAGAGTTATGATAAAAGTTGAACAATGTTACCATAGATACTTAAAACTCAAAGTAGATTCTAATACACCTCGCCATATGTATCACTAACATTAAAAATTATAATGCACAATTAGGCTATTATTTGTATAATCAATCCTGATACTTCTACTGCACTCTGAACGAAATATTACAATACAAAAATAAAATCATTTAAACAAACTTAATATAAAATCAAAGACAAACACATCTGGTGATTATTTAAAAATGAAATGTTTTATAAATTTGTTAAGCTCACCTTGAAAACAATACATATGTCAACTCTGACATTGTTAGACAGATGAATGCTTTCAGTTTTTTTTAACATATTCTTTTTTATTTTTAATTAATTCTTATCATTATCAGTTTTTGTCACTACCATCTTCACATGCATCACAGTAACTTTCTTTTTGGTCGTAATCCCCTACTAGGCAGTCCTCTGACATTTTATGGTACCCTAAAAGTTTTGGATGTTGAATTTACATTTGTTGTTCATTTGACGCTACTTATGAACATTCCCTTCAGTTGCACCTGGTTTTCTTTCTGCCATGCTCATTTACTGCCTCTAATTTTTTTAACAACCAATGAAATTCATTCACTCAATCATTTAATGTTTAAGCAATCAAGTTGCGAACTCCTAACACACAAATATCTGTACCTCAACAAAGTCATGACCATGATTTTCATTAAAATAAACGATCTTGGCTGTCAGGGCGATGCCGCATCAAAGGCTGTGTTGCCGAAACATCGGCTTTGTGTATATTTGTACTAAAAAATAATGTACACAACTTGTAGGAAAGTGTCTTGGCATATTCATTTCAAAACACTGGTCTTGGCTCCTATCGTTGCATGAACATTTCATTTGTAAGTGAAAGACACACTTTCTGTACTAGTTACATAAATAAGTATTTAAAGACTGATGAGCACCCACATACAGGAAAATAATCCACAAGTAATTTTTCGAAACTAGCAAGAGTTAGAAAGTAACTCTGAGAAAGGCACAAATGTAAATTAGTTAGAAGGATATTTTTCTATTCACTACCTGAGAGAACATGAGAAAAACAAACACTGATCTGAGGTATGATAATCAGAGAATAAAATATCCTTCAAATATTTCAATGTATAAGTTTTTTTTAGTTAAGAATTCCGTGTCTAGTAATTTTTAAAATGGCACTTCTTTCAGACTTAGTATATGCAGGCAATACACAATTCAAATTCTCAAAGATTTTTCACCACTTAAATAGTATAACAATTAGCTTGGTTAAGGGAATGCAGACAAACTTACATAAAATATTCAGTTCTACCATCCTCTCATTGTAGTAATTAATTGTGAATATACCGTGCTATAGTGTATTATATTGATTTGAAACAAGTTACACATTTAAAAAAATACTTTGAAACATACTTACAAAAGTGATGTACATTGCTAGTTTTGTTAAAATGGCATAAAAAATATAGCATTCTTCAATGGCATTATAAGTCTCTTTGAAAGACAAAATGCAAACATGTTTACATTTCCAGGAGAGCAAACACACATACTGCAGGAGAATTTTCTTTAAAACTGACTGTTGGCAAGAAAATTGTTCATGTTGCTGCAGCACAATAAATACCCCAAGTCAATAGATGTAAAATATCCCACTGGTTCTGCAATGCAATCTGAATTTTCTAATGTGCAAATGAAATTCTTAAGTTCATTTAATACATTTGCATAAATCAACAGAAACAAATACAAGAAGTGAAATAACAGTGCTGATGTAATAAGACAGGCAATACATAAAACATTGAGACACCATACAAAATTACTTATAATAAGTTCATTTTGACTTGCTTCCTTTGTAATTCATTTCCATGGATTGAATCACAGAGGAAAATTTCACTTCCATTGACACTCTCATTATTGAAACTACAGCTCAGTAAAATCCATTCACCATAAAAACTAAAACTGTGAAGGGTTCCAATATTTCTTAATGCAGAATAAGAAGCATAGAGCTCAAAGGATTTTCTATGTTGAGGATATCTATAAGTGCTAGATATACAGTACGGCATTAAGTTCCAAACCAGCTCCATGGCAGCAATTCTCTTGATGTTTCATCTACAGTAGAGTCTCGGTAATTCGAGGTGGATGGAACCGGGTCTAGCTCAAATTAATGAAAACTCAAATTATAGAAAATTATTAATTTATTAAAATAGAAATATAAACTTACAAATAGAAATATACAACTTTTAAATTTCAAAGTATGTATGTGTCAATAAAAATGTACTTGCATAATATAATGACATTAATCGCTGAAGACAAGTTATAATTACATCTTAAAGTAATTGTCAATGGTTTGTTGTTTAATTACATTGTCTCTTTTAAGTGCGGCAATACCATGCAATGTGCACAACTAAACTAATTGTTGTTTGACTGATTGGGCTTAACGCTACTGCACTGGTCCAACCAACCAAAATAACAATGCTACTGCATTGGTCCAACCAACCAAAATAAGTGCTTTGAACCGATCAAACAACAATAAAGAAACAGATGTAGTACACATTTCATGTCTTGGTAATTTTTTGGGGAAATAAATTTATTTTAAATCATTTCTTGGTAAGTCATATTTAACGCAGATTTATGGGAAACTCGAACAATCGAAACTCTACTGTATATTACAATGAAACCCTAGTTAGGGTGAGTGGGGGAGTTATCTTAATATACAAAAACAGATGTACTTATGTGTATGGGTGCCTGTGTAACAACATTTGAACCAATAATGGAGCGATCACTCCTAAATTCTGGACAGATACTGAAGCAGCTGAGAGAAAACAGGTTTTGCAATCCCAAAATGTTTCTACAAGATTTGGATACATTTACGATTTTCTTTTTCTGGAAACAATGCAAACACTGCATCTAGGTGGCAGCAGTTTTGGCAGGCAGTACTGAAGTAGGCGTGATAGTGAAAGTGAGTCAGAGAGAGGAAACGGGACAGAATAAGGAAGCAGGGAGAGGGTATGGGGTGAAGTACATTATGGTTCTGGAGATAGTTCTTATTCAAATGATAAACTTCCATGTTAATAAGAACATTTGAAAATACAAGAGGATGAGGATGACTATGAGGATGTTAAAATGATTGTAAAGTCTTTATCACAGTTTCTGCAAACTCTGCCACAGTCATACAATATGCCCTCTCAGCCAAATGGTGAATGAGGAGGCAAATGGAGTTGAAAAACGTCTATATTGCTGATTACATTTTCAGCAGTTGGCTCATAACAAAATCTCCAAACAATGACGTTGGTTGGGGGTCTGTGAACAGTCCAGTTGCCAAGGATGCTGTCAATCCCAAAGTTATTTCTTCTGAAGTGTACACAAGATTCTGAAGTTGATGCAAGACGACTACCTAAAATACTCGTAAAAACACAAGCTTCCACCTTTCAACAGGAGAGTGGACAAAATCATGGCACTTTTAACATCAGGTAAGTGCCTACCTGCAGATTCAATAGAGATACAATATCGATACTTAGAAGACAACTACTATCCATTGGGTAGTGACATACACATAACTTTACACATGACAAAATATACCACACACCACATGCTACGCTTATCGTGAGACTGACATCACAACTTTTCTTCATAAGGACACTTTACGACAATATGCATATAATAGTATGCTCCAACGTAGTGTCAGAACATATCACTTTCTGGTAGATTAAAAGTCCCAGCATTTCACTCTCAAAGGGAGTACAACTAGAGATCTCTGAACAGATCATCTCTGCAATGACAGCAAAACGTTGATAGAAAATCACTAAGAGTTAAGTAATGTTGGTGTAGAGGCATCTGAAGCGCAGAACCCCTGCCCAAAGGCACCTTACAGGACCATCTCATGTACATCAAAAGGCACTGGAGGTGCTGCGATGTCCTTGGCAGCAATTTCATTCTTTGTATCAACGTCTTCCTCGCCAACCAGTGACTCTTCCCTCACGCCCAGCAAAGGGAACTCGTTGATGGGTCCAGGGAACAGGGTGAAACCCGCAGACATATTTTCACTCCTGTTCTCCTGCAACATAAGTAGCAAATTAGCATAGTACAGTATTATGCCATAGAACAATTTTTTTTATCAGTTCTACTATGAGTATTAATAAAAATTAAAATGTTCTATGAAATACATAATTTTGCCAGCTAGACGAGTTGAACCACCTGCTAGTAATTACTCCATGAAAGGACCATCAATAAAGGGTCAGAATTTAAACTGCCTTTCCTTTATGCTGCCAAGAGGTGAAGAAAGCAGCTACACCGTTCACAGAAGAACTACCACAAGCTGATCAGAGCTGATGGCGGTTTTATATGCACTTTGAATTTATCTTTTCTGCAATGGTTAGCTTGGCATGCCTCATATTGTCGGTTAAGGTTTTAATTGATAGCTTTAAATGAAACATACTCTTCTAGTGAATTTGAAGCCACAAGGAATATTTTAGGCAGTTGTGGCACCTGATGAGTCAATATAACTATGGGACAAAATTTTTATTTATTTATTTTTATTTATAAATTATTAATAAATATCAATTGTACATAAGAAGTTATGTACAGATATTATATTTAAATTTCCAGGAGAACAAATACAAACAGAGCAGGAAAATTTTCTTTAAAATTGACTGTTTCTTTAAAATTGTTTCATGTTGCTGCAGAGTGTAGCACATTGAACAACCCAAGGCAATTGATGTAAAATATCACAATGGTTCAACCATGCAATCTGAATTTTCTAACGTGCAAATGAAATTCTTAAATTTATTTAATACATTTGCATAAATCAACAGAAACAAATACAGAGTGAAATAACAGTGCTGATGTAATAAGAGAACAGGCAATACGTAAAACATTCAGGCACCATACAAAATTACTTATAATAAGTTAATTTTGACATGCTTCCTTTGCAATTCATTTTCAAAATTATTGAATTTTGAAAACATATTGTGTTTATTGTTTTTCCAAAACTGCAATAAAATTCTACCTTAAATCCTAGACAAATTGAAAGTACATTATGTTTCCACTCTCCCCAAACAAAAGTTTTGAAGATATTGTTAAAATGAGGGTGCTTGAAAGAGTAAAAAATATATCGGCATTTTCCTAAAATTTCCTGCGGCAGTTTCAGTTATAATTCTGTTTCCATTAACAAAAATGATTATTACTCTAAAGCCAATTATATACTTTTGAATAAAACGATGCATTTAGTTTTTACTAACCTCTTTATTGATTTGTGTAAACCTGGTGCGCCTAGAACCAAGCGGTGTCACAGGAAGCTCTTCGTCCAACATGTGTTTGGCATTTGCTGTTTTCATGGCCGCTTTCAGACGTGTTCCATGCTGGCGGTATGCAGACATAGGACCAGGACACCAGCAGCATTTCAAGTATGCTTTTGCTGCAAGAAAGAGACAATTTGAATAGAATATCCTTCAAATATACACAAGATGATGGTGGTTATTTTGGTAAGGCTGGAAATTATTCCATCACCCTCTCTCATTATACTTAAAATATAAAAAAAATATACAAAATCAAAATGCGCAATAAAGTGCTAGAAATTGAGAAAAAACCAAAAGTGGCAAGAACATACATAAAGTTGAAGACAGAACGCCTCCCAAGAAAGATACAAACCAAGAGGAAAAAGAAACCCAGGCAAACCAAGAAAACGTTGGGAAGACCAGGAACACCTTGGATGCAACTAAGGGAATACAGGGAAGTAGGAACAGGCCAACAGACCTAAGTCTTAAATGTTTCTTGATGATGATGAAAAAAATGATCAGAGCAATCTAATCCGATCACTGAGCACTTGTTGAAAATGTTTTGGAGTAGTTTTGGATCTTTAATTTATTCATACACATAAAGACAGCATGAGTAATTGTGTACACCGAGTAAATAATTTGTTAACATTTCAACAGTGATTTTATCTCAAGATTGATGGAGGGATGTTCCTGGCTGTGGTTTTATATGCCCAGACACTACTAGAGTACTGCCCTTTTATCCACCTATAATTAGAGAGCCTAGATACTACGACAATTATATCAAAAGGACTTAATCATGGCTTTAATACATTGTGTACATCAAAGCCCATACATACATTCCATAACACGAAAATTATTGGTGCTTTTTTATTGACATACATCTTTATTACATACGCAGTACTTTTAAAAACTTCATCTAAAAAGCTTGTTTCTGAATTTGTATTCTGTACATCTTTATATCCAGGAAACAAAAAATGTTGATGTCGTTTATTAGCTCATCAAGAGTTTTCATAGCTTGTTGCTCGGCAATTAAACTTTGGTGCAATTTTAATCCAAAAGCAATCAAGTACCAAATGCTGATTATTGTCCTTTGAAGCAAGCAAGGAAATTACAAAAAAATTGTTCTTACTTTCTGAAATATTGTATTACTGACATTTACGATTATCACTTGTAAAAAAATTCTCTTGCTTAAGATATGAGAAATGTGTTAGTGATAACAATTCTGCTGCAACAGACTAACTTTTCTTCCATCACTACGAGAAACAATTCTGATAGATTAAATAAATTACATTATCAATAATAATAATAATAATAATAATAATAATAATAATAATAATATTTATCACTCATACTTTCTAGCATTCATCTCTCTTGGCGGGAAAGCCACAAATTTTATAGATTATTAAACAATACAACATGCAAACATATAAACATACAATAATGTTTTATTTATTTCCTCCTATTACTAATCCACCGAGTTCAGAAATTTCTATTTGAGGCGAGTCTGCAAAGGCATCCCTTACGGGAATCAGGATGTTTTTCAATATTTTAGGCATAGGATGCACGGGTTGTTGCTAATAGCAATTATCATTTCTTACTAAACAACTGAAATGAAAAAACAAAATTTCAAATTTTAATATTATACCGCAATAACTGGTGCAATTCTATTTTTTTCATAAAACAATAATAAAAAACATATACAAATATTTATATCCTTTCAATAATATAATAAAATATTTTTTACACTCAAAGAAAACAAACCATTCACACCATACATACATTCTTATGGCCTTTTACTTTTCAAACTTAAAATTATATTTTATTTGCTAAACATTCTTGGCCTTCTCATATTTGTTCATGTCAAAATAGTTCAAAATGTTTTTCACTTCCTTGTATGCAACAATGCCAGCTTCATCATCAGCAGCCCTTGCTCTGTTGACCTCCAGAAAAGTGCCATTTCTCAAAATGAAAATTCCTTATCTAATGTCACTTTTCCATTATGCACTTATTTATCTCTATACTTCTGTATGGCTCAACACTGTATTTTTCAAACACATTCGCGACTGGCGATCAAAAAGACACGGCCTCACACGTTCGACTACCCTGCCATCTACCATTATTCTGTCTTCCTTTTCCACTCCTCATTAACAAAAGACCTAAACATTTGCTGACATCCTCTCCTACCAACTACTATAGAATATTTCTCATTTTATTGTTTATTTTAATAGTTAATGTCATCTCACTTATCTCTACAATTAATTAAAATGTTTTGATGTTGTTTTATCTACTTTTATCAGTTTTTATTCCCCTTAATTCATTTAAAATTATATCATACATCATGAGAATTTCGAATTAGTGTCCTCAATTGTCTTTCCAAAAATATTGTTCTTTTTGATTCTATTGCCAAAAACTTAACATTTATGCCAATATTTATATACTTTAAATTCTTCTCTTTATTTATTTATGTCTGGACTGTTTGTTAATCAACATATTTTCTCAGATCAGACTCTACTGAAATAAATGTTGTGTTTCTTCACTTGTTTATCACTGCAATGTTGCTTTCGGTTTTATTATTTACAAATTCTAACTTATTGTTTTTGACAAATCTGTATGAATTGTCACAATTGTCAGATTTAATCAGACCTAATGAAATGTCCTAATCAAATGTTTAATGATGTTATGAGTTCAGCGTGAAAAGAAAATTAAAAAATCCTCCCCAAATTCATAAAGAGCAAGCTCTGAAGTACTCTAATAACATTGTGTGCTCTTTTAATGTTGAATTGACTGTCATTAAACAGTCAACATACATCATTAGGACTGTCATCAAGTTCTCTATGAATTAATGGCTAATAATATTAAAGATATTAAGCTAATAACAACAATAATAAAGGATATAATACAAGTTATTATTGTCGAAAAATATTATTTATATCACCATAATTACCAAAAAAGCTAAAACCATTGTAACATTAGATATCTTCAATGTATCAATAACAAAATTGAAAGTGCAATTAAAGCAATAATCTGTCTTTTATTTTTTAACCCATACATTCTTGAGTCTGATATTTACTGATATTTTGATCATACTAATTTTAAGGACATGCTAATCTTTAGATATATTTTATTGTGAATCATTCATTTAAAATGCACTCTTAATTGTATTTTGTAATTATGTATTTCCCTGATTTGTGCCAAATAATTTTTGTTCTATATGTGATTGTTTTGTTTTTTCTTTGCCCTTTACTTCATGTAATAAACTTTGTATACTTTGTTTGTAATGTATTCTAAAGAGAATGATCCTGTATAAGTGAATAAATTTTTGTTATTTTACACGTGTTGTTGGATTGAAAAAAAATCGCAATAAAAACAAATTAAACTCACCCATCCAGGTGAAAGGGGGTATCCAACAGTGCGGGTTGTAGAGGGACCACAGAAGCCAGCTCAGTTCATCAGGGATTTTAAAACGCTGCACGTCCAAAAGGCTGCTTGGAATGTTTTCTTTGGAGCAGTATGAGGGCACAGCCACCATGTAATAGCCTGGCCTGAATCAACACAACAATAAAGGTACACATGAAATGAAGGGTTTGGTTGTAAAACATGGTAACTCACACTGAGACAATTAAAATTTCTTGGGAAGGAGTTTAAATGGAATTTACAATGATAACAGCCAAGTGACAACTACTATGCACCATAATTTGGACATTTGAGAATCACAACGCATGGCAAGTATACAAAAATTTTAATATCATAAAAACTATAATTTTGAGAGTTAACATCTTTTACTCCCGAGCCCTTCAAATAGGAACTAGAATTGTATTGCTCTTGGCTGACTGGGTGATGTCGTGATGAAGGCTGTGAATGTCAATGTTTTGACCATCTTGTCAAGGTCTTCCTCAGGGCTGGTCTGCCAAGCAGCCTTAAAGAGGACCATAACAGGATGGTCAAAAACGTTGATATTGCAGGCTTCAATGTGGCTTTACCTGGACAGTCATGAGCACTTGCAAGATTTTGGCCATGGAAGCCTACGACTTCACTAAGGAACTAAGATATTCCACAAAGATCAAATATCCTACTTTCTTTATCTAACAATGGTCCAATTAATCTGTTCTTCCAATTCTAAGACTACAAGTTATTAGTCCACTTGTCAAAACAACACATCAGTACATTACTTGGTGTGTCACAGAGCTTATAAAATTGCAACACAAGTCATGCAATAATGTCAGTTTAGTATTGATCTTCCCTTTCGCTCTATCAGGAACTCCATGCAAGTTCATGCCTGACGTATTATTGCATATTTAGTAAATCCTTTGTCTAGTGGTGTCTTTCTGCATTTATTATTCAGCATTTTTTGACATTCTCTGGTCTGTGACAATTAACACTAATAGAATGCAGAACAAGTTGAAGAAAACAAGGTAGGAGAATTAGCTAAACTTGAAAATGTTGATACACAAGTAGTAAATTACATGCTGGTGCACCTATTTTTTTATATATATCGTATAGCGTGCGCATGCGTATGTATATATCGTGTAGCCTGAATTGGCACTGATACAATCGTTCATTTTAATGCAAGTTTTTCATGTAATCTAAAATCAGACTAATAATTCCATGCGAGTGGTTGACAAGTTTTTGGGTTGTAGAAGTTAATGATCTATATGTTGAAAATAAATAAAAAGCAACAGTGAGAATAACAATCCTGTGGGAGAATGAGCAGGAATTCCCAGCTTTCATGAGTGAGGAGGTAGATAGCCCACGAAGCCCCCCAGAGAGCAGAACTTTTGAGGAGCAGTGAGTGTCTGTCGAGAAACTACAAGGTACAGAGTGAAAGATTATAACAGTAAATAGTTTATAGTGCGCTTTTTATAACTTTGCCTCTCAAGGCCTACCTCCACATTGGCATTATGGCATGGCTTTTCACGTCTTTCTTGGTTGTGCCGCCAGTTGCTCCACCTGCAGCACTGCTTGATATGGTTTGACACCTAGTGGCACGACATCGAAAGACACGAAATACAGTGACATAATGCTACTGTGGAGATGGGCCTTGAGAGGCAATGTTATAAAAACTGCACTATAAGGAAAGTTATCTTTCGGTGTTATGTACATTTTTAACTGTTTTGTCATAATGTTCTAATAAACATTAATTTCATTAATTAAAGGGATGGGTTGCTTTCCCCACATCTTATGATAAGAAAATATTACAGTGTGGGTGGGTATCATATTTTAACATAATTAACACTTAATTGAGAGATAAAAATGCAAAGTCTGAAGATTCCATGGTGCCCCTTCCTCTTTGAAGAGTTGTACGCTCACTTGAAGATATGAATGTTGGGTGCTGTGACAGCATTCTCTGGCAGTATCTTTCAGGTATCAAAAACTTGGTTTCTCACAGTTATTGTAGATTTGAGAGAATAATTACAAGAAGAATATATGGAGTAATAAAAATAGAAGAAAGAGACATAACTAGATTTGTGAAATTTCACAGAACTTCTTTGTTGGGACATGTGGAAAGAATGGAAGTAGAAAGAATGTCATTTTTTTTTTATAAATGTATGATGAAATGTATGTACAAATATAAATACCAGCATGATCCTGCAGATTATAAATTAAAAATACAGTTAGAAAACACAATGATAACTAAATGGAAGTGCACTGTGAGACATTTCTTGGAGTACTGGCCAACACTCTAAAACTTTCTGATTCCACCAGAGTGTAAATAAGAAATGCACAAGAAAAGGAGGAGATTCTAGTGATCTTCTGGTTAAGGGGACTTATGACTGAAAAATGTAGATTTTCTTGAAAATTTTCCATTTTTCTATTTTGGGCCTAAAAAATACTTTGATCCTTCCGCTTTCACACGGTGGTTTAATTTTTACCATTCCGCCATTTTTAAAGGCTCTACGGATGGTTTAAATGGCTAACGTGCGAACAACTGGGCCTCAGTGCCACGCCCCCTTTTCTACCATGACATTTTTTCCTCTTATGTATTTTTCTATTTTGGCGTTCAAAATTCACGGGCAAAGGAAGTGTAATGTTCGCGCTTTGTGATGCTGTATTGTTTTCACTACGTATTCATAATAAATATTGAACAAAATTGATTTAGCTAAATTTTTGTTGTTAGAACTATATACATTTTCTCATAATGTACTTACAGTTTCTAAATAATTGTTTTAGACATCCATTTTTTGTGTGTTCTTTGTTAACATAGAATGAATTTCTCTTTTATTGTACGTAGTTGTCATGCTTTCTGGATTTGTTGTTTACATTTTTTTTACATTTACACAGGTATTCATAATACTTTGTCATTTTCTCGGTGTGTGATTTTCCAGCATTATCATACACAGCATTATCATTTTTCAGCATTATTTTACACAGGTATTCATAATACTTTGTCATTTTCTCGGTGTGTGATTTTTCAGCATTATCTTACATAAAAAATTCTCCATGTTTAACATTTTTTGCTTGATTTCAGTGAAACTTTCAGATATTATAGTAAAATGCCTAATAACGATAGTGCGGTACGGATTTTTTGTGACATAAGTCAAAGTATTTTTTCATGAATTTTAAAAAAGAAATACCTTTTTTTAAATTTTAAAATACTTTAAAAAATTGTAGAAACATAAGTTCTGGTTTAAAAAATCCATATCCATTTTGTTAATATATATTTAATGAATTACTAAAAACAAAATCAAGCAAAAAAATTAAAATTATTATACAAGGAACATATCTTGTATTATATAACAAAATTTAATTAAAAATTAAAAACAATTAATTGACTGAAACAATCAAATTGAAAGTTGGTACAGTGTTTTACATAAATTAAATGCATGTCCTGTAAAAATGTTGTATTTGTATGTGCAAAATTACCGAAGTTTCAAGATTCAGTCATAAGTCCCCTTAAGAGCAAAGCGTGACATTCACTTGTTCAAAAACCCCTCTTTTAAGCATTACCAACCTATCAAGTGAAAGGGTGACAAAGCTTGTAGGGATGGAAATGCATGAAGTAAAAAAAAATGGATTTATGCGAATTCATTCCAGAAGTAGCACACAATTCAACACTTGTGTGAACCCCAGTTACAGGCTTTACAAAGTGAAGAAAGTAACTCACTATCATGTAAATAATTTTGATGAAAACAGCACAAAAATATTCCTCACAGCAAGATGCAAAATAAAAATAAATTTAGATTTTAGCGTGGCAATCATTATGAACTTTCTCCCTCCATGACTTCCCACGTTGGTTTTCGGAAAATATTCCAAAGGAATAAATTCCAGTTTGAGCAGTGAGTCTCGTGTACAGAATGGGAACTGCATTTCCAATGGAATAAGGTTGAGTTTCACCATCCAACCATCAGCAGTCTGTTCCATCGAAACAATTACCGATAGCAGAATTAAATTGGACACTGGCATCCTCAAAACTCAAATATGCACAAACTGAAAAGTAAAACCAGAAAAAATACTAACTGCAGACTAACATGATGAAACAGCCAGGGTAGGTATCCTATATTTTGCAAGTACTGGAGATTATTTATGAACAAATGAATATTGAACTCCACTCATAACCAACAGATTGCTAGAATATACCTGAAAAGGACAAATTAGGCATTTTTAGACAATTTTCTGTTTTTGATGTTCAAAATTTTCGAAACCCTTGAATTGTGCTAACCAGATTCCACTGTAACATAATTGCATGGAAACAGGTGCATACACTTCAGTAAATCACTGTTTATAGCCTTACCTTTGGTGAGCTGGGCAACGCCTGCGGCTCTGGATGAGGGACAGGGCTTCAAAGACTACAGTGGGGTATTCACTGTATCGAATATCCAAGTGAGACGGCGGGGAGGCAACGTACATCACTGCATCTACCTCATCTATTGTCCTGTGCAGCCATTTGGAAGCATTCTGGAAAGCAGAAGCGAAACGACATGAAGGGAAGGAAATGCAATATATATGACAAAAGGGTTGAGAAGGATGGTCAGAAAGAAATGCCCCACATTTCCCCCTTCGTGGTAGACTGTAGATTGTTAACCCTTCAAATTTCGTATTTCCAATGTTAGTGTATGAAATTTCAAGTCTCTTCTATAGATGGCAGTTCCTTAATGAACTGTTAAGATGGCAGCTGTAGACGACATACGTTACTAACAGTTTCCTCAGATTTACAAACATAAATTTTCTTTGGAAAGAAAATAAATAACTTGCTAGCCAAATGAAGATAAGCATGTGGACAGTGGTGTGTACTCTTCTGTATTTTATGAAATATAAATACGAGAAGAAAGAAATATTATGGTTCTGCATCAGAGATCTGCAAGGCGTGCCATTTGCTCCCTCGAGTATTTCATACTTGAGTATCGTATACTCAAGCATCCTGTGCTCACTCTCCGTGGGCTGGTTCATGGGCCCATGGTGGTGGCAGCGGCGATTTCCATGCATCGGCCTACGCAAGGCCTTGATAGACGAGGGTTCAGCAGCAGAATGTGTTCGGTCGCGTTTACAGTGTGTCATGGCTTCAAACGAAAATTAAGAGGACTAGTGAGAACCCATCAAAATTTTACGGTGATATCTGAGATAAATGTAAAATGCTGTGCCCAGACTAATGTTCACAATATGTTGCCTTGTTTGGATCTTCAGGGTACAACGAAGATATTCTGTGATGTGGAGTTCCCAAAATTTTGAACACGTATGGCCAATGACCAGGTGGCAATGTAATGTCGGCACCAAATTACAAAAGAAAGAGCACTATTATTCTGACGGTTATGATTTCTAAAGTTTTTGATGTGTCATCTCCTATAAGCAACTCTTTGATTTCTTCTGGCATGTTGCTCGAAGGTAAACTTATTTTCCCATTTAAGTAATACAGAGTAAACTGCTTTGCAGAATTTCTCTCACATGGGAAATCAGAACAAAACTGAAATTTTATAGACAACGACCCAACAGAAAACTAAATGACCTATCACGACACCTACGCTGACTTTCTCTTTCCCTGCATCCAGTTAATGTACGTTTGCGTCTTTTGGGGTGCGTGGGCAAAGATTCGGAATTCGACATAACCTGTGAACTTCACTACTTCAGTACAACCGAGCAAAACTCATTGTCCGAATGTTCTCTACAAAATACACCACAAAAGCACATACATGCCAACTTTCAACATCACAATGCAATTATCACATTGAAACAAAACCTTGACGAATTGTAAACAAATCTTAACAATCAAAAAAAAGCATCAAGTAGTGCCACACAAGCAGCCGCTCTTTGGAAAAAAAAAACAACTGACTATTGATAAACGTACTATTAAAGAATGATTTAATTAATTAATTTACACCATAAATGATGGTGAATCAACACAAACAATATATGATAACACATCTAGGGATCACATTCTTTCATTTAAAGGAAAAAATACTACAGTCGGTTCAGTAGAATCTCTAAACGAAGCCATGGCAGAATACCTTATTTTTTTTAAATATATAGATTATGAAAGTTTACATTGGGCTGGAGATGGCACTCTAACACATATGAAGAAATCTAAAAAGAATAAGGATACGAGGAAGAGGCTTCACACATTGTTTGTGAAATCGCAAAGCCTTTCTTGAAATTTGATAAGTTTGTATGTACACGAACATATTTTTTTCCACAGGAAAACAAGAAAAACATACCATTTTCAGATTTTTTGCAAACATCACTTCTTTTATCGGTGATACTACTATTATTATTATTATTATTATTATTATTATTATTATTATTATTATTATTATTTGAAGCGTTTCCATGCATTAGCATAAACTGTCCCATTTTTTCCATGCTCACTCTCCATATTTTAGCTCATACAGGCATCGTCCTTATTTTAGCTCATATATACACATCACCTCATTGTGGCCCACTGCCTGTGAGACATCATTCTGAGTATTGGATGCTTGGGTTTAAAGGCCGAGCATATTTCACTCAGTGGGTGGTGGTGAATGTCCTACTGGCCTGATGTCTAGCGGATTTTCTGTGAACTGCCACAATCTCAAGCAAAATCGTCTCTTGCAGGACTCTAGTTTGCAATGTGGATGCAAGAAATACCCACTTTAAGATCCGATTTACATGCTGCCTTTTGACAAACAATTTCGCCAGTTTTAGCAGACATATGGATGTATCCAGCAGCTTCCAAAGCACCAAAGTCGGAAGGAAGTGTGTAAATGAGGTCTGGTTTCCAATCACCAGGACCCACAAAATGAGTTACGAGTCAAAAAATCAGCAATTTTTCCTGTACCATTACAACACATTTTTTAATACTTTGTAGTAATATGTGCAGTGCTCAATTGGCTTGTTGAAGATATTATAAAAAACTGAAATAAAGTTACTCAGAAATAACAGTCCACTTTGGCCATTTGCAAAATAAATATTTTCTTTCTTTCTTTTTTTACTGCCCTGTGTCATGTTTTGCCTTCTCCGGTGTTCTTGTAAAGAGCAAATTACTCTTGGGAGTTAGAGAGGACAGAGAGAGGAGAGAAAGCAGAGGGGGGACAGAGGACAGAAAGGAGAGGGAGAGGGAAAGAGGGAGGGAAGGAGAGAGGAGAGGAGAGGAGAGGGAGAGGAAAGGGGGGGAGAGTGAGCAAGGGTGTGAGAGAGAGAGGGGAGAGAAAGAAAAAGGAAGAGGGATTGTAAGAAAACATTTGTAAAAGTATTCACCTGTGACTCTGTGAGTGGCACTTCCACATCAGCCATTAGGCAGCGCACATCACCCACATTCTTCAAGTACTCAGCCAAAATGCGTACCACCCGGGAGTGGTGTTCTGTTGTTGCATCATGCAGCAGTAGCACTTCGAGAGGCACTGAAAGTATATACTTCATGTTGAAAGCATTCCACAGCAGGGCTACTGAGCAACTAAAATTTCCACGTCCCCTAACTCTTAAGTTTTCCATCAACGAAATTTTCATATTCCAGAAAAGATTTCAAGTCGATATTTTTAAACCCAACCACCCATTTGGTGATGGTTGAAAAACAAAGACTATACACATTTCATGATTTAGAAAAGGATCAGTTTTATGATAAAAAGAAATTTGCTTGTACAAATTGTAATGTTTATGGAATCAAATCAAATTACTGTTTTCTGTCTTTTATGTAATCCCATATCTGTAACATTGACATTTCCAGTTCTCAATGACCCCTACAGATATTGAAGAATATCACTGACAGAGAGTGTAATAGCTTGATAGTATTTCCAAGCATTATACAACACTAAGACTAAGAATACTGAATTCACACTAGGTGGTTCAAATTGTATTTTCAAAGAAATTGCAAGGTCTTCAATTTTCAAGAAATGACAGTTCTAACTGTATTTTCAGAGAAAAATGACGATTCATAACAGTTCACCAAATTGTGAAATTTAAAACTCTGACACCAATCCAATGAAAAGTCAAGAAGGCTACTTAAAGAGGTGCTTCATTCAGTGTGCTCCTGAACCCAGATTTAGAATGGTATCAATGTAAAAATGTATTAACCTAATTTGCATCCTTTAATAGAAACCTTGGCTTTCTGCATTCAAAAAACCAGAAACTGTATGAGAAAGGAATAATATTCTTTGCAGGTAACAGCCAAAGCAGAAATGCAATTTAGAATTGAAGTAACATTACAATGCAAACATTGTTTCTAATAAGAAGCAAATGAAGTTGACCCTCCATAATGCTCTGATAGTTTCCCTTAGTCTACAGTACTTCTATATTGATATAGTTATACTATTCATGCGAAGTACAATAGAGATATGATAAACATTACTACAAAAGGTGAAGGGAAGATTCTATAAACAGTTAAACTTGCTCAATGAGATATCTCAATGGACCAGTATTTTTTTCATATTATATGAGATTCGACGTTATGGACTGTAGAATATGTTTGGCAGGACCATGGTTTATTAGACATATTTCTGCATTATACATGTTCCGTATTGAGCAAGCTTTACTGTATAATATTTTTAAGTGGTCTTTTAAGTCTTGTTCATAACTGAAGAAATTGTAGTCACACATTCATCAAATTTGGCTTTTTTCAAACATGAAGATGTTAATTTGCTAGGGTTAAAATAATTGTATTAAGCACTTTAATCAGAACTAACATTTTCAAATATTTTAACAACTTACCTGTAGGAGCAGCACAGCAAAAATAATATATGGAGGTTAGAATTATCATCACTATCAGGATTGGTACTAAAATCATTAGTACAATGAAATATACTGGCAAGTAGAACTCTGCAACACACACAAACACATAGAATTCTCAGATATACATTCTCATACCAATATAAATGATTCATTAATGGAACCAATTCATTTTCATAGGAGCTTGTAAATATTCCCTCTTTTTAAGTGGATTTTCACCAGGACTCGTGATCAGCAAACAAGTCCTGTTTCGAAGATTAGGCTGTACAGTGAAACTTCTCTGAAAGACCACCCCTCTCAATGGCTGGTATGAATAAAAATAAGCAATTACTCTTTGCTCCGCGTTTCAGAGAAGCTTCTCAATTTCGTATGAATAAAGTGGGAGAGCAATTGCTCAGCCTCTGAGCAGTCCCTGAGTATGCTCTCACCTGGGGAGCAAATGCTCAGAATCGGTATGAATAAAGTTAAGCGTTTACTCTCTAGATTGAGCATTTGCTTCAAAATTTCAGAGGGATCTCAGTAACAGACTTGCGTTTAAAAAGTAAGGGTAAAACAACTGAGTTCATACCATGTCCTCACATGCAAATACAGTGGACTAAAAATCTTACAGGACTCAGTGAGATTCTCGTGATGTTGAATATAAGAATCTTTACCGATTCAAAAAGAACAATGTTGTATGATTGATGCAACATTTTCTTGGCAATCACGAAGAAACAAGAGGCGGAGTTCTAAATAATGAGCTAAAAATGAAAATTTTTCTTTGCTATATGGCCGATCCTGGTTTTCAGGTAGGAGTGGCAGAAGATGTTGGCATGGATCAATCCACAGTGAGCAAGAGCTTTAGTTTCGTCATGGAGAAAATAAAAAGAACAAATCGGTATTGGATACAGTTCCCAAGAACAGCAATAGCTCTCCAGCATGCAAGAGATCTGTGGCATTATGATACACTTTCCCTAATGCAATTGGTGTTCTTGACTGCACACACATTCTGATTAAGAAGCCACTTACTCATGCTGATGAGTACATCAATAGAAAAGGCCTTTCTATTAATATTCAAGCAACATGCAATTCTAAAGGAGAATTTACTAGCATGGACACTTCTTAACCTGGATCAGTGCAGGATTCGTGCATTTGGAAAAATTTCTATCCATGCGGGTTAATGCCAGGCCAAAGCAACACATTGCTACTTGGTGATGCAGGCTATGGAATTGCTCCATGGCACATGGTGCCATATAAGAACCCTGTATAACACCAGAGCCATTCTCTTTCAATAGATGTTTGGAAAGAGAGCGAGTTAGCATTGAACGATGTTTCGGACAACCGAAACAACACTTTCCGATTCTACGAAGCAGAGAGCGACTAGCTACAGAAAAGATACCATCTGTTGTTTTGTACTGTTTTATTTTGCACAATGTAGCAAAATACCTACAAGATGAGGATTTTGCAACTGACGTCATTGAATCTGAAGAAGAATTACAACCCCCCGAAGAAGCAAGAGCTCCTGAGAGATTGAGAGGGCAAAGAAGGAGGGATGAACTGTCAAGAATACACAATTTCAATTTGCAAGTATAATTTACTTTATTCAGTTTGGAAAACAATACTCTTATTTTCTTTTCCCACAGATATTTCTCAATGCTCCTCACACTGCACATGATCTCCTCACACTGCACACTTATCTTCCTGGAGAACATCTGATACAGTAGAATATCAATGTCTAAAGTAAGTGTCTTAGACTTACATTCTAACACGCAAGTGAAAATTAATAAATAAAATAAAATAAATTAATTAATTATTTGCATACCCAATGAGATTGAGTCTACACAAAAAAAAGGTGTTTTCTTACTAGTACGAAACTTTTGGAAATCATGAAACTGAAAATTGTTTAAACATTTAATTTTAACCAAGACAAGGAGATATGATTTTTGTACATTGCATTTAGATAATAAATATGAATGAAAAGTCATTTACTTTTAAATGGTCAAAAAAGCAAAATAAAATTTCACCAAAACGTTTTCTTTTTGGTAATTCAGATACATATCCTAAAAGACATTACTAATCACTGCATGTCTATTATGCTGACACATTGGGAAGGTGTGAAGTCCACAATGATGCAATATTTAGAGGTTTTGTCCAACGTTATGTAAATTCAGATAACACACGTTCTCCAATTAGCGAAATGATACAATAAAAGTGAGCACAGACCCACAACAAGTTTGTTAAGAAGAGAGAAATGAATTTTAATTTCTACAAGTATCACATGAACCATGCCCCCAATTTGATTTGGTAGAATTGGTCTCATGACTAAATGATCTAGTGTTCTTTGATATGATCACCAACACAAATAAAAAGTGCAACATAAGTTCTTTTAATACAGAGTAAAGCATCCTGGGAATAGAACATTATCCATTAATTACATATGATAATTCTAATTTAGCTATTCTTATAAGAACACCTTTAATAAATTTGACTTGACAATAACATGAAGTAAAATTTATTTAATATTACCAATGATAACCTAAATTATGAAGCAATTAGACCTGATTTTTACATACCATTTCAACGAAGGATTTCAAGAGCTTTAGTGAAAATGCACATGACCACAGTGGCATCTGTAGTAGCAGAGCCACTGTATAACTGCACATATTCAGTAATACTCCTGAAATAGATTGTGAAAAGGAAGCATGCCTTCAACCTATAATTGCAACACTGACCAGTTATCTTTTTATATAAATATGGATAATGTGAAACGTGCTGGCTGTAATATGGCTGCTGAAACGTGCCAATTCTTCAAGTTAATTTCTTTTTTCAATTAATGCCTTTTGTAAATGTAACTTCCCACAGCTGGAGCAACAACAACAACAACAAAATAATAATAATAATAATTATTATTATAATAATAAGTACCGTATTTCCGCGAGTAGAGGGCCCGTTCACGTACCCCCCCCCCCCCAGTTGTTTGAACAAAAATTTTGGAAAACATTATTTGTACTTCGTAAGTTATTCATTGCAACAATGCTGTTTAAAAACTGCTTATTCTCTGCAATTTTCATTGTCAACAGATTCTAAGAAAACTGCAGGAAGGATGACGGAAATAAATATTTCTATCTATTTGCAACATTGTTCAAAAAAATGATTTTGCTTGATTTCGAGATACTGCTGTATTAGCACCACCCCTTCATTTTTTTGTTGCCAAATTTTGGAAAAACAACAGGGTACTCGTATTCGAGAAAATACAGTGAAAACTAAAAAACTACAACAGTAGGTTTGCCCAATTAACACCCCCAAAAAATAAAAATTCCCTGATATTCTATGGCTCTTTCAGGCAAATCCAATTTTGATGACAACAAAGGTCCTCTGCCATCCAGTCAGAACCCTCTGAAGCAAACTAACACTTGCTCATACTGCCTACTTCAAGAATTGTCATTTTAGCTGCATCATGCATTATAATACAAAAGCTGGTCTTACCCACTCTGATGATGGGTGACGAAGAGTGGCAAAACCTTTGACATTCGTTATGGACAGGTTGCACTGAAACAGTCACATTGCGCGAGTAGTAGCCAGCAAACATCTGGTGGGCACAGTAACCATCCTGACAGGATGACAGTTTCACTTCCTGTAACATTAGACAGTGTATGATGAGTCCATAAAGTAAAACAAAAGACAATGATTGGTGAAAGGTTATAGTGGAATAAATATGAAAAAAACTGCCTCTTAATATTTAGAATTTTGTAGATTATGTTTGGGGCCAAGAAAAACTAGGGTTTCCTAATATTTAGAATCCTATCACATCTCCTTCCCTTCTTATAAAGAGAGGTAAAAATATGTTTTTCAAATTCTTTTTTTCCTACAAATGATTTCTTTTTTCTTACACAACATATTATTAAGCAAAGTTGACACTAGTAGAGCAAAAAAATTGAAAGAAAAATATAGAAGTCAATTTTTAGAAAATTTTGTTTGTTTTATCTTATTGCTTAATTATTTGTTTTTTGTTGATTTCATTCCAAACTCCCTAGAAACTACAGTATTTAAGGATCTCATTGTGAAGAACAGATGTCTTTCAGAAAAAAATCCATATTTTCAATAATGTAATTATATGAAGGGCTCCACAAAATTGTAATCTTAAGCAATTTTTGAATTTTTAAAGGTAATGAAAATCGGACCTATGCCATTTTTATATAAATAATTTCCTTATTTCAGCATAAAAATTCAAAGAACATATATGAAGGAAGGAAAAAAAAAAATGTTCTGGAGGTTTTATGTAAAATACCCCCAAAAACTAAAGATCCATTAAACTAAAGATCAATTGGTTGGAATATCATTCAGAATGATTGAGAAACATCCACTTTCATTGAAAATCCTATGTATGGTTTAGATGCTAGATGTTCACGGAATGACAGAATTACGTTTTGGATAAGAACAGTTTTTTTTGTCATCAAGGGCCCCAACATGTCTTATACTATGAAAATCATGACGACTTTCTGCAGAATTACATTTTTCTACGCTGTGTATAAGGGACAGTAAAATAACAATTGAGTTAACAAATGAAGCTAAGTATTGACTGAAGTAGTGTTGCCATCAATCATTTATTTGGGAGGATGGAGACAGTTTTTCATTTGGAGGAATAGTCTTTTCACCATATGTTGTTATATAACGTTTTAATTTCCCACACAAATAACTAGATATATTCCTAGTAGAATGTGGTGTTGCTGTTGTTCTAAACTGTTTTAAAAATATTTTCAAATGTTAAAACTTTCTAAAGTAAGCAAGTTGTAAATAAAAACATACTTGAAACATACAGTTGTCTGTTTTTTTCATCCTCGGACATAGGTAAAAAATAATCTATTAAGAATTATAATTAAATAATAATAATAATAATAATAATAATAATAATAATAATAATAATAAAAATATAAGTAATATTGAGTAACACTTTCTGTTGGATGTTCTTTCAGGGTAGGCCCGCTACATATCCCAGAACACAGTGATGGGAACTCTCATGCAAATGCTCTCAGAAGAGTTGTTCTGAAAAGTACAGTCTTTCAGTGTATTATCGAGTGGCTTATTAAAGAAAATTTGTACATTTGTAAGCTCCTGTTCTACAATATACCATTCCCTTCTTATAGATTTACATTTATTAGAATATAATTTTATAGTCAAAATTATCCTACGCAAGGAGAGTATCCCATTAGCACTATTGTATATGCCCAAAAACAACAACACCACCTTTAAAACAATGATTATATTAAACAGGGGTATCTGAGCAATACAGGGATAACAACCTTCATTTATCGCCTCATTGGTGTCACATTTCGCCCTAACTGACTATCTGATTTCAAGATAATACCTGCATTGAGGTATGCAATGGGTAATGATCTTGATGGAAAGAAAATTTCTTGGACTACAAAGCAACAATCATTTTGTGAATAAAAATTATACTTTTCACTATTTATTGTCTACTTTCCAACTTTCTTGAATTATAAAGAATAGAGGAAGTACTGTAACCACTCAAACAAAACCTATTTGAAGATTCTGAGAGGCATGCAAATTCAATGTGTCCCTGATACTGAAAAACATCTATTCATCTGAGAACACTATTTTTAAGTGCTTGTCCTATAAGGCTTTTTTGCTGTATCCAGCTTGATAAATACACAAAAATACCATTATTTCTAAGCAACAATACTGCCAGTAGTATATCCTGCTCAAAAGTTTACATTGAGAATGTAATGACTCACCTCAGGTTTATCATCGCCAATTTGAACCTTGTACTCAGTGACATTATAATGATCTGGAACAGCAGGCCAATAAACGTTCAGATATGGCTTTTGTGAAACATCAACAGCAACCAACACGTACCAATCCCTGATGGGAAGGGACTTATTCGAAGAGTCTACAACAAAAAGAAAAGAACATAAGATTAATACTTCCACAATAGTGTTTAACCATTCCTGAAGAACCATTTAGGATTTCTTGCAATGAATATTTCAAGAATTAAAAAATCAGTCATGACTGTTTTCACATGTATATCATCATGATACAAAAAATATAGTGACAATCAAAACTTGAATACTTCAAGTTAACACTTTCAAGTTAACAGAAATACAATGGAATCTTTTGAGCTCATTTTTCAAGGGACTAAAAAATGTTGAATGTTGTACGCAGAATACTTGTTTCCAGAAAATGCTCAAATTGTCCTAGGCTGTGAGGTTGAATAATAAAAGCACTAGTTTACTGAATAAACATTAGAAGTAGAAAATATTGTTGATATTATTGTGTAAAGGATGAAAATGTAGGCGATGATAAAGATGGCAAACAAAGTGATGCACTTTCAGAAAATGAGACAACTCCCTGTGTACTGTTCATGACAAAACAAATTTTGTCTCTCCAAGCCCTTTTACATGTAATAAAGATATTCTATATTTTAAAAATATATTCAAATTTGTTTAACACTGTTCAATTCTTTTAGCATACTAATTTAAATTGCTCAGCTGAGCATCACTTTAAATCCAGAGGGAAGGGTTAACAGAATAAGTACAAAGATACAATCATATCTGCCAGAGATAAATGGAAAATTATTTGTGCAATCTTCAGTGTTTCCTTTCAAGAATAAAATATTTTTCTTTCTGTTTTCTCATGTTGTCACATTATTGAACATTTGAATAATTTTGAAAATGTCAGATGACAGTATAATAAAAAATTTATACAAATTTGGAAGTGCTTTTGACAATTACAACAAAAAAACATATTAAATTTCATAATGACACCATCAGCCGTTAGGTTGGCACAAGCGGGAGGTGAAAGCCAAGAATGGGCATATAAGAGCATAGACTTCTAGGGTTGGAGTTAGTAACTACTTGGTTGTCCAGAAAAGTCACTGCATCCTAGGCACAGGTGTCAATGTTTCAGCCGCCATTCTGCTCAGGGCACCTGTGCCTAGGATGCGATGACTCCAGACTTGAGGGAGGGAGATTGCCTTGGAAGGTCGCAGAATGGTGGCTGAAACGTTGGCACCTGTGCATACAACACAGCATCTCCGGGACAGCCAAGTAGTTAAGAACAGACACATTTTCAGAGTCAACCTTGACCATCAACAGAAGCGGAGCCTTACCGGCTCAAGTATGAAAATCAGTTCTCTGTATGGTGACTGGAAATCAGATTGAGAACAATATTTAGACGTGCTGAATTTTTTCCATCAGATTACCTATTTACATTTACATATTACATCTTTACATTTTCTCCTGGTAAGAAAAAATAATAACATAAAATCTTGAAATATAATTTGGTTCAAAACTACATGACTTTTTTTGATTTGTAATGTTCGTATGAGGCATTCCAATGTCCTCCTCGGCAGATACTGTAATAATTGTATTCTTCAAAAACTTGTTACTTCTCTTGGCCAGACACTCATTTCTGCTAGTGATTTTCAAACTCTAGGAGGGAAAACACCCACTGAGAAAAAGGTGAAATCTTCTAAAGGTCAAAGGCATTTCAAATTTTCACTCTATGGATTTCTGATTATGAATGTTCTGCTATTATCATATTTTTACTTTCTTGTATACATACATACATATGGAATAATATAAGCAGTATAGAAAAAGTTATGTCATGTTGCACAAAATTTATTTCGAGATTCCAATGGAAATATACGTTTTGGGGTCCCCTGATACTGAAGCCCTACTTGCTTTGGGGTCCCCTGATACCCTCCTTGCTTTTTTCCCAAACGTCTGTCTGTCTGTCTGGTATATGTGAACAAAACTCATGGCTAGGCTGTGCGTTCAATTTTTTCCAAACCGAATAATTTGAATAAACCCGTCGATCTGACCCGAGTTGTAGATCTGCTGTTTTGAGAAACATTCGTTAATTTTTGGTTGTATTTTACATTATGCCCCCCGGACATTTTCAAAATTTTCTCAAAAATGGCTCCACATTTTTTCTTTAAATTTCTTGTAAGAATAGAGTAAAATACACTTATAAAGGTGGCATAAATCCGTCTTTCACAGTTAACTCTGAATTTTCGAAAATTGCAAAAGATTTATTTTTTGCGACATCTTTCCACAACTACAAAATTAAAGATAGAGGATTTTCTTTCAAATGAAATTTGTTGTCCACAATTAGTTCTTTCAAATAGATCAAGTAGATGTTTTTGAAAACTTTAGTAGTTTTCGTGCAATAGTGCGTGTAATATTGGCAGGTTTAAAAAATTACAAAAACAAGCTTTTCTCAAAATCGGCTCCAAGTTTTTTCTTAAAACTTTTGGTAGGGATAGTGCTAATTGCACTCTTTAAGATTACATAAACACCATAATGCCCTATTCTTTTGTTTCTTCAAAAATTACAAAAATTTAATTTTTCGATTTGCCTCTCATGTCCTCAATATTTACATTAGCGGCAATTTGTTCATATTATTGTATTGATGAGTACATGTTCTTTAAATAATGTTACATAAAATTTCTGGAAAACTCAACAGTATTATGTGAAAATGAACTCAAACTTTCGCATTTTGAGAAACGCTTAAATACAACTTTCTCAAAAATGGCACGAAATTTTTTCTTCAAACCTCCCAATGGTTAGTGCTAGTTGCACAGTTTAATATGTCGTAATGTTCATTTTGGTGTTTTCTTTTGTTTTTCCAATAATTACACAATGTAATTTTTTGTAAATATCTCTCATATAGTGCTTGAAATAAATTCAAATGAAGTTTTTTGAAATTCAATAGTTTCCTGTGAAAAAGAATTTCAATTTTCACATTTACAGTAATGCTTAATTGGCAATTTCTCAAAAACTGCTCAAAATTCATCAACGAAAATTTCAGGCAAGAGAATGGGGCAAGACCGTAAAGTCAGTCTACACAAAGGAAATTAGAAAACTTTACTATGAAAAAGTCTTTGCCATTCTATATCACCAATAGTTAATACATAAAACCAACAACAAAATGATACTAGTCATATTTGATACAATGGTAAATGTTCAGTATATTATGTTTCACAATTACTATGTTAATAGGATTGATTTTTTTAATCATGACTTTAAAAAAAAATTTTAGTTGTCTTAAACTTCTTTTACTCACTGATTCTAAGTGCATAGACCATCTTCAATTCTATGGTTTAATTCATTCTATGAGTGCATTCACTACTTATATATATTTAATTCCCTGATATTTGCTGTGGCATAGCTATTCATTTTTGTGCGTTTTTTCTTCATGTAATTACCTATCTGTATTTTCATTGTAAGCATTCTTATCTGTGACCTGTGTGATGTGTCTACTTTACAATAATTATTTGTATTTCTAAGGGATGACCCATTAATAAATAAATATAATGATTGTTGGTGTGGTTTCGATGGTGTTACAATGTATCAGGCTGTCATCAAGTTTGTGGGTTCAAACCTGATCGCAGCCGTGGATTTTTAAGGGCAAAAAATATCCTTTCAAACGCTTTCCTGGGAAGGGGAAGTAAAGTCGACTGTTCCATGTAAAACATCCTCAAGCCTAAAAGAAGCCTCTGAGCTAAATTCAAATTGCCTGTTTTGTCCCCTGAGTAATGCCAGTATTCTCTAGTAGATGGTGAAAGGAGTGTAGCGAAGTCTGTGTAGTAGATGGAAGAGCAGGACTTGTGACCCGACTCTCGCCACATAAAATAAGGCATCATTGAATTCATTGAATTGTTAACAGCGTTTTCATATTTGTACATTAATATCCCATTTGGTGCACAGAAAACTTCAAAAGCAATTTTTGCGTTTCTGCAGATGGAAGCACTCTTATCTATGGTGTAGGTTCTTCCAAGGTTGCGCTTGGCATCTGAAGCTGCATTGGCCCACAGCTTTCTCAATCCCTTGAATGTGGCTGCCTAGCAGCTAACAGTGACCTTATAGCACTTAATATTTTTGTTCATAATTCATCTTCTAACTGTCAAAAGCACTTCCAAACTTTACGAAATACATTTTTAATTATCTCTAATCTGCTAATATACTCTATCTGCTGGTGAAATCTCATAAAAATCCGAGTGTCTGACACAGTAGGCAAGTGTTGCATTGCAGTTTGGATGTTTGTTTCAATTTTAATCACAATTCCAAAATTAAGTAAATTTTTGGACTCTAAAAGATCATTTTCATCCCCAATGCTTTACGTGAAGGAAAAGTGAATGATGTAGCAGGGTTAAATAATGGCTGCATTCTGCCCTAAAGCAAAAAAAAAAATTTATGAACTAATTGTGATGACCTTTCTATTCATCATGTTTCCCTAAAAATGATTGCAGCAATGTTTCTGTTCAAACAGATTCTATTAATATTTACTCCTCCCAAATGTCACACTCAATGTCATTAGTTTTTTCTGAAAAAATAAGTATTAAAATACTACTTACCTACATTTTTTGCATCAGGAGGAATTTTCATCACAAAATGCCCATAACTTGAAATGTCTGAAGAACTGTACCCAACATTCATCATCATCTCTGCACTGACATCTGCAGCCCACCAGCCAAAGGTTTGACAAGCAAAAGAAGGCCAAGGGGCCCATATCTGCAAAGACAGATACACAGTGTAAGAACAAGGTTTGTCCAATGGTCGAGGTTACTAATGCACAAATGCAGGGTGGGATTGAGTGCTGTGTAGGCATGGTTTTTTCACCCGAGTGTGGAGGCATCTTGGGCTGTCCCGCTTACCATGCATCACTAGTTCCGTGACATCACTACGTTCCTGGTGTGTTTGGGTAGCATGCATTAGACGCATGTGCATGTTACACATAGATGGCGGCATTCCTTAGTATCTTAGTACCTGACATCCTGCGGGTAACTATGAGGCTGGTGACACCGTGTGGTGTTCCATACACAGGGCACAGTGGAGCGCTATCAGCCATGGTCCTAGCATCGGCTAACTACCAGCTGACATGTAGGGACTCATAGACTTCACTAGTTTGAATTTAGAACAACAATGAAAACATCAACCCGTGGGCCACTTTGGAGTCAGAGAGGGGGAACCTTAGGAAGTTCCTTGGTAACTGTGCCTGTAGGTTAGTCACACTCAGCCAGCAAAAGGTAGTGATGAACTACCTCGGCTGTGGTTCCTCAAACAACTAGTAAATGTCAAAGACCTCAGCTAGGTCAATGACCCCCATCTAGATCAGGCTTTTTTCTCCAGTTTCCCTTATCTTTTAAGTGAATGCTGACATAGCCCCTTGTTTTGCTTCTGGGTATAAATGTATCTTACTATCTGTGCACATCTTTTTAGAGTTCTGTCGATGACAGTAATTCAAATTATCGTTCTCCATATTCTCATGGCAGGAAGTTCGCCACAATTCCTTCACAAAGTGCATGAAGAGGTTTGGTTTGGTTTGGTTTGGTTTGGTTTTTTCGTGTTTCCGGGCACGTCAACTGCTTTGGTCATTAGTCCCGTTAGTGTACTGCACATTTGTTTCTCGGCAGATGGCGGTTGTCTTCCCCAGCTGGATGGCGAGATCCTGTGCCGACCTACCGTCAGCTAGTGGGGTTTCCCACCAGCCGGGCTTCTAACCAGGAGTCTCCCACCAGCAGGGCACAGCCCCAGCCAGGACAAGCTCTAAGCTCCCGACCGGTCTCCCGGAACATGTGGTAGTGCCTGTTTGGTAGGGTATTGCTCCGGCATTCGCCTGGTGTTGATCGGAGAAACCACGGAAAACTACCGATCAGAGCAGCCCACCACTAGAATTCTCCTCCCTGAATTCGACCTAGCTGAAAAGCTAGTGTCGAAAATCCTGCCGCTGTCAGGACTCGAACCTAGGACTGGTCAGAGGCGCTGCAGTGACATCAGTTGATGCACTGAGCTACCGCTCCCGGTGCATGAAGAGGGATAATAGACAAACTCTGTAGCTAATTTGCATTTACAAATAGTTTTTATTGCACTGGAGTGAATTTTTTCTAATAAATTCTATCCAAAAATGCGCATTTCATCTGTATTCAGAATTTAACTTCAATGTAGGTTAAGGTAGGGATCCCAGAATTTCAAAAAATGTGCACAGAATACACTTCTCCCTATAGCATGCACACACAGATTTAACTGTTTTTGATGTTAAATAAATTAAGAAATAAAGAGGTGAAAAAGGTATTTTGTGTCATCTTCAGTAAGAGCAAGTCATGAAATAATCTCAAATACTGTTTGGGGCAATTCAAACAATATATTTACAAACTTTAGCGTTTTTACCAACAACCCTCCTTTGTAACTAAATTTTGACACTCTCCCTTCTTCCCCAAATTGCGTTAAACAAAACTGTCATCCTTAAAAATTGGAAGATCATTATACTTATTTATCATTAAACATTCCTCAGACAAAACATCATTAAAAATTCTATTACAACAATTTTTAAATTTAATCACAAATTAATAAATTTTCATTACTTGTAACACCAATTTCTAGTTTGAAGAGATTGCCTTATTGAATATTAAAAAGTGTTGCATTCATTTTTATTAACTCCTTGGTCACTTTTCTGGAATACTGTTGAAACTCAAAAAAAGCAAAAATCAAGATTTTAAAGTGAATTGTCCAAAAATAATAATTTTTTATGTGGAATAAGTCTATCTTCAAAACTGTACCAATTGGTACTTGGTGGCAGATGCATCACTATTTCATGGGCAGGACCATTTATTTTTATGGAATAGTTTTGCAAAAAAAATTCAGACTTTTAATCCATTTTAATAAATTAAAAAACCAAGGAGACAAAAAAATGTCTGATATAACTTGTACGATGACATTCCTTATCATCGATTACTGAGATAAAAAAGAAGTGGGAAAATTAGATTGCACTCTCCTGTAGAAAACAAGCTTATCGAGTTACAATGTTTTTCCAGAAAAATTACATTTTTGTCAAAGTTCAGTAGGTAAACTACCCATATGGATCAGCGTTAACTTGGTTTGTTTACAATGACAATGTGTCCAGAAAGTAGGTTCCATTTCGTAAAAAGAACAAACACAAATATGTTTTCAAGCCTATTTTACAGATACATGAAAGGTCATGGCAAACTATTTTTCACCATAGTTACCAACAATGTTGAGTCAGTCATCTATCATAGCTTGGGATCAAATTACATACACCTTCCTCGAAGAAACTTCTTGCCTTTGACGGCAGTCAGATCTGCACAAAATTTCTTCGGTCTGGCGGGAAGTCAATAAGCAGAATCCCTTTCATACAAAACATGAGTTTCACATTAGTTTTAGGAATGAAATTGATGTTCTGAATTTATGTCTTTACGGACATCTGTTGCCTCACCATTCCATTATCTCCTGTTATGATTCTGGGGTCACAAGCCACACCAACATTTCAACACTGGTCACTAATTGCATTAAAATGTCCTCTCCCTCATTACTGTATCGGGAGAGAAGCACCATAGTACTGCCAAGTTGCTTGTTATTGTGAACATAGGTCAGCATTTATAGCACCCACCAAGCATGCAACTTGTGGTAATCTAAGTTGGGGGTAACAATATCATGCAAAACAGTTTTTGAAATGTCAGGAAATTCCTTAGAAAACATTAACAGTGTAAAACGTCTGTTCCCTTTCAGTTTTTAATCAACTTCTCTCACCAAATGCGGAGCAGGCTGTTATAAATTATCTTCCTCTTCTCCTCGACAGGTTTTAGGTCATGTGACCTGTTCCGGCACTCAATTTTCTTCTTGGTCTGCTAATGTCCCTTCTTCCTTCTGTTCTATAGTTCATAGCTATGAATGGAAGTTGGTTCGTTGGCATTCTTGATACATGATTGCACCACTTTAACTTATTTTCGAGAATGTTTTTATACAACTCTTATTTCAGAATTTTGTTTCTTGTTAAGTAGCGAGCATCGTACTGTATTTCGGAGAAATTTCTTTCCTGCCGTTTGTATTTTATTTTTGATCTTTTTCATGTTTACCCATCTTTCGCTGGCATACACGAGTATGCCAATTATCTTGTAAAACTTAAGCCATGTCTGTTATAAATGATAAACTAAATCATCATTTATAACAGAAGGCTGCCTGCTTTGCAATTCATCACATAAGTTAATTTTTCATCCTTTATTGAATGTCCTCAACCTCCTCTCTCACGATCTTATCACTCACTGCATTTTTACTGCAAATCTCAGTAATTTGGCAGTTAATTTCACCAGGTTTCATATTCCTTGCATTCCAAAAACTAATTACAGATCCAATCTCAGTCAACGTGGTTTTCAAAAAGCTTAAACGTGTTGAGTGATCAACAAGTTAGATTAACCGTAGTAATGTCAAGAGATAGAATATGGGAAAGGCAGACTAGTCCACACCTTCAGAGCATTGTAGTGGCAGAAGAATGAAAATTAACTTACATTCTGGATATGCCTCATATCTACAAAATTATGAGAAATTACAAAGGGAAAAAAGTACTTACAACGCCATGCTATGTTTCTGAAACTAATGTTTATGTTGGGAAATGGTTTGACGTAGGGGTAGAATTCAACCCCTGACACAGCACCTCCAGCAGAAGGAAAGTGAAGTTCAGAGCAGTCATGAGCCCCTGGAACAAAACACAAAATGATTTGGATTGAACTATTTTATTTTGTCCTAGTACAGTAAAAATTATATGCGACATATGGGGAAGAAGAACAATCTGCATGAAATGACGCAATTGTTCCAAGTAAGTTGCAAAATACCCAAATACTGTGTACCATTCTCTTCTCCTAGATCCCATACAGTACAATCTGAATCAGTCAAATTCTGTCCTTCACTCTGCAACAAAGAGTTTGAAGTGTTGAATTAGAATAGCAACACTAAGACACAAAACGAATAACTACATAAAAAAGTACTTCAACCTATTCCGAATAATGGTAATTCATTTCAATCACACCATTTTAAACTATACAGATCATCTCAGGAAACCTGATATCTGATATTGAAGATTATATTTCGTTACTTTACTTCATATTCTACATACTATTTCAATTTAAAAGGCTAATAAAACTGGACTGTTTATTACTCACGTTAATCCAGCATATATCAGGCTCTGCAAGCAATCCGTCTAATTCCAGACCTCTCAGAAAATGTTTCTGGGTACACTGTAACTCTTCGGCTTTCACTCCGCCCACAAACACAACAAAAAAACAACAAAACACTTCAAATTTGCGCCAGTACACACGCTTATCACATTTCATGATGAAATGTACAAAACACACTTGTTTGCACGAAACGTCAACAAAGGCACCTCTGGTCTCCCATGCTATTAATGGAACTGCCTGGAACCAGGAAAAGTAAACTTGGAATCCAAATGGATTTATACATTTTTGTTGACAATTCAAAGAACTTGCAAGAGCATCATGACATGTGCGAAGCGGTTTGGTGAAAACGTTTTTAATAACATTATTAACACGAGATGTAAGTTTAATAGAACAAATTCGAACATATTATTTGAATGCACAAATGCTCACCAAAAATATAGAACATGTAATACTTTCACGTCATTAGTGCTACTCTGCAGTGATGTACTCCATGCATGTGATACTATCGGATACTTTCCTTGTTTTCACTCACACGCACGATGAAGTTGGGAAATTTTTCGGGTATAATCATGAGGAAAAACGAAATATCTGGTTTCTCAGAAATGTTGGTTTATCCGAGTATCTTTCCTACACTTCAAGAACTTTTAAATATAAGCGTCAACAATATTTCCTGAAAGGGTTGAACATGCACATTTAATTTAATAATAAAAAAGGCAACTTAAATTCTGAAGGGCAAGTTGTTTGCGGCCCAGAGTAATAAGTAGAAATAAGATTTCCACGCAAAATCTTGTTTTTATTGAACCTTCATTGTGCTTGCAAACTTTGTAAATATATCTATCATGGCAAATTCCTTTGAAAATGCATACTTTTTCCGTGCATGTTTTCATGTTTCGGTAGTTTTTTGGATGAATTCAAGCAAAATATATGTTTGAACATCTTTTCAATTAATACTGCATATTTAGACTTCTATCTAGCACATTAGATACTTAAATTTTTTTGCACAATTTGTGCGCAATAAAATTGACGTATATTTTGCATAAATAGTATTATTAGCTCCTGACAGTACGCAGTTGTATTTGCCTATTGTTATACTGCAAATTTTACTCCTCTGGTGTGTGTATATATTCTAACACACCCTCCTACTACCTTTCACACGTGGTGAGGACGTGATAGAATGAATGCTCGTGAGCGAGCTTAAAATTCTCAGGAAGCAGGATCTTTTGGGTACGAGAAAGGTCTGAACCCTTGACACAATGAATCAGATAAAATACGAATAAAATGAACATATATTCAATGAAAAAAATTACAGTGACGCAATTTTATAACAGGATAATGCACTTTAAGTAGTTGGTCACTGAAAAAACAAAACAAGGCAAAACAAAAAGAAATTGGTGTCACCTCGAATGCCTGAACACACTTTCACCAACTACAATTTACAATTTGCTCATTCCTCTTTCTGAATTTTCATCTACCAAATTATTTTACTCTAGTTTTTCCGTGCACGGTCTTTAAAATGAATTTTACACTTGGTTTAAGGAATCACGTTCACAGGTGCTAGCCTTGGGCTTCGCACTCACTATAACACTGAACTTTAAAGAGAAAAAACAAACAATAAAACGTAATATACACGTTACTTTATCTGATCCTTTAGAAAGCAATTACTTTTAACACAATACAATAAACTGATTTTTCCAGATAATATCAATTGTACATGTGAAAATCATGAATTATTTAAGTAAAGTTGTACAAGGTATGGCATCTTTGAATGAATTTAATGACACGTGCAGTCAATGAACTTAAAACTGCCACTCATATCGTTCTCACCTATTCTGGACTTTTCACCCACTTTTAAAACGAATTGTCGTGTATTTACGGCTATTCTCTTTCCCCAACTGATCGCCGCATACCAGTTCCTTTACCTCAAAAGCTCCGCTTCGCTCGCCTGTAGATAACCTTGGGGATTTTCTGCCACTCGCCCCTAGTTGCCACGCGTCTCCGCTTGCTGTCCCACGACGTTACCAGTTTCCTTCTCTCGAACTCTGGACTCCGCCATGCTTCCAATTTCCACACCCTTCTCCCGTTCTCCGGACTCATACGATTCTCGTTGCAGTCCAAATCTTTCTAACCTACGATTCGCTCTTCCTGGGGTCGTCCTTCTCTTCCGCCGCGCCTCGTACAAGTTTGTTCGCGCTTCCAGCCTCGAATAATTAATGTTGCGGAAGTTATGCTTTAAATTCTTGGTCGACCTACCACACTTTGGGTATGTGTGGTCTCAGCGTGCAATATGAGATGCTGGATTTAGTTAATGTCCTTCTGCGCGACTTTTACAACTTTGAAATTATTTCGGAGTCAAACAGTCACTTCACTTGCTCTCTTAAATATTGTGAAGGCGAAGAATGTTTGTGCACTCCACTTCTTAATTACTTCACTTTCGAAGATACGCTTCTCAAGCTAACTTTTAACTACCAAGTTAAAATAAACTCCTAGGCCATCAAGTTACAATCGCCTTCAAAACTCAGTCTAGTCACCGTCGCTGCTGCAATCAAAGAGAGCTCAGTCTAGTCGCCGTCGCTGCTGCAGTCATAGAGGGCTCCTCCGAGGCGCGGCGCGATATTTATGGTACTCGCGCTTGGGGAAATTTTTTGGCGGGGTGAATATTCTCCTCTTTTCGTGACCTCCCGGAGAAATATTATTCGCAAGTTCGGGCGTCAGAGTTCGAATAGGTGTGGGTAGATGGCGCGTTTACAAGCCATCACTCCGCCGCGTACCCTACTCCTCTCTGTTCGTGGGCTTCTTTTCGTAGCTGATGGTGGCGTTATGGGGTTGTATATGTTCGAAAAGCTGTGGGCAGATGGCGCGTATATGTATATATATACATACACACACATACACACACACACACACACACACACACACACACACACACACATATATATATATATATATATATATATATATATATATATATATATATATGAAAAGAACCCCACGAACAGAGAGGACTAGGATACGCGGCGGAGCGATGGCTGGTAAACGCGCCATCTACCCACAGCTTTTCGAACTATGACGCCCGAACTAGTGAATAATGTTTTTCCGGGAGGTCACGAAAGGATGAGAATATTCACCCCTCCAAAATTTCCCCAGGCGCGAGTACCATAAGTATCGCGGCGCGCCTCGGAGGAACTCTCTTTTACTGCAGAAGCGACGGAGACTACACTGAGCTCTCTTCGATTACAGCAGCGACGGTGATTGTAACTTGATAGCAAAGGAGTTTATTTTAACGTGCTGGTTAAAAGTTAGCTTCAGAAGCGTATCGTCGAAAGTGAGGTAATTAAGAAATGGAGTGCAAATGCATTCGTCGCATTCACAATATTTGAGAGAGCAAGCGAAGTGACTATTTGACGCCGAAATAATTTCAAATTTGTAAAATTCGCGCAGAAGGACATTAACTAAATCCAGCATCTCATATTGCACGCTGAGACCACACATGCCTAAAGTGTGGTAGATCGGCCAAGCATTTAAGCATAACTTCAGCAAGATTAATAATTTCGAGGCTGGAAGCGCGAACAAACGTGTACGAGGCGCGGCAAAAGAAGACGGACGACCCCAGGAAGAGCGAAGCGTAGGTGAGAAAGACTTGGACTGGAACGAGAATAGTACGAGTCCGGAACGGGAGAAGGGTATGGAAATTGGAGGCTTAGCGGAGTCCAGTGTTCGAAGGAAACTGCTATCGTCGTGGGACAGCAAGCGAAGACGAGTGGTAACGCGGGGCGAGCGGCAGACAATCCCCAAGGTTACCTACAGGCGAGCGATGCGGAGCTGTTGAGGTAAAGGAACTGGCAACGTTTATGCGGCGATCAGTTGGGAAAAGAGGATAGCGGTAAATACACGACAATTAGTGTTATAACTTATATATATATATATATATATATATATATATATATATATATATATATATTGCAACGGAACACACGTCGTGGCCTTCCCCTCCGACGTGCCGCGCATAATACAACTCTGTTGCGATAAGGTGTCGTTAGCCCTAAGGATGTGTGAGATCGCGTGGGCGTTACCGGCGTCGTTCGACAGTTCACTGCCGTCCCGACGTCAGACCTCTCGAGTTGTTTCGAATCGATTGCCTGGATGAGGCTTATGTCTGAAAATGCACCTGGGTGAGGAATACGGGCAGGTTTATACTCAAGCAAAACACTTGTGGCTCTGGCATACAAGGCTGTATATTCTATACTCAAGGAATGAAAAGAAACAAACAAAAAAGAACACACATAAATTCAACAAAAATAGCCCTTGACACACAATCACGTATAGAGCGTGACCTTCGTGCTCGGAAATGAATATCCGGAGCGATTATTGCTACCTCTTTTCACAATAATTAAGTATTTCGAATGATTCACTTAATGAATTATACTTTGTACACCATTTGGTGCAGGCATGCCTTGGTCTTAAGGACCCAAAGAATACAAAGTTGAACCTTCCTACTTTGAATTGCTTTCATTCCTGACAAATGGTTCTTAATCTATAACACACTTCAATCTCTACTTCTTAACAAAACTCGACACAAAGTAAAATTAATCAAATTGTTTACAACACCCCTTTTTTTAACACTTGATTAATTGGGTGACTTGTTTAAATTGAATTACTCATTGCTGTTCTTAACAGGGCTTTCATTCAGGAGTTCTACACATCAACGCTCACAAAATTGAAATATCTAATACTTGATATATCTAATACTTGAAAGCTCTTAAGAAACAAACAGTGTGGTTTAGCATAGTTCAATTACATTTCTGTCGTTTCTGCAACCGTCTGTCGCACGGGTACTCACGCTTCTCCAATGGGGTTTTACGTGAACTGGCTTAGTCGAGTGCTGCGAGCGGCGCCTTGGCACCTCGGCGTTCGGGGACGTGGCGTTCGCTTTACGCGACCTCCGGAACTCGCTGCGCTGGCCTCGACGGCTCGTGCTGGCGACGTGTCGGGGTAGCTTGGCCTCCACGATCCTCCGCTCCTTCTTTCCGCTGCGTTTCCGAACCAATTTTCTCGGCCGGGAAGTGCCTCGGCCTCTCCTCTGCGCCCGTCGTCCTTCCCCAACACAAATGCTTCTCTGGCGGTGTTTTCAGGAATGGTTATCGCCTTGGCTTCTTGCTTCGGTGATGTGACGTAGCGGCGATGCAGAAATTGTTCGGCGTACGCCGGAAAAGAGTCCGATTCAGCCCTCACTGAATTCACATAATTCACTCTCACTGATATGCGTTTCTTCTCCGTTGCGAGTTATCAGCAAAAACGAGTACAGTGTTTGTTCTCTTCTCGTATTCAGATTAAACGAATCTCGCGTGAAGTTCCCTGCTGGCGACTAGCGATCCGTCCTCCTCCGAGATTTTACTGAGAATCCTTCAACTTTTAACGGACAAAATCTCCTGCAGTCGGCTTCCCTCGTTTTTCGGTTACCGGTCAATCATAAGATCTCGTTTCCAAGCTTATCTTTCGAATTTCTTATTCGTGGACAAGCGTTTCGCTCGACGTGGCCGCGGCTGACGTCAGATAGTGACGTGGTTCTCGCGCCCCGTTCGAATTCGCGAACTGCTGAAGACGGTAGTCTGGGAAATTTCATATATGGTCTGGTCCGTTACCAGGGCGTATATTAGAGCTCGTCTCAATATATATATATATATATATATATATATATATATATATATATATATATATATATATATATATATAAGTGGGTGCAAAGTCTAGAATAGGTGGAAGAAGTATTTCGAACGATGTGAGTGGCAGTTTCAAGTTCATTTACTGCACGTGTCATTAAATTCATTCAAAGAGGCCATACTTTGTACAATTTTACATAAATAATTCATGATTTTCATATGTTGTACAGTTGCTATTATCTGGAAAAGTCAGTTTGTTGTATTGCGTTATAATTGCTTTTTTTTAGATATGTAAAGGGGTCAGGTTTAAGTAACGTGAATGCTACGTTTTATTCAGTGTTATAGTGAGTGCGATGCCCAAGGCTAGCACCTGTGAACGGGATTCCTTGAAACAAGTGTAAAATTCATTTTAAAAGCCGTGCACGGAAAAACTAGAAAAGAGTAAAAATAATTTGGTAAATGAAAAACTCAGAAAGAGGAGTGAGCAAATTGTAAATTGTAGTTGGTGAAAGTGTGTTCAGGCAGTTGAAGTGACGCCTATTTTTTGTTTTGTCTTGTTTTATATTTTTTCAGTGACCAACTACTTAAAGTGCATTATCCTGTTATGAAATTGTGTCACTGCAATTTTTTTCATGGAATATATGTTCATTTTATTCGTATTTTATCTGCTTCATTGTGTCAAGGGTTCAGACCTTTCTCATACCCAAAATATCCTGCTTCCTGAGAATTTTAAGCTCGCTCACGAGCATTCATTCTATCACGCTTTCACCAACGTGTGGAAGGTAGTAGGTAGGCGTGTTGGAATATATATATATATATATATATATATATATATATATATATATATATATATATATATATATATATATATAATATCCTATATGAAATACAGGCTGCGTGCTAGATTTTCGAGGCGAGCATTTCGAGCACGGCAAAACGAATTATCAACGCAAGTCACAACCAACGTGCTTGAATTTCCATTTCGTTGGTTACTACGGATTTATTTAGTCAAAAACTGTATGTGACGTATGGGGAGAAATCATTTGCGCACGCTTTCTTGAGTTTCAGAATCCCTTCCCAACAATTTAACTATTAGTAGTTGAAAGATGAATAATAATAATAATAATAATAATAATAATAACAATAACAACAACAACAAATTAAAAAAGCAAGGGATTAACATTTCAAATACTAGATATTTTCGTTACCAAATTATAGAAAACTTATCTTTAACGGTAAAGGAACAAACAGACTTGGTTTTTCTGTATTGTTAACAAAATAGAAACTCACCCTAAGCTCTACTACCACTACAAGCAAAAGTAAAGTTCAACAAAACGTGCGCATAGTGAAGCTACATTTACGTCCAGAAGCAAATCAAGGGGCAATCTCAGCATTTGCTCAATGGTTCAGTAAAGTTCATAATCTTTGTTGGACAGGCATATTGAGTCTTTTTTAAAATTATACAATGCAAATGTAAAATAATTCTTTTTTTGTTAAAGTAAACATTATTTTTCTTTTTGACGATCAGTATAGTCTCTAATTGTATAGAAATAGTTTTGCAGCAGAAAATATTTTACTTTTAACTTAAATTTGTGTACCAATTTTAATTGTTCAATTTCATCTGGCAATGCCTTGTAAAGGGACGTACATGTATGTGGATTTCTTGTAGTGAGATGTTGATACTGTCACTTGATGAACATGATTTCCACGTCGAGTGTTGTAACTAGAAATATCAGTATTACATGAAAATAAGTTCCCACCGTTAAGTAAGTCAGTTTTGACAAATACTACAGACTCATAAATAAATAGGCAAGGAAATGGTAAGATTCCAAGCTCAATGAAAAGAGGCTTGCACGGATCACGTGAATGGGATTTTTTCATTATTCGGATAATTTTCTTTTGCAATCTAAATGTCTGGGAACTAAAGGATGAGCTTCCCCAAAAATTATCATATCTCAGGCGGGAATGTACATTTGAACTGCATGAAGGCTGACAGAATTAGAAAGAATTCTAAAAAAAGCAGAAATTTTATTATCTTAACATCAGCTAATTGCATATTGTTCATTTTCAATGGAGCATACGATTGCCGATTTGAAACGCAAAATTGTATTGAGACAGTTTTTCCTTCGTTAACTATTAAATTGTTATTACAAAACCAATTTGAAACTTCTGAAATTGTACTATTTATTGTTTCTTTTTTGCAAAGAACATTCGTGTCTTCGGCAAACTACTGTTCTTCCATTTTTAATAGATGAGGGCATATCGTTTACGTACAACAGAAAGAGGATAGGACCTAAGATCGAACCTTGTGGGACCCCATGTTCAATTGGCAAAGAATTGGAGAGATAAGTAAATAATGTCCTTTCGTGCCAGTACTGTATTTCTACTCTTTGAGATCGATGTTTAAGGTACGAGGTTATCCAATCTAGGGCAATACCACGATTCCATAAGAAGGTAATTTTGAGAGCAAGATGTTATGGTTAATAACGTCAAAAGCTTTCGAAAAATCTAAAAAGATCCCAATGGGTTTTTCATTTTTGTCCATTGATGAAGCAACATCTTTAAGAAAAGAAAAAACTGGCAGTTTCCGTAGATTTTGATTTCCCGAAACCGTGTTGTGAGTCTGAAAACGCATCGTTTTTCCTGAGAAAGGTTTCCATTCGCGTATAGAGAAGCCTCTCTAATATTTTTGAGAAAACTGACAAAAGAGAAATGGGCCGGTAATTTTGAATTTCATTTTTGTTCCCTTTTTTAAAAGTGGCTTAATTTTTTGCTGTTTTGAAAGTATCTGGAAATATTCCTGTGCACAAGGAAGCATTGAAAATGTGAGTTAATGGGTGTATAATGGTAGGTGCACACGCTTTTAATAAACAATACGGAAATTCATCTAAACCTGATGAATATTTATTTTTTAATTTACTGACTATTCTGAGGATTTCGTTAGAAGAAGTTTCGTAAATAAACATCGTGCCGAAATTTTTTTGGAAAGCATATGATGTTGGGTTTTGTGGTTTTAGTCCCTTCGTGAGATCAATCGCAATTCTAGAAAAGTGTTGGTTGAAGAGATTCGCAACTTTTTCTGGATTTCTTGTTTCTCTTTCATTATCCTTTAAAACAACATTCTCTACGAAATGTCGTGATGACGTGGTCGAAATTTTGACGATGTTCCACATTGCTTTAGTTTTGTTTCTAGCGTTCAAAATATCCTCATTATTTTTCATTATTTTTGCGTGCACTATTATTTTCCTTAAAATTCTTTTATATTCTCGGAAGTAGACGTGGAAACCGGGTGATATGTTATGATGTTTAGAAATAAAGCAGTGAGTACGTTTATTTTTACACGATGTTCTAATTCCTTGTGTGATCCAAGTATTACTTTTTCGTGAAATGTTTAATTTTCTCTTGTATATAGGAAAGCATGTGTTAAAGAGAAATGAAAGATTTGAGAAAAATAAATTATATTTTTCATTTGTGTCAATAGCGTTTTAAACTGCCTCCCATGATTCTTTCAGCAAGTAGTCCGTAAATAATTTTATGTTAACTGTAGTAAATGCTCCACATGCGAGTTTTATTTACTGTGTCAGTATTCATGTTATTAGTAATTATAAGAATTTGTGCATCGTGTCTGTAACTGTAATCATCGTCACTGTAACCTAGATTATTCGTTATTATTTCATATCTAGTTGTGGTTTTGTTAATTATAATTTGATCTATTGCTGTTTGTGATTTAAGAGTATTCCATGTAGGTACGTTCACTGTAATATCTGAATTAAAAGAATGGATTAAACTGAGAAACTGCTCTTTTTCGTGGGATTCGCTCAGAAAATCAATATTGAAATCTCCACATACATCAATGGATTTAAAAGATTTACTAATTTTGTTCAGAGTTATCTCTAGATTTTATAAGAAATATAAATAATCTTTGCTGGAGGTCTGTAGATGCAAAGTAAGATAATTTTGAGCGTAGTATGATGTACAAGTGTTATTTCAAAAACTTTTTCGATTGCATATAAATTGAATTCTGACAAGAAGGTAGAATCAATATTATTTCTAACATAAATACACGAACCTCCGTAAGCAGGGCCTTTATTTGATTCCCTTGCTCTACAATAAGATCCTGCAAGGTAAAAACTAGGAATTTGGAGTGTGTTTAGATCATTATGAGATAACCAATGTTCTGTAAAGCAAAGAACATCGATTTGACTGAAATCACACCCTAATGCTGCCTCGATAAATTCAATTTTATTTGAAAGAGATTGCACATTATGATGCATTATTTGAATCTTTTGCATGTACCTACACGGATGCTTTTCTGCTGCATCTGACTGTAGTTGTTATTTATTTATCTCATTTTTACCTCGAGTGCGTGGTCGAAGGAAGTATCGTGTCCTAGCAATGTTAGGAGGTGAGGAAGCAGGGGTTACAATTGTAGGGGAATGAATAATGGGAGAGGTAGTAGAAGGATTAGGTTCAGGGGATAAGGTAATTGGGTCCAAAGGGGTTCCGGAGGATGGAAGAGATCTAGGAGATGTAGGTTGGGATGAGTCTTGGGTAGGATACTGCTGAGATGTAAGGATGTGTTTTGCAAGTTCGCTACCGAGTTTATGTCTTCCAACAAGGTTCAAGTGAAGACCATGCCGGGTGAAGTGTTTTTCTGAGAGAAAGTTAAGCTCAAATAATTTAACATGTGTGCCTCTCAGATGCAGTTTTAATTTGTTGTTTGCGTGTCTAATTTCTTTGCACAGTGTGTTGGTTTGTTGTACCAGAAGGGCAGAGTCGAGATTACAATGTTCGTGTTTTGGGCGGCACGTTGTAGTTTGTCAGGTGTAAAGTGTCCACCCAAATGGATGTCATTCTGTCCTCCTATGATGATGACTGTATCCCGTTTGGTGAGAGTTTTTGTGTGGGTGTCCAATTCACTGATCACGTCGGCAAACCTCCCGTTAGGTTTAAACACACACATGATGGGAGTTTCTCACTGAGCAGGGAGGAGATTTGTCGCCCATGGCTATCTGCTAAAATAAGTACCTTTTTGGTGGGCTCAGTGGGAATGTCCTTGTTTACTTGTGGGCCAGGTGGCGCAACTCTACGTGTCTTTGTTTCTTTGCGCTTGCTAGCCTGTTTGCGTCGGTTTGTGGGTGGACGTGTCGATGATGGGAGGGGGTAGTGAGGATTGGGAAGGCAAGGAAAATCATTGTCATAATCTAACACAGCAAATCTGTTTTGAGTCATGATTTGTTGTGATGATTGTGTTTTTGCTTTCGCGGATGGACGGTTGAAAGTTTCTGCGGTGTTGCCTATTGTTGTCCAACCGTCTGAGTTTTGAACGACCTCTTCGAGCCTTCGGATATGTTCATCTAAATTATTGTTTACGTGTGTGAAGGCTTTCAGAAGGTCGGCTTTGAGAGTGTACAGAGTAGAAAGTGTATAGCGAACAGTAGCCATGTCACGAATGCGTATCAAAATGCGTGGCAAATATGAGAATAAATAAATAGATGAGAAATCAGATTATGTGTAAAAAAGTTTCCTAAGTTATCTTTTTAATTTACGTGTATTAAATTATTTAATTTAAGTTACGTATTTATTTAAAAAATAAAAGAAATGTGATTCAAATTAGTATTTAAATGTTATTGGTTAATTGCGAGTAGATTTGAGTGTGTTTCCGTTAATAGATCTAAGCTGCAAACTAATAAATACAATTAGATTACTATACTTTAGCTATTTAAAGGCCACAAAATTCACCACTTTGATATTCGTGAATTTGAAAACACAAGGTTCAAGATTTTCCGTTACTGTTATAGACGAAACTTTGAATTTTGATGTTTTTCACAATTATCACTACACTTTCGCTAGTTGTTTAACCCTTTACACAAAACTAAATTTATTTGTACAGCAAATATGTATTAGAAGTCTTTGAACTCGTTTAAATGCACGATTGTCCGTTACGCTGTCTTTTAAACTTTTACGCTGTCTTTTTACTTCTTTTCCACTGCTTCGGACAATATAAATCTCTTTCAGCGTTCCTGTAACAAGTAAACAAGTAAAGAAAACAATTTAAAAGCAAAAGGTACCTGAAAGATGTAAGAAAGTAGTCAAAATTAGTAAAATATTGGAGCACAGTCCGAGCACGTCAGTCACGCAAGGAAGCAACCAACCAATTATGAATAATGAAGATACAGGAAGCCTTGACTCAATATCACTTGATAACTGACATTTGGAAGGAAAAATAATCAAGAGCAGACTCCCAGTCCACTTGAGTGCAAAGAAAAGTCTACAGCTTTCGACAGAAAACACGTTTTGTGAATCTTCAAACAAGTGGATTTCTCTTGCTCCCCTAAGTAGTCCTAAAAATACTTTTCAAATATGTAATATAAGTCTTCTCAGAATCCATGTATTCTAGTTCTTTGATATTAATAGTGAAAAAGTAATTTTTTCCCAAACTATTCGTCTGTCCGTCCGTCAATCTGTAAATAATAGTAGCGCCTAAACTATAATACACAGTTTTTTCACCAAAACTGATAATTCTCTATCGGTCTTACTGAAGGCTCGAGACCTCGAAATAAAAACTAAATTTTGATTTTTTTGGAGGGAAAGGAGAGACTTAACATTAATCCCCTAACACATTTTCGAAATTTTCTTAAAATAAGTTATAATTTTTTGGTAAAATTTATTTGCTCAGAGTAAAATACGTTTATGGGAGTAAAGGACGATTTTCAGCTCCTATTTAATTAATTTGATATTTGGAAAATTTTAAAAGTTGAAATTTTTTCTAACTTGCACTAAACCTTCAATATTGAAGCCTTATGTTTCTTTTATAATGCAATCTATTAGTGGCAGCTCGTGCATAGGCTGACTGACTAAAGCACGAGCACTTAGTTTGAAACATTGAGCTATAATAATAATAATAATAATAATAATAATAATAATAATAATAATAATAATAATAATAATAGTAGTAATTGCCCGTGTGGTGTCGGGGGTTTTAGTAGAACGGGACCTCCCCCTGTCGTAGAAGGCGACTAATCGGAGCAGCTGTCCGCTGTCACTTCCCTAAGTCACATCCTGTCCTCCCCACTAACTTCGTGTGTCATTGCTTCCACTTACTTGTGGCACTCTTCTGTTTTCTCTCCTGTCGGCCAATCTTCGTATTGTGTTTCCTACACCGACGCTATTACGTTACGAGAGCTAGGGAGTCTTTTCTATTCTTTTCTATTGTAACTCTATTCTTTACTGTCCCCCCTTCTTTTCTTCCGTTTCCTTTCAGATGGCAGTAGCTCAAAAGCACTAGGGGAAGGCGACCCTGAAGAAAAAACCCGTGATGGAAGGTCTTTCAGGATCAACGATTACGGTGCAGGGGATCAGAGTCCCAGTAGCGACGGTCGGTGGTGAGCAAGCAAGCCACCGGGCGTTGTCACCCAGTGAAGTCAAAGGTCACTCGGCACCCCTGGCAGATATTACTATGAGTTTAGTTTAGTTTAGTTAATGCCTTATTTTACGTGTCGAGACTCGGGCCATCAGGCCCGCTCTTCCGTCTAACCACGCAAATTTCGATACGCTCCTTTCAGCACCTAGCGGAGAAAGGAGGTATTATCTTGGGCGACGAAACTGGCGGATCTCAATTTTGCTCAGAGGCTTCTTTTAGGCTTGAGGATATTTTACACGCAGTAAATCTACTACACGGGACAGACGGCTTTACTTCCCCTCCGAAGGAAGGCGTACGAGGGATGAAGTTCATTACCACACTAGAGCGGTAAAGTACTTCATTACGAAACTGATTATAATAGCATAATGTTTCACATTACCTAACCAAAGCGGATAAAATTTCTGACTTCATTTTTGGAATCAGCAGATGAAAATACATAAGAAATACCATAAATTGTTTATGTAACAAAATTATTGTATACTAGTGTTATTGTTATTCCAAAAACAGAGAAAATCGAGTTAGAGGTCGTCTATAAATTACGTTTATAGCTGTATAGAGTTTATAACTGTACGAATAAAATATTCAAAACTGATTCTAGAATTCAATTAAATCGCTGTAGTTGATTATCGCTCATGCGTCATCCACGACGACGTGTTCACGGCTTGCAAGAAATTTTCACGTCTGTGTGTCCTTCCTTCACACATCATTGTTCCCAATCTTATTGTTTGCTGTCAGAATTGCCAATTAATTATGACCTTAATTATCATAAATTTTAAAATAAAATTAATAAAAATTGTTTTTTCTGTGACATAACTTACAGTCATTTTTTGAAAATAAGAATGTTTACTCAAGCGTTATGTAATTATTAAGGGGGTTCAAGAGCGCGTTACAATGGGGGGAGGGGGTATTCAAAATACTCCGAATTTGCGTTGCGTAATTTATGGACGGCTTCTTAGTGCTGCCATCTTGTAGTGTGAACGTTTGGGCATCAGAGGAAAATATCGACTCGACCTGTCACGACCTGCTTAATCACAAACTAAACGAGCGAAGAGAAATGGGGAAGATCAGAGATCCTGGCAGAATATCATATGTTCAAAGTGTTTCAGCTGAAATCAGCGTAAGTCATGGACAAATGAAGATAATAGCAGTTGGATGTGATGAATGATCTTTCCTTTGATTCAGTTTTCAGCAGTTCTATCGAGTATTTTAATTGCTTTTGATCCAGGTTATAGTTAATTATATATTAATATAATTTGCAATTTTGAAGCAAAAATAACCTACTCTATTTTCCTTTCTCTTGTAACTTGTGAAATATATTGTTTTATTTACTCACAACTGCATTTGATGTTTCATGTTGTGTAAAAGTATTGCTGCACAAAATAAAATTCCCTTTATATTGCCGAATTTACCGGGAGCGGTAGCTCAGTCCATCAACTGATGCCACTGCAGTGCTTCTGACCGGGAGGTCCTAGGCTCGAATCCTGACGGCGGCAGGAGTTTCGACACTTGCTTTTTAGCTAGGTCGAATTCAGTCGCTGTCTGGAGGAGAATTCTAGTGGCCGGCTGCTCTTATCTGTAGTTTTCCGTGGTTTCTCCGATCAGCGCCAGGCGAATGCCGGAGCAGTACCCTACCAAACGGGCCAAGGACCGCACGCGATCTGTCCTTCCCCTTCCTTGTCCTATCCCCTCCCCTTACATACTCATTTACACTAACATGCACTACACTACCACATGTTCCGGGAGACCGGTCGGGAGTTTAGAGCTTGTCCCGACTGGGGCGGTGCCCCGCTGATGGGAGAGTCCTGGTTAGGGGGAAACCCCACTAGCCGACGGTAGGGCGGTGCCGGATCTCGCCATCCAGCGAGGGGAAAATCACCGCCATCTCCCGAGAAAAACCATGCACTACACTAACGGTACTAATGACCGAAGCAGTTGACGTGCCCGGAAATACGAAAAATCATTCAAACAATCAATTGTCGAGTTACGAAAGTTGACGTTTTCTATCTCATTTCCCACAAACTTGATTTTTGGACTAATGCTGTTTGTTTGTTGGTTTTTTCAAGAAAAACGTATACTAAATTTTGTATAGAGAAAGTTATGTAATTATGCAGAAAATCGTCTGGCGTAGGTGGATATGGGCAACAACTGATGTTACAGCCGTGCCCCTGACCAGGAGGTTCTTGAGTTTGAGCCCCGACGTGGACAGGATTTTCATTACTGGCTAAATAGCCAGGTCGAATTCAGGCGCTGTCTAGGGGAGCAAACCATGCTCGTAAATGGCATAGGTTCGATTTTCATAAAATATTCTTAAAATTCGAAAATTGCTAAAGTGTAATATTTCTCGAATCCATCCTACAACAACAGTCTTGAAGACAAATATTTTTTCTATATGAATTTATTTCTCAAAATTATCTTTTTTAATAGTGCCATGAAAGATTTAAAAAAAATTATCAGTCTTGGCGTGATTTTGCGAGAAATATTAACCATTGAAAAACGTAAACAAAATTGTCTCAAAATAGGATCCGATTTTTAAAATGTTTTGCTCGAATATAACATACTTCCCTTAATCGACCTTCTCTTCATTATTCTTTGTTCCCTTCTTCTAATATTCATTGAAAAAAATTGAATATGTTTTTTAAGCCTTTTAACATCGTTTGGTTAGACTTTTTAGGTGACGACGGAAGTGTTAATGGGTTGAAAATTCCAATATTAACTGTCAACTTAATATGAGAAAGTATGTGTCGTTGCAGCACCACACTAGCTTTAAATTGAAAATGTTATAGATTATTTTCATACTTATATCTAATATTTCATTATTACGACGGAACCCACAGTTTGTTCATGCTTATGGACCCTTCATAAGATATGTAATAATAATAATAATAATAATAATAATAATAATAATAATAATAATAATAATAATAATGATGATGATGATGATGATGATCGCAATGTACGAGCCCTGCGGATATTGGCATTAGAATATATGGCTGTAGGGAAAGTTTGCTGAGGAAATTCTTCTACTCGTCAAAACAAAGTGGTGTACATTTTTGTTATCTAAGATGTGCGTTTTACTGGAAACGACCAAGCACTTCAGCGATGTATTACACTGATATCAAAAGGGGCACTGATTATCTCTTACTCTTTGAACGACCTTCATGAGGCCATCAGATATCTTCTACAGGCAGTGTTTTTCGGGATAGTGAGTGAGTATTTGGAATTTCGGAATGAGACAACCACTACGTCCGATATACAAGGGCCAGGGGGATTAGCCGAACATCTGTAGCAGGTAAAATGTTAGAACATCAAATTGTCGACTATCAGCCATCGGCTTAGGTGGCTCAGGGAATCAATTGATGTCACTGCAGAGCCTCTGACTGGGTGGTCTTATGGTTCGAGAACCCAACGGTGGCAGAATTTTCGACACTTGCTAGGTCAAATTTAGTCGCTGTCTGAAGGAGAATTCAAGCGGATGGCTGCTCTGATCGGTAGATTTCCGTAGTTTATCCAACCGACACCATGCGAATGTCGGAGTACCCGAACAAAGGAGCCATAGACCGCGGTTTATCTTTTCTGTTCTTTGCCCTATCTTTATCCTTACTACCCGCAGTTACATGCACTACACGACCCCACATGTCAGGGGCATAGAGCTTGGTTTCCCGCTGTGTGGAGAAAACTGGTTGGGATAAACCCCGTACCCGAAGGGTAGGTCGGCACCGGATCTCACCATCCACCGGGAGGAGATCATCGCCATCTCCCACGATAAAGAACATGCTCTACATTTTCCAGACTAATGGCTTTAGCAGCTGAAGCGCCCAGAATCACTAAACAACCTTTTTTTTTGTTGTTGTTGTTATTTAAGGTCGCATCAGCGTCTAGGTCATTAGCGACCACTATTGGAGTTAACGTCATGGTAACTACGAAGATGAAACGATATGATGATAAGGGGTGAAAGGACGAATAAAAATCCAACCATACCCCAGGCGGAACTCGAACTCGCGACCATTTGTTCCGAGATCACTACGACACTACTGCCTTGGCGTTCTCAGCCATCGGATCGGCGCAACGAAGTTTGTTTGGGTTTGTACACTCTATTTCAAGGAGGCCATTTAATCATGCTTGTGCACGGGGTGGTCGCGGTCGTGCACATGACGCTCCGAGATTTGTGAGGCTCCGAGATTTGTGAGGCTCCGAGATTTGTGGGGCTCCGAGATTTGTGAGGCTCCGAGATTTGTGGGCTCCGAGATTTGTGAGGCTCCGAGATTTGTGGGGCTCCGGAGACTGGCTCCGAGATTTGTTAGGCTCCGAGATTTGTGGGGCTCCGAGATTTGTGTGGCTTCGAGATTTGTGAGGCTCCGAGATTTGTGGGGCTCCGAGATTTGTGGGGCTCCAAGATTTGTGGGGCTCCGAGATTTGTGAGGCTCCGAGATATGTGGGGCTCCGAGATTTGTGGGGCTCCGAGACTGTGGCTCCGAGATTTGTGGGTCCGAGATTTGTGAGGCTCCGAGATTTGTGAGGCTCCGAGATTTGTGAGGCTCCGAGATTTGTGAGGCTCCGAGATTTGTGGGGCGCCGAGATTTGTGAGGCTCCGAGATTTGTGAGGCTTCGAGATTTGTGAGGCTCCGAGATTTGTGGGGCTCCGAGATTTGTGAGGCTCCGAGATTTGTGAGGTTTCGAGATTTGTGGGGCTCCAAGATTTGTGAGGCTCCGAGATTTGTGGCCGCGGCGCCAAATAAGGCGCGAACCGCCCCCGCTTATCTGCAGGCGTCGGCGGCGGCGGCGGCGGAGGAGCAGCCTTATCAGCGAGATAAGGCCGAAGCGCGTGCCGCTTTCAGCTGACGGCGACGCTCTCTCCCATTAGGTGAGCTTGTGGGGGGTGCTACGTGCGACAGGGCGAACAGGTGAGTACCCGCTGCGGGTGGGAGGAACTCTGTGGTGGCTGCTTGGAATAGGTAGGGTTTTCCCTTAGGAGTGGGTTTAATTGATAGACTAGTGTTTCCGGGATGCTCCGTGGGGCAGGCAGTGCCTACCATGTTGAATAGCTTTCATTGATTTTTTGATTAAATAGTGTTTCCAGGGTGGCTTCTTGGTGAAGGCAGTGTCTACCCTAATGAATAGATTTCATTGATTGTTTGATTAATGTCTTCGGGGCGACTCCTTAGGGTAGGTAATGTCTTCCCTGATCAATAGGTTTCGTTTATTATTTGATTAGTGTTTCTCGGAACATGGACTGTCAACCTCATTGATACCGTAAGTGTAGTGCTTGTTTTTTTTGTGACGGTGATCTTTCCCCACTAGATGGCGAGATCCGGCGCCGACCAACTCGTCGGATAGCGGGGATTTCATTAACAGGTGTGTCCCACCAACAGCGCACCACCCCAGCCGGAACAATCTTTAAGCTCCCGACATGTGTGGTAGAGTAGTGCTTGTTAGTGTTAGAGTGCACCGGGAGCGGTAGCTCAGTCTATCAACTGATGCCACTGCAGAGCCTCTGACCGGGAGGTCCTAGGTTCCCACTCCCCACGGCGGCAGGATTTTCGGCATTAGGTTTTCAGCTCGCTTTCGAATTCATTCGCTGTCTGGAGGAGAATTCTAGCGGCCGGCTGCTCTGATCGGTATTTTCCGTGGTTTCTCCGATTAACACCAGGCGAATGCCGGAGCAGTACCCTACCAAACGGGCCACGAACCGCGCGCGATCTGTCCTTCCTCTTCCTTGTCCTATCCTCTCCCCCTTACACACACACTTACACTAACATGTACTACACTACCACATATTCCGGGAGACCGGTCGGGAGCTTAGAGCTTGTCCCGGCAGAGGCGGTGCCCTGCTGGTGGGAGAGTCCTGGTTAGGGGGAAACCCCACTAGCGGACGGTAGGCCGAAACTCGCCATCCAGCGGGCGAAGATCACCGCCATCTCCGGAGAAAAAAACATGCACTACAGTAACGGGACTAATGACCAAAGCAGTTGACGCGCCCGGAAACACGAAAAAACCAAACGAAACCAATCGAAGCTCCCGACATGTGTGGTAGAGTAGTGCTTGTTAGTGTAAGAGTGTGGAAGGGCGAGGATAGGACCCGGAAGGGGAAGGAAAGATTGCGCACGGTCCTTCGCCCGTGTTTTAGGGTACTGCTCCGGCATTCGCCTGGTGTTGATCGGAGAAACCACAGAAAACTACAGATCAGAGCAGCCGGCCGCTAGAATTCTACTTCAGACCTATTAAATAAAAATAAATTCTACTTCAGACAGCGACTGAATTCGACCTGGCTGAGAAGCTAGTGTAGAAAATCGTTCCACCGTCGGAACACTAAACCTAGGACCTCCCGTGAGATCAGTTGATGCACTGAGCCACCTAAACCTGTGTATTTTTAGGGAAGGTTCCGTGATGCACGTAGAGTAGCAACACGCTTTGTTTATACTACTCGATGCTTGCGTTATTTACAATGACTTTAAGATTTCAAAAATACTACGGTAGAGGGACAATTCGTAACTTTGGGCAATATCAGAAAGAAAAGGAACTAGAGGTGCTACAGAATGGCACAGACTTTCTCGTAGCAAATTTTTCTAATTTCCTTGGTGTAGACTGGCTTTCAGGTCTTGCTTCATTCTCTGGCCACCTGCCATCTAAGAACATTTTTTTTTGACATTTTCTCAACATTTTGGTTTCCTAATAGTAAACCCAAATGTTACTTCAAGAATATCAAAGAAGAGTAAAATCTCGTCTTAAATAAAAATGTTCATTGAACAATTTAGAGCCGTTTTTAAGAAAATGGCCAGTAACAATTACTGTAAATGCGAAATTTGAAGCTCTTTTTCGCAGGAATTTATTGATTTTCGAAAACTTATTTAAGACATTTAAGACTTCCACTTACAAATGCAATAATGTATACAATCATAAATGGTAATTTTCGAAAAAGACAAGTATCCACCACAAAAACTCTACGTCATATTAAAAATTGCAATTAGCACTATCCATTGGGAAAGTTTGAAGGAAAAAGTTGGAGCCATTTTTGAGAAAAAGACTTTTGAGCCTTTCTGAAAATGCGTAATTTTGAGCTCTGTTTTTACAGAAAAATTGTGGCGTTTTCGAGTAACTTTATTTGATATCATTTAAAGCATATGATCTCGTAAATGCAATAATATGAACAAATTGCCACTAATGTAAATATTAACAACGTGCAAGGGCAGTCAAGAAAATTCCATTTTTGTAAATTTTGCAAAAACAAAAGCATAGAGCAAAATGTCTTGTATGTCATCTCATAGAGTATACTTAGCACTATCCATACTAAAACTTTATAGAATATATTTGGAGCCGTTTTTGAGAAAATTTGTTTTTTGTTATTTTTAAAAATTGCACATATTGCACGCCATATTCCGCGAAAACTACCGAAAGTTAAAATAAAATTGTACATGAACTTAATGAAAGATCGAAATATGGACAACTAATTTCAATTGAAGGAAAAATCTCTATCTTTAATTTTGTAGTTGTAGGAAGACGTCGAAAAAATTTCAAACTTTTGCAATTTTCGAAAATCGAGAGTTAACTCTATTGTTACAAGAAATGTAAAAAAAAATTGGAGCCGGTTTTGAGAAAATTTTGAAAACGTCTTGGGGTCTTCATGTAAAGTACCCCCAAATTTTAAAGAATGTTTCTCAAAATTTTCAAACTTGAACTAGAATTAAATGGAAAGAGTTTTCTTTAATTTTGAAAAATCCTACGCATGATTTAGGCGCTAGTAGTGTTCATAGACGGACGGACGGATTTTTCGGTATCAGGAGACCCCAAAACGTGTATTTTCGTTGAAATCTCGAAATCGATTTTCCGCCGCATTATATAACTTTTTCTGTACTCCGTATATAAGTATGTATACGAGAAAGTAAAAATATAGTTACATAATGTAATATAAATTCTCCTTGAATATTGCACTTTTTATTGAGCGATTCTGGAGAATTCAAAAGATTATTGGCTCTTTTAATCTTCATTCTGCGTATCGTCCAAATACTTGCTCCAGTGTAAGAAAAATCCGATTCAAAGTACAACTAGAGAATACATTAAAATATTGTTCCCTTTTTCAACTCACATGTCTTCGCAACTTTCTCAATAATTTTGCGTTCGCCGATTTTATACGTTTTTCTTACTTGCTCAGGAGTTCGAGGTAGTCCTGTGAAGAACTTGAACTTACTTCTGGCTTTTCTTACATTTTTTTTTCGAAAAACGACAACAAACAATTCTCGGGTTCAAAGGTAAATATGTAGCTACTGTTTCGTGCCCATTGATATATGTTTGAAATGCCGTCAGTGCTGGCTGCATGCTTTTTCCTTCATCTGTTTATTGTGCTAGGAAGAAGAAAGCTAGGCCATCGGTCAAGAAAAGTTGCGCGAGTTATACCTATATGTGATAATAAGAGACAGGATTCTCATGCACTATCAAAAGATGAAATAAGCAAGCAAATATGCTCTTACAAATATCTGAATGTGCACGATGCAGTGCAAAAATGGACAAAACATGCACAATCAAATTTTTGTTTACTGTATCTTTTATTAGCTTAAATGCCCTTTCAATGAATGGACAATTAACAATTTTGAAAATTGCCCTCTCCTAATTTTATCCTTTTGTTAGAAAAAAATGATTTTCTTCGCAGAAAATAATATTCTATTCGTCACAAGACGTAATTGGAGCATTTTCCAAAGATGAAATCTGAGGCAATGTGACGACAAATTCAGCATTTTCTCATTTTTTTTATCACAAGCAATTATCGTTTACATTTTAGAGAATTCGTCAGGATTTTCATTTAACACTAAATGTAATGTCTTCTTAGCAGTCATCCTACTGTTCGAATGCCGACGGTCGCAGCATTTTCGACACTAGCTTGAAAGTCGAATTCAGTCCCTGTCTGGAGAAGAATTCTAGTGGCCGGCTGCTCTGATCGGTAGTTTCCGTGGTTTCTCCAATCAACACCAGGCGAATGCCGGAGCAGTACCCTAACTAACGGGCCACGAACCGCGCGCGATCTTTGCTTCCTCTTCCTTGTCATGCCCTCACCCCTTACACACACTTACACTAACATGCACTATACTACCAAACATGCCGGGTGACCCGTCGGGAGCTTAGAGTTTGTTCCTGCTGAGGTTGTAGCCCGCTGGTGGGAAATACCTGCTTGGGGGAAATCGAAGAAGGTGGGCCCTAGATCTCGCCATTAAGCGGGGAAGTTAACTGTCATCTCCATAGAGGTGGGCTTAATAGCAATAACTGTTATCACAATAATAGTTCTCGTAATAATTTATTATTAATTTAGTATTAATTATTCAACTCGTAATAACTTATTAATACCAGTTGAAAAATAACAGGTTCATGATCAGCAACCTAACATGGCAGACTGCTAAGAGTTAAAGCAGTTATGGCAACTGCTAAGAGTTAAACCACGCAAAACGAATAATGTTGGTGGCACCGTAAAGCTTATGCACGTACCTTACGGCGCTTGCTTGCGCTACTTCCCCAAACATATTTGGACAGAGAAGCAGCTGATATAAACGAGACTGAGTGAACTGCGAAGGTAGAATAGTAATTCATATAATGTATAGCAAATGTGTATGGAATATTACTAAAATAAAAGTGATTCATGATTCGGATTCAGATTGCATATATTCTTTCAAATATGCAACGTGTGCATAGTGAAGTGACGAGTACCAAAAATAAGGAGAAACTGTGTTTTTGCTTACCTATAGCTAAAGTGGTAATGACTGTTGAATGGCAAATATTATAATGCGAGTTGATTGACCGTAACTCATGTTCTTTTATCGGACCTACGGAAATATTAGTCGATTTCACATAAACAACAGTGAGACAGAAATAAGTTAACAAACATATTGGATATAATTTAAAGGACAAACTTCTTATTGTATTGTCTTCAATAAAATATAAAAATATTCTAGCACATGGTGTGTAATAATGACGAATTATGTATTAATGAATCTATAATTTGGACACTGGCTAATCACGATTGAGCAGCTGCAGTGAAGCTGTTATCGTACAAAATCGTTGCCACAAAAGCTTGTAGTACTTCGGATTTGGCCCAGTAGATTACAGTTCTATGAATTTCAACCGATAACAGCCAAAAACAGGATAAACGAAATAACTGTTATTTTGCGGAACAGATACGAAACGTTAACTGTTAAGAAATAACAGTTTAGCTGTTAAGGGTACATCTCTACATATCCTGCGATAAAACATGTACTACACTTAGGGACCAATAACCTTAGTAGATGACGCGCCCGGAATTATCAATCGTTAGCAGTCATACACAGATCTCCAAACACTAACCAAACACATTCTAATGTCTTCAACGATATTAATGACTCCCCTATTCTAATTTAAGTGCACTGGACAAATAATAAATTTAAAATTTTTATTTCGAGGTTCAAAATTGAACGGGGCTCATATTAAACTACTCTACTGAACTCGCTTTTCTGAAATAGGAAGACGTATTTTGAATTTGGATCAGTCGATTACCACGGATAAACCTATTAACTGTGTGTATGTAATTACGTTTGAAAATTGATTGATTGTTTAGTGATTCCGGTCGCCTCAACTACTATGGTCATTAGTCCCGTAAGTGTAGTGCGTGTTTTGTTTGGGTGGTGACAATGGTCTTCCCCCGCTTGACGGCAAGATCTTGCGCCGACCTACCGTTGGCTAACTGGGTTTTCCTCAACCAGGCATCTCCCACCAGCGGGGCACCGCCCCAGCCGGGACAAGTTCTAAGTCCCCGACCGGTCACCCGGAGTCTGCGGTAGTGTAGTGCATGTTAATGTAAGTGTGTGTGTGTGTGTGTGTGTGTGTGTGTAAAGGGTGAGGATAGGACAGGGAAGAGGAGGGACAGATCGCGCGCGGTCCGTGGCCCGTTTGGTAGGGTACTGCTTCGGCATTCGCCTGGTATTGATCGTAGAAACCACGGAAAACTACCGATCAGATCAGCCGGCTGCTAGAATTCTTCTCCAGACAGCCACTGAATTCGACCTAGCTGAAAAGCTAGTGTCGAAAATCCTGCCGCCGTCGGGACGCGAACCTAGGGCCTCCCGATCAGACGCGCTGCAGTAACATCAGTTGATGCACTGAGCCACCACTCCCAGTATGTTCGAAAATAACAGTGGACCATGTATATAGATATTGCAATGTCTTTTCTCCCCACAATTTATCGTGAAAAAAATTAACAATCTTCCGAAAATCAACATTTAGTATGCAAAATTAATAAATGAAATAATTGGTATAAATGGTATAAATGAAAACTTGTAAATGTAAATCTGATTCATGAACGTTTGTGTAGAGGATATTATCTCTTGCGACATCAACATATAGAAGGCGTAGGACGGCCTTGAGGCTATATCTACATCGCGCAGATGGCAGCCATCCCAGAAATCTGTCACTTTGTCAGTCAGGAAGTTCTTATCCGTTAAACCGCCAGCGCAGGCCCATATCACCACAACGATGTTTGGATAATCTGAGCTGCAAACTAACTGAAGAGTGGATATCAACGTAAATCATAGGGAAATATTGTTATACGGGTGACACACGGGCGACATACGATTTTTAATGAAATAATAGTTAGTCAATTTTAAAATTAATGCATGTTTATTCACACAAAATCAAAGCGCATAATTTGCCATTTTCGTTTACAAAGCTCATTACCTACCATTTCAGTGATTTGCGAAAAATAATGTTGTCAAGGTGATAACCATCATTCCGGATGCAGGACTCAAGTCTGTTCTTAGAATACTCCATCACACGGTCTAGCATCTCTGTAGGGATGTTCGAATCTTCTTGAATGATTGCATTCTTAAACTCGTCCAAATTTCGTGGTTTGTGGTTATAGACACAGCTTTTGAGGTATCCCCACAGAAAAAAGTCACACTCTGATAAGTCGGGAGATCTGGGAGGCTAAGGAACATTGCCAAAACGTGAGATAAAAACGTGCCGAAACGTGTGTTAACTAAAATGGCAAATAATGAGCTTTTATTTTGTGTGAATAAACATGCATTAATTTTAAAATTGGCTGAGTATTATTTCATTAAAAATCGTCCGTCTACCGTGTGTCACATTGTAGTTATTATTATACTGCTGTTATTATCAATGATAATAACAATAAAATAGTTAACAGAGAAGTGAACAATCATGCACGGCTCTGAACTATAAATGCTATTATGGCGCACATCCACGTGATCAGCAACACTTTAAATTCGTAGTTTATCACAAGGGGAAAAACATGACATTTCGTGAGAAATTGCATTTCAAAACATCACAACATTTTAAAGAAATGTCAGTTTTTCTTTTTACTTCAGAACAAAGTTTTTAAATAAAGACATTCATTTTATGTTACGACAAAAGGAAATGAGCCATTTTTATATGGCATTTTTGTGCGTTTTTCGTTTACTTCCACTAATAAGTCATTTTTTAAAACTTTTTTCCATCATTTCTAAAGATTTTTTGACTGTTTTCATAGATTTTAATATAGGTTTATGATATTTGCTTCAAATACTATTTACGAGTTACAACAATCTACAGAATTCCTAAGTGGCCTATTCGATTTCTTTGCTCAGGACTTGTAATGTCAGCCGTAGTATATATGTAATCTAAGGTTCCTGTGACGATTATCAGCGCCATTGTCGGTTTGGCCGGATTAGTGATAACTAAAGACATAGATTTCCTGGTAAAGAACAGTCCAAACCAAACGTCTGGAAGCTGAGTTCCCTTGAACAAAAGGAAAAAGTCTTAATTACATCAGTAATATAATCCATCGGCTTGAGTTGTTCATCTAAACTGGTTTTGATAAAAAAACGTCATTTTTCTTTGCATTTAAGTCATTTTTAAAACATTTTGAGAGCATTTTATTGATCATTTTTGGCGATGATTTAGGTCATCAAAATCCGCCCCCTAATCATCACTATTAACGAATGTTTGGGTCTTCGTTGTATGTTGTGATGGTTTAAATATTTCTGAGAATTTACTTAGTAAGATGATAAATTCAAGAATTATAATTTCTGCGAATCTAAGATGATTGAGAGATAGAACTATTGTATGTTAGTAGTGCATTACTATGTATCGTGTGCTAAACTTCGATTTTACTTTCTCCCTACGGAGTTGAATGTTATGTAATGCTGGGCGAAAAACGGTGAATTTTCGGCAGAAAAGCTATTACAGGGCTCTGGTAACAAGAAAGTTGATAAATTCAGTTGCTAAATTCAGAAAATACTCTAATACCTAGTGTAGCCAAATCCATGTTTTGTGGGTCCTGGATAACGAAAAATGGAATGATGGCAAAACGTCGGTATGAGGACAATGTAGCAGCTAAACCGTTCAGCTGATTTTCACCAAAATTGTTATTCCCCAATTGATTTGACTGATGTCGCGGCTTCTTGACTTTGAAACCGATATTTTGATTTTGAGTGATACTTTACATGAACGCCCTGGGATATTTTCCAAATTTAAAAAAATGGCTCCATCGTTTTTGATAAAATTTTGTTGTTGGATAGCGTGATGGAGGTTTAAGTAAATTGTGTAGATCTCACGTTTGTGAAAAATCCTAATTTTTCGAAAATTGCAAAAGTTCAACACTTTTTTGAAGTCTTGCTACAACTACACTATTAAAGATAGAGATATTTTCCTTAATGAAATCTGTTCCTTAAAGATAGATTTTTAAAATGGGTCAAGGTACAAATAAGGTACAAGTTTTTGAAAATTTGAGTACTTTCCGTGTAATTTTGCGTGAAAATACGAGGAGAAAAGATGAGCTGTTTTAGCACCACTACTTTCTCCTTTCATACTATGTATATTATTACATATATACGTACGTAAACAACAAAGTAAACTAGTGGTGCTTAAGAATGGTAAAGACTTTTCAGCACTAGTTAGTTTTCTGATTTCTTTAGCCTAGGCTTGCTTGTCTGTATTGGCCTATCCTCTTCTCAGCTGATCCCAACCGGCGGTTAAATTTTTATTTTCACATTTTCTAATCGATCTAGTTCTCTCGATCCAGGTAAGTTATGCTGTGTATATGGAGCTCCGTATCGAAGGGAATATGACGCAGTGGCGTAAACTGCTTTCATGCCCTGAGCTACCACTGACTTTAGAAATAAACTGTGACTATATAACTGTATATAATCTTCGATTATATAGTTTGTACTATTTTTATTACACAATTTATATATATATATATATATATATATATATATATATATATATATATATATATATATATAATCTGATTTTGAAGTCATCATGCTGTGCATCGAAATGTTGAATGTATGTCTGTATGTCTGATTATTCTCATAAAGACATTCTGCCTGTGACAAGTTTGGAAACTGGGAGTGTGTGTGTGTGTGTGTATGTGTGTGTGTATATATATATATATATATATATATATATATATATATATATATATATATATATTCATTAAACACATTTATTTTTACAATTTCTCGTTATTCGAACGACGATTTAAATGCTTCTCTAATAAACTCCGTTCAATACAATCATTGTCAAAAGGCAAACTTCCCGATGTTTGCTGTGACATTTTTTCAAAATATCTTTCCAAACATCTAACAATAGTTAACTTGGACACTATCACATACTTAATATGTTGCAATTTTAACACTTAAACACGCTTAATATAGTCCATTATGTATTTGAACACTCATTACCAATCGTGTGTGCCATGCACAAAAGCGCACTTCTAATTTACTCTGTCCGTTTACTGCCTACTGCCTCCGAACCTCGGAACTGCTCCGAGCGTGGCAAGAAACCGCTCGGAAAATCGGCAACGTGAGCCCTTGGTTGGCCCTTTCTTACCAGTAGGAGGAGAGACAGTCATGCAACGAACGCACGCTGTGTGGATGCCGCTGAGTGCCAGCGGTTTCTTCGGCGTTGCCGCCTCTTAAGGCCGTGTCCTGCGTGAGCTACGACCGGCGACGGCGACAAGCGATAGCTTGCGTCAGCTTCAAGCGACAAGTTGCGATGCCGCGCGACAGAGCGCGTGGTGTCCTACGTGAGCGACAGGAGGCTGCGACAGCGACAGTCGAAATGTTTCAAAGGAAACATTCAAGATTTTTGTTATGTTCAACAAACTCTCCACAGATATTCACTCTGCCAGTTAGTAATAGGTTTAATTCACCCTCAACAGAAGCCCGTGAAATAAGACAGACTATTTGCAATTATTTCAATAGCCCTGCCGGTTTGGTTACAATAGAAACCTAACCTCATTTACGTCTAAGGAATACTAGTATATAATACATTGTGATGTATGTACTACGCATTAGCATCGCAACGCAATTAGCATCTGACAAATTCAATAAGAATAATATAAATCAACATCATTTAATCAATAAAAAACAAACTTATTTGTTATTTTCAGTGCTTTGGTCACTTCCTTTCACAATTCGCCGCTCACAATTCTACTGTGGTAGTTATTCAATCCCTTGTTCCACAATTCCCTTGTATTTTTCACATCTTCAGTTAAACATTCCGTTATATCGCTATTCGACATCTTTGAAATGTGAAATTGAAGACCAAAGCAGCGAAACTATACGCGCGACACAGCGAGAAGCGACGACAAGTAGCGACAAGATTCAAACATGTTTGAATCTCGGATGCTGCCGCTTGTAGCGCTTTCGTCGCTTCGTCGCGGATGTCGCCGACGCAGGACGGGCACATAGGATACCGAGTGTTTGAAATTTGTCGCTTGAAGCTGTCGCGTGTCGCTCCTGCAAGATGTAGCTCACGGAGGACACGGCCTAGAGGAATGATACGCCGAATAGCGAACGATTTAATACACATCTCAACAGAACAGATTACAGTCGACTCCGATAATAGTGAACTCGGATATAGTGAAGCCTTTATTATAGTGAACTTAACTCACTGGTCCCGTTTCACTTACATTACAAATAAGCATAAGCAGATTCGGATATAGTGAGCCTGAACCTCGGCTATAGTGAACCAAGGAAATAAGTCCTGGAAATTAATTCGAACTCTTATGTCATTAGGCTATTAAACGTGCGTTTGGAGAGTGGGATGGCGTTCTAACAGTGCAAGAGGCATTGCAAGGTGTCAAGATTGCATTACAATACTTTGAGACAGAGGACAATGCAGAATCAAGTATGGAGAGAGCACGAACCCTGGAGGAGGATCTAATGAAATATGTACATGCAAGCAATCGAAAATAATTTATTTTTTTACGTACAAATAAAGATATTGAAATTTTCAGTTTGTGCTGTAAGTGAATTTTGCAGTATATGAATAAAATCAATCATTGTGGAGAAATTCCATTTATTTTGGCTATAATAGGATATAGCGAACCTCTGACATAGTGAACCAAAAATGTCAGTCCTCAGATGCTCACTATAGCCAGAGTCGACTGTATACGGAATTTTGAAAAATGTATGCCACTGAAAAAGAATGTGGCATATAATTATTTTTAATGTAATACACGGTGGAAATAATTATTTCCACCATGAAGTAATATATCTCGTCAGATGTTGGTTTTCGTAATAAGGGCCGGCGGCGCTAGCCGAATTCGTTTACTACGCTCCGTGAAGTCACGAAGGTTAAGCGAATTCGAGACACGCGGGTTCCTGGTTGGGTGACCGGCCAGGAACCCAGGGACCCAACAGCGTCGAGCCCCTGGCCGAAGGGATAAAAGGCGCTGACTACTGCGACGTGACGAGACTTGACAAATATAGTAATTATTCATTATAATAACCTCAGTAACGGAGGATTACTCCAGAAAAAAGCGCTCAACGTCCAACAAGGGTTAAGAGACTCATCAGTCTCGGTAGCCCAATCGGCAGGAATATTTTTTTTTTCATTTTCCCCTCGACACTTGCCCTGGCAAGGCGGGAATTTATTCAAATGTACGGGATACATTTCTGCTCCAACCGCGAGGTTTGTGGAGCTGCGGGAGAGCTAATACATAAATAAACTACTTAATTCTAATCTTAATCTAGCTAAAACTAAACACGGCCTCTTTGGGCTATTTGTTTGATAAAAAAAAGATATTGATATTGAAAAATAAGTTATTGTAAATTGTTCTTTTTCTCTTCTTGTTTTTTATCCATTCACTCACTCATTCATGCTTATTCTATATTTACAAACACATTCACTCGCACATTCATACCGCACTTCACTGCACTATCACTACACTATTTACACTATTTACACGCACTTTTTTCGCCACGGCGCCGACTTTACTCAGGCGTCCGTGGCGCCGTGACGTTTTCGAATATGGGCGGCCGAGGTCCGGCGGGGCGCGTTTCCGCGCCTCCCACGCGGTTTCCCACCGGGAGCGGTAGCTCAGTGCATCAACTGATGTCACAGCAGCGCCTCTGACCGGGAGGTCCTAGGTTCGAGTCCCGACAGCGGCAGGATTTTCGACACTAGCTTTTCAGCTAGGTCGAATTCAGTCGCTGCCTGGAGGAGAATTCTAGCAGCCGGCTGCTCTGATCGGTAGTTTTCCGTGGTTTCTCCGATCAACACCAGGCGAATGCCGGAGCAGTACCCTACCAAACGGGCCACAGACCGCGCGCGATCTGCCCTTCCTCTTCCTTGTCCTATCCTCTCCCCTTACACACACACTTACACAAACATGCACTAGACTACCACATATTCCGGGAGACCGGTCGTGAGCTTAGAGCTTGTCCCGGCTGGGGCGGTGCCCCGCTGGTGGGAGAATCCTGGTTAGGGGAAACCCCACTAGCCGACGGTAGGTCGGCGCCGGATCTCGCCATCCAGCGGGGGAAGGTCACCGCCATCTCCCGAGAAAAACATGCACTACACTAATGGGACTAATGACCAAAGCAGTTGACGCGCGCGGAAACACGAAAAAACCAAACCAAACCAACCACGCGGTTGAGGAAGCGGCGAGCGCCTCCCACGCGCTAACTGCTGCTAGGAGTAAAGGCTGAGTGGCTGTGTGTTGCAAGTGGGGGAGCGCGGGCAGCGAGCGCCCATGTCCAAGCGCAGCTGCTGCTAGGAGTAAAGGCTGAGTGGCTGTGTGTTGCAGGTGGGGGAGCGCGGGCAGCGAGCGCCCATGTCCAAGCGCAGCTGCTGCTAGGAGTAAAGGCCTGAGTGGCTGTGTGTTGCAGGTGGGGGAGCGCGGGCAGCGAGCGCCCATGTCCAAGCGCAGCTGCTGCTAGGAGTAAAGGCCTGAGTGGCTGTGTGTTGCAGGAGGGAGGGGTGGGCCCCTTCGCCTGGGTCCGCGGAGCAGGAGTGTCCTCCCTCTTCCGCACTCTCTTAACCCCCCTTTACCTTGTGCTGCTTCTTCTTCTGCCTTCGCTTCTGCGTCTCCCTCGTCTTCTTTCCGTCTCCTTCTTACTTTTCTTCGGCATCCCCCTCTTTCTTCTTCTTCTTCTTCTTCTTCTTCTTCTTCTTCTTCTTCTTCTCCTCCTCCTCCTCCTCCCTTTCCTTCAAATTGTTCTCCTCTTCTCGTTCCTTCCACTTCTTTCTCTCCTTCAACTCGTTCATCCTCTTCTCGTTCTGTCTCTTGTGAAGTGGCTCTTCTTCTTTTTATTCTTCTTCATACTTCTCTTCAGCACCCCCTCTACTTCTTCTTCTTCTTCTTCTTTATCTCCTTCAAATTGTCTATCCTCTTCTTGTTCTACCTCTTGTGAAGTGTCTCTTCTTTTCATTCTTCGTCTTCTTCCTTCTCTTCTGCATTTCCCTCTTCTCCTCCTTCTCCTTTTCTTTCTCCCTCAACTTTTCCCCTTTTTTTATTTTTCTTCTTCCTTCTCTTCTGCATCCCCGTCTTCTTCTTCTTCTTCTTCTTCGCTCCCTCAATTTTTTCATCCTCTTCTCGTTCTGCCTCTTATGAAGTGCCTCTTTGCTTTTTTTCCTTCTTTCTCTTTATCTACTCTTTCTTCCTCTTGTAAACTGGGGATTCTTTCTTCTCTTCTGCGTACTCTTCTTCTTGTTCATTTCCTCTTTTGCCTCCTCTTATCTTTCTATCATCTCCTCTTCTTGTCATCTTCACCTTGTTTGTCATTTTCTTCTTTTCTTCCTCGTGAAATAACAGTGCACCGACACATTGGAAAATTGTAGTTAGTTAAACACTTTTTTTCAGCAAATGTTTTCTCACCTAAGACGTAATTGAATACTACATTACAGAACATTTTCATTAATCACGTCCATAAATACGTTGTTAAAGTTCTGAAAAGACATGGAAACTCGAAATGGCTAAATCGAAATGATCTTGTTTTTCAAATATTAAAGTCAAAGACGAAAGTCATAGAGTCAGACAAAGTTATTGAGAGATGAGAGTGAGAGAGAGAGTGAGAGAGAGAGAGAGAAAGAGAATAAGAGAGAGAAAAAGAGAGAGAAAGAGAGAGAGAAAGAGAGAGAGAAAGAGAGAGAGAAAGAGAGAGAGAGAAAGAGAGAGAGAGAGAGAGAGAGAGAGAGAGAGAGAGAGAGAGAGAGAGAGAGAGAGAGAGAGAGAGAGAGAGAAAGAGAGAGAGAGAGAGAGAGAGAGAGAGAGAGAGAGAGAGAATGTTGTAATCAAGAAAATACAATATTAACATATACGATATCGGAGTGCCAAATCAGGTAACGTTCTCAGGAATACGAGTACATGATGCGTTGCCAACCAATCAGGGGCAAATGTCACACATGGAACTTCATTGTCGGAAATTTCCCATCACTTGTTCATTGACAAAAAACATCTTGGCTTTCCCTGCTCCAGATGTTGGTCCCAATTATTCTGAGGCTTCCTATATATCCTTGATCACTACGATATCTCCCTGGTTATGACGTCACAAACTGTGATCTCAAAAGTCGTGACGTCACACCCCGTAAACCGTGTCAGTCTGCACCTGCAATCCTCTTCTCGTTGTGCGGGGGCAGTGCTCAACTCCCCCATGGCATTTTTCATGAGCTAGTGTAAATTTGTTTTTTTACGCAGGTTGCAATCAAAATCATGGCCAACAAGGACACCGAAGACGAGGAAGGAACTGTGGACGCGCCTGATTGGCTGGATGCAATGTTAATAGAAGATGCCTTGCACCGCTTAGGAGACAAGAACGTACATGTGAGTTAATACTAATTTTGTTGAAATCTTAATAAATAGTTAATAATTTCCTAGTGAATATTCGTAACTCTTTTGTTACATTAAATAATGTAAGGGAAAAGTTTGCCTTGTGATTGATTAAATGTGTAACATCTCAATCTTTATGGACTTTACTTATTATACAAAAATGTTCATCTCCTTCCAGACTTAATTTCTACAAATCAAATCTCCCTCCCCTTTCACCCATTCCGGTATTAAATACTTAGAACTAAAACTGGACCATATTCAAAAACATAATGCAAAACCAAATACCCAATTTTAAAATACGAAACTCTCCAACTGAAATAGACCAGGCAATAACGCACCTAAATAATATAATAATCAACACAATAAGCAAACTCAATCCTGAACGTCCGAACACCCTTCGGAAACACATATTAAATAAACTACCTCCAAGCATTATCAAAAATCATAGAAACTAAAAATAAAACTAGAAGATTATGGATGGCACTTAGAATGACCTCACTTAAAAAAGAACTAAATAATCTAACCAAAATCAGTAAAAAAGCTCTAGAACACTATAAACAAACTAAATACAATAATATCACACATTCATTAAATACAAGAAATATCTCTCTCTGGAATTTCACGAAAAGTATACTCAGAAGAAAAAAACACATAATCCCTTCACTAGCTACACCAAATAGAAGAAAACACACAACTGCGGATAAAACGGAAGTATTAGCTAAACATTTCTCATCAACTTTCACACCAAACCTCACTCCTCCCCACTCAGATCACACCCAAATTCAACTCTACGCGAATTCCCCTAATTTCAACGTACCACAAAAAATTAAGTACATCTCTCCTCATGAAACTCTAAAAGTTATCAAATACCTCCCAAATAAAAAAGCCAGTCACAATAAAATAAATAATATAAATTCTCAAAAACCTACCCAATCCTGCCATAGCTTTCATTGTAAACATACATAATTCATCTTTAAGAACTGGCTACTACCCTACTACCTGGAAACATTCTATCATCCTCCCGATTCCCAATCCCAATACAAATCATAGCATCCCCGATAACTATAGACCCATAAGACTCTTCCCCATTTTAGCAAAAAATTTCAAGAAATGAATCCTAACAAGATTAAACAACTACCTTAAAAAAGTTCACCTCATACCTTACTACCAATTCGGATTCACTAATAAACTATCCACAGCACACCAATTTTTGCGTATCTCAGAAAATCTCCACTCCTCCTTCCAAAAACAAAAACAGAAAAACAAAACAAAAAAAAACAATATTCAATAGCTGTTTTTATGGACATCGCTAAAACTTTCGACAGGGTATGGCATGAAGGCTAAATTTATAAACTTCTATAAATAGACACCCCTACATACCTTTTCAAAACAATTAAAAGCTTTCTCACCAATAGAACTTTCTCAGTTATAATATAAAATCAAAATTCGAAGCCCCGCCCTATCACAACCGGTCTACTCAAGGATCACATTTCTCTCTCCACTACTCTATAACTTGTACACAGCCGATATACCTACATCAAGATTAACTAATATAGCCCACTTTGCAGATGATACCGTAATATACATGTCCCACTCCTCATTTCATTACATAGCTAACGAAATCCAATTTCATTTAAATAAAATAGAAATCTGGGCAACGAAATGGAAAATTAAAATCAACCCCGCGAAATCTACAGCTAAAGTCTTCACTTTCAGACCATATTTCTTCCCCATGCCATTTAAAATGAATAACAACACAATCCCTTGCACTCATCATAACAATGCCATTAAATACCTGGGTCGCCTCATAGATACTACACTCAACTGTAGATACGAAAGTCCAACAAGCCAAAGCCAAAATAATACAGCTAAAACCACTTATAAATAACAGTAAACTTTCACTAAATAACGATATCACCTTATACAAAACCATCATTAGACCTCTTCTCCTGTACGCTTGTCCAATTTGGACGAATGTTGCCAAATATAATATCAACAAAATTCAGATTATTCAGAACAAATACCTAAGAACTGTCACTCACGCCCTGTGCTTCATTTCCAATAAGCAATTACACCACGGACTTAACCTAAAATCCATCGCACATCACATAGCCTCTCCTGCCAATAACTTTTATTCCAATTTAACCATTATCAATCAAGATATACATATACATATAAGAAAACATAATAAAAAAACACAGAATAAAAAACAGATATCCTACCCATTCTTTTCTGAACATTTTCAAAAATGTTAATAGTTTTAGAGGTGCTCGGTGAGTTCCCTCGTCATTTGTAGTTTATAGTTAGTATATAAGAATTAGATATAAGTCAACAATACAAATGAAGAGTAAACTGAACTTTGTAAGTCAGTCCTATTAAAAATCAAATTAAAAAAATACAAGTATGTTCAGTTTACTGCCCCCAACTGCTCCACCCACTTTTGAAAAATAATATTTTATTAACATAATAAGTTGTTTACTACAACAGATTGTTAGTCGTACATATAACACATCAACTCGAAATTACAAAGATATTATACTGCACATGGAAACTGACATCCAATCCACTACTCAGAGATCGGAAAAACTTTGAGATACAACTTGACTTCTTATAACTTCTGGTTGTTAAGTTAAAGTCTCCTATTAAATACGCCACTTAGTAGGCAGGGAAGAGACGACTATGTTACAAACAAAAGTTGGCATTACGATTATAGAACAAACCTTCCCATAGGAAACGCTTGGGACAGTTACAGCCGAGTTATCCCTCTTTTCTTCAAAGAAGTGAAATAAAACTCACAAAGCATTAAAGTCCCAAGCTAAGAAATTGAAAACAAACTTAGTTTCAAGATGGAACTTAACAGTGTACTAAGGTTTGATTAAAACACACACTGGTAGTCATTTTACCACTTGTGCATTACGGATTAAACCGAGCTAAAACACTTTTACGAAAACGTGATAATGTCAATTCTCGAAAAGGACAAACATTTTCTTTAAAACAAGAAAAAGTTCTACATCGAGGCAATTCATTCAGTAGTAGGTTAATGGAAGTTTCATTTCTTGTGGGATTCTGCAAGAATTTCTTTAAGTATCAAGTTGAATGTTCATTTGCATTTATGAGAGGTAGATTTAAAATTAATATTTGACTTGCTGCATTCTAAATGTTACTTGATTTATGGTGACATTCACTAGTAAAATTAAAACCAATTATGTTTAACTATACACATAAAATGCCCCAATCAGGGCAGTGTATCTAAAAAAAAAAAAAAAAAAAAGGCTTTTCCTATCCGATTTTTCTTACTACTTCTTACTACTGGCCAATAATAAGCTGCAACTCATTTATTTTAGGAGGTGGTATGTATCTATCGCTGTGTTGATGTACAATAAACAGCGTATGTACCATAACATAATCTCTTTGATTTTAACATGCTTTCAGTTATTTTCAGTATTTGGCGAATTTTGGCACTGCGTTGGATGTAACTGCATTCGTTGAATAATTCTATTAAATACCACTTGTGCTTCGGAAATTCTCAGATAAATCCCCTCCTTGCTTTGCGACTAGTGGATTTATCGCCAATTTCCGGACCTCTCATGGTATTATCTATGATAATTCATCATCATCATCATCATCATCATCATCATCATCATCCTTTACGGATTAGGCATATTGCCTGTTCCAGCCTCTTTCCATCTTATTCTTGGCCTTCCAATGTTTCTCTTTCCTCTAAGCTTGTAATTCAGGGCTTGCACTGGAAGTCTGTCTTGCGGCATATTTCCCATATATGTCACCCATTGCTGTCTGTACTTTTTAATTTTTTCATGAACTGTTTCTTTCCGCCCTAGTTCTTCTCTTATTTTCACTTTTATTTGGTCTCTAAATGTAACCCTTCACTCAACTAAAAAATCTCATTTCTGCTGATTCAATCCTCCTAAAATCGTCTTGTTTTTGAACCCAAGTTTCACATCTATACGGTAAAACTGGGAGAGCCATAATATCATAAAATTTTAATTGGGTTTCTTTTCGGGCTTTCTTTTTAAACGTTCTACGTATAGTTACACAAAGTGCTTGAAATTTATGAATCTTGCTGGTGACTTCTCTGTCTCCGTGTTCCCGGGCGCGTCAACTGCTTTGGTCATTAGTCCCGTTAGTGTAGTGCATGTTTGTTTCTCGGGAGATGGCGGTGGTCTTCCCCAGCTGGATGGCGAGATCCGGCGCCGACCTACCGTCGGCTAGTGGGGTTTCCCCCTAACCAGGACTCTCCCACCACGGGCACCGCCCCAGCCGGTACAAGCTCTAAGCTCCCGACCGTCTCCCGGAATATGTGGTAGTGTAGTGCATGTTAGTGTAAGTGTGTAACGAAACTAACGACCACAGCGGTGGAATTGTCCTGATACATCATTCATTCATATAATGCATGAACCAATTAATCAATCGAACATACATTTTTTCGCACATTCATTAATATGTTCATTTTTAATTTGATCATTCGCACATTCATTCAAATGCACTTTCATTCTTTTGCATATTCGCATATTTATGTTCTTACAGTATATTTATTATTATTATTATTATTATTATTATTATTATTATTATTAAACCAATATATTTTCTTACTTGCCAATTTTTTTTCATTAAATGGAAACCCATTTCCTTTCCATCAGTAATTGTGGCAGGTGCATTAAGGCAGTTGATAATTTCTTATGTCTCAGAATATAAAATAAATAAATAAATAAATAAAATAATTTTGAGCATTAAAATTAATATTACAGATTATAAATTACAGTAAATTTAATAGCATTCTTATGTTTTTAATTATATTAATTGTTTAATAAATAGATACCTAAATTTAACGCTAACCATTTTTCATTTTTATTGATTCCTTCTAAATTTTGGGTATTTACTTATGATTTTCAACTTAATGATTTGTAAGTATTCCACAATTACTAAAGTAGAATGTTTGAAGGAAAAATTTGTTTATTGATATTTTATTTGTGTACGTCAATTTCGCGCTCCGCGCTCGCTAGCCAATCAGGGAAGCCCGGTAACGAATACATGTGCAGTTAGCTTATATGCGCCCCGGCTGGGGCGGTCCCCCAGTGGTGGGAGAGTCCTGGTTAGGGGGAAACTCTAGTAGCCGACGGTAGGTCGGCGCCGGATCTCACCATCCAGCGGGGGAAGGTCACCGCCATCTCACGAGGAAACAAAAACATGCACTACACTTACGGGACTAATGACCTAAGCTGTTGACGCGCCCGGAATCACTAACCAACAACATTCATTCAATCATTCTTTGTTACAAACATTCATCCTCACCCATTTAATTTCCTCATTCACTGCAGCGCCTCTGACCGGGAGGTCCTAGGTTCGAGTCCTGACGGAGGCAGGATTTTCGACACTAGCTTTTCAGCTAGGTCGAATTCAGTCGCTGTCTGGAGGAGAATTCTAGCGGCCGGCTGCTCTGATCGGTAGTTTTCCGTGGTTTGTCCGTGACACCAGGCGAATGCCGGAGCAGTACCCTAACAAACGGGCCACGGACCGCGCGCGATCTTTCCTTCCTCTTCCTTGTCCTGTCCTCTCCCCTTACACACACACTTACACTAACATGCAAATCACTACCACATATTCCGGGAGACCGGTCGGAGGCAAAGAGCTTGTCCTGACTGGGGCGGTGCCCCGCTGGTGGGAGAGTCCTGATTAGGGGGAAACCCCACTAGCCGACGGTAGGTCGGCGCCGGATCTCGCCATCCGGCGGGGGAAGATCACTGCCTGCTCCCGAGAAGAAAAACATGCACTACACGAACGGGACTAATGACCGAAGCAGTTGACGCACCCGGAAACACGAAAAAAACCAACCAATCAATCAATTCCCACATTCATCCTCACACCATTCATTCGTACAACGTTTCATGTTTCATGTTCATTTGTTTAACTGTCAACTCATTTATGCTGGTGAAGTACGAGTGTGTGTGGGCGCAGGTGGAGCGCGTGGCTGTGCGGCTGGCCGCGGCGGCCGGGGACCACTTCGGCAGCGCGCTCTACCGCGTGCGGGCGCAGCTGAGGGGCGAGGGCGCGGGGGCCGCGGCGGGCGGCGAGCGCTGGCTGCTGGTGAAGGCGCCGCCGCTGGCCGACGCCGTGGCGCAGAGCGTGGCGGAGGCCGGCCTCTTCCGCAGGGAGACCGCCATGCTGGCGCGCCTGCTGCCGCAGATGCAGGTACACATCAAGCACTTTTTTCTTGATACTCTACAGCGGGGGGGGGGGGAGGCGGGTTCTGTCTGCGTCACGGCAGTACAGGGTTGTCAACTTTATTGACGGAAAACTCGGCGTAATAACTCGTCTTGGACTAGATAGCTATGAGAAACAACCGAAGATTTTTTTTTTAATTCTGAAGAAATAATTAATAGTTATATAAATAATTGAGTATCAAGAAGAAACATGGTGCGCACAGGTCGATATAAAGAGAGGCAGTAAACTAGGAAGTCTGCTTTGGAAAGGAAGAAGGTGGGCAGCACTGCAAACTGAGCCGTGACGTTCCGAGTGGAGGTCATATTTTCTATCAGGTCGTGCTATGCCGGGCTGAGCGAGGACTAGGGAGCTCGAGGATCAAGGAAAAGTGCGAGCATAGTATGCAGCGCAGCCCTCGCAATGTGCACAGGACGGCTTGGAATAAATGTGGGCATCTTCTAGGGAATGTAGAAGGGTTCGAAAATCACATTAGCCAAAAAATTTTTTTAAAAATTAACACTTTTTTTGCCGGAAACATAGTGGGAAATTTCTTATAACGAAGTTTCTGAAGGTTGTTCAGCATAAATATTGCAAGTTTCTTGGGGATGCAGAGATGTTCGAAAATTACTTTATACCAATGAACGAATAGCGTTAAAATTCTCGTACGAGTTAACGTTATCTCAAATAATATCCTATTTGGCATTTTTTATAATTGAGTTACTAACGGATGTATCAGTAAATGTTGCAAACTTTTACGGTAAGCAGAGGGGTTCGAAAATGATCACATTTTGCCAGTAAACATATATTTAGAAATTCTTATAAAAACTGTCCATGACAGAACTGTACAAAACCTCCCTACCTCATATTAAATATTCAAACTTCTAGTGCATGTGTAGGTCGAACATAATAACTTTTTCCCAATGCACGTGTAGTGGAAAATTGTATTTATCAGAGTTATACATGCGGCATTCCCCCCTGAATTTTAAGCTTCTTATTGTGTAGTGGTGTTCGGTACATCACGTACTGAGAGTGTCAAGGAGACTTCGTGTACCAACCGCACATTTTTGGATACGGTGTTGCTTAGAAAGTAGTGGCAAATGTCACGTGTCTATAAACGCATGTTACTCGGAAATATATAATTTCCTTTTATATGTTCGTTGGAAAAATGTGATCATGTTCGATTCCTGTACATGGCCTTGAAGTTTGTACTATACTCGTACTTTACGACATTCTGCAATTAAACACTACCTTCATGAACTAATCATTTTTATTATCGTCAGTACCGCAGTTGGAGCCACTGGACGGAAACCAGGATACTTTACATAACCGCTGAACATCTGTGGATACGGGGTTGCTTAAAAAGTAGGGAGAAATGTCACATATATTAATACATATAACACCGTTATATGCAGTCTCCCACGTGGCATTCATCCGTAAAATGTGATCATTTTTGACCCCCTATATGTTTTAGAAGTTTGTAACATTTATTCTGAGACATCTTGTACTAGGCGTATCAATGCTTTTGCACAACGTGAAGCTCTTTAGCATGTACGCTATTAACTCACGTTTACGTCTTGTGCAAATTCTCACGCCACGCTAAAGTGATAGCGAAAAACGCCATTCCACCATAATTAGCGAGAGTAATCACGAGGCTTGTGGCGTACGCTGACCAGTTACGTGGTATTTCTTTCCATCTATGGCGACAGAGTGTGCTTCTAACTATATTCCCATGATTCACCGTCAGGTTGGTGGCATTAATTTGTGTACACAATTTTCTACATGTGGAAAAGAAGTTATATTTATTTAATACTATAACCATTATGTAGTAAAAGAATTAAATATACAGTTCAGTGGATTGTGGACCACAGTCGTCGAATAAAGAGGATGTAGCATTATGGGAGATTACCGCACACTCTGCGGGCACACTTTGGAACTACTTCCATTTAGATCAAAATGTTCTGCAGAAACACTTTTTAAACTTCGCTCGCGAGATCAGGCGGTTGCTAATAATATTTTAACATACACTATACAAAATTCCCCTAGTTCAGGTGGAAAACTCACACTAGCGTGTTCCTCGTAATCATACCAGTAAATAATTCCTTTACCACTGTGGCCACATCAGTATGTTTTCCCGTAGACAATTTTTTCCCCCGTAGACAGTAATTTTCCAATTCCGTCGCAGACTCTGAGCCACTGAACTCTGTGTTGTTTTCAAACCTCGAAGCGTTGTTGTAAGTGTCGAAGGTCATTTGCGAACAGCGAGTGGACAGTAATTTTGGCGATCGACTGATGAGGTCGAGCGCAATCGCAGGGTCGCGCACGATACAAGCTGTTGTAGAATGGACCGCTTTCACTTAATTCACTATCTTGCGTTTTTTTATTGTTTACAAAAATAGATGTTTTTTTTTCTCCAGCAATTTTTACAAATACCCTTTGGGCTTCGATACTCTTCTGTACGTTACTCTGGACAGCCTTCTGTACGTTAGAGAAGAAAAATTGTCAAGAAACCGTTTCTCAGTAAAATGACATAAGAAATACTTGTTCAACTACTAATCGAGGCGAGGACGGTGGTGTGTGAAATTACTGAACCTGTATAATAAAGTTTTTTCACTCTCATTGTATTATCTTATCAGATGGTTGCCGCTTTTTGCATAATGGTAGTTATTACGATACAGCTTGATTGTACAACAGGTGTTTCGCCAAGCACAAAGAAGTTTACTGCCAAGCCTTAAGACATAATTTCATTGGTTATCGTTTTAGTAAATATTTCTGTCTACTGAGACGATCCTCTGGCAAGTAATGATAAACTTCACATGATGAATGGGAGTGAATCGAAGGAGGAATTAGCACCGTAAACATACGAGGAAAAGGACGTCATGTGTGGGTGAGGTGCTGAGGGGGTAGAGCTGAGCAGACTGTGCTGAGTGAGTAGTGCTGAGGGGTGTTGCTGAGCTGGGGGTGTTGTAAGAGAGGGCGCTGAATGTGTGGCGCTGAGTGAATGGGAGGTGCTGAGGGGTGGCGGTGCTCAGGGAGGGTGTTGAGCGGCAGTCGCTTAGTGAGGGGTGTTGATTTGTAAGAGCTGGCTGAGCGGTGCTAAGAGGGATGCTCATACCACTCACTCGACACCATTCACTCGGCGCTGAGCGAGAGGATGGTGCTGAGTGAATGGTGCCCAGAGGAGGTGCGGAGTGGTGGCACTGAGCGATAGTGTTAAGTGAGGGTGCTGAGTGGGTGGTGCTGAGTGGGTGGTGCTGAGTGGGTGGTGCTGAGTGGGTGGTGCTGAGTGGGTGGTGCTGAGTGGGTGGTGCTGAGTGGGTGGTGCTGAGTGGGTGGTGCTGAGTGGGTGGTGCTGAGTGGGTGGTGCTGAGTGGGTGGTGCTGAGTGGGTGGTGCTGAGTGGGTGGTGCTGAGGGGGGTGCGAGTGGGGTGCGGTGGGTGCGGGGTGGGTGGTGCTGAGTGCGTGGTGCTGAGCGAGTGGTGCCGAGTGGCCGGTGCGGCGTGGCGGGGTGCGGGGGAGGTGGGCCGGCGGGCGGGGCGGCGCTGGGGCCCGCGGCCGCAGGGCTTCCGCATGGCGGAGCGCCGCCTGGGGCTGGGGCTGCGCCACGCGCTGTGCGCCGTGCGCTCCCTGGCGCGCTTCCACGCCGCCTCGCACGCGCTGCTCAAGCGGGACCCCGCCGCCGCGCACGGCCTGCACAACCCGCTGCGCGAGTACGTACCCTCCACCTTCCTCCACCTGCACCCTCTCTCCGTAGCCCTTCCTTTCTTTCTTCTTCTTCTTCTTCTTCTTCTTCTTCTTCTTCTCCGTTATCACCCTCACCTTCTTCTTCATCTCCTTCTCCGTTATAATACTCATCATTATCATCATCATCATCATCATCTTCTTCTTCTTATTCTTCCATATCTTACCTTTTTCTTCCTTTCCCTTTCCTTCCCTACTTTCCCTTCTTCCATCTCTTCATCCTTTCATTTCCTTTTCTTCTTCCTCCTTTATTTCTTTCATTCGTTCCTTTCTTTTCTCATTTCCCTTCTTCCTTTCTTTTCTTTTTTTCTGCCTTTTTTTTTTTTCTTTTCGCTCTTATATAAAGAATATTAACTTTGTACTCTTCCTATCTTTTCCTTTTTTTCAAACCTTCTGTTCCTTTTTCTTCTCTTCTTTTCCACACCGTCTCTTCTTAATTTCCTTCTTTTCTGCTTGTTACTGATTTTCTTTTTACAACACGGGTATTTAAAATTATCACTATCGTTTATTAGGATGGATTCTTACGAGGCATGAATTCTTTCGATAGAGTAAAATCGCAGCCATTTTGTTTCAAGTTCGTACGGTCCGTGTGTTTCCGCGTTGCGGGCAGCCAAAACTTCACCTCTCCTCTCCGAAGAAATCAATAATGTCATATTTCACCCCATCTGAGGAAGAAATTAGATAAATCATTTTTAGTGGGTACACCATCCTACACACATGTCGGTTTACATGCAAACGAAAAACATTTTCGTGTTTTTTAGTTATTTACATCGCTCACTCAGATTTTTCTACTTTTTGAGTAGTGAATTCGCTAAAATCCTGGAGTTTGAGTTTACTAAATGATTCACAGTTTATTTTAAAACTAAGCCACAAAACTGCAAATGTGCAGGAAAAATCATTTCTGGGCATGATTTTTTTTGTTTCTTAAAAACAATATTAGAAACTGAAGTGAGTTTAAAAGCGAACTGGTTTTATCTTCATTCAAGCAACAAATTAATCAAAATCAACTGCAACTTAATTTTTGTGAAGAATAAAAAAGATAATCTTCATCAACATAATTTTTTTTTTCAGATAGCCGCCTTTCGACGGCTTTGCCGTCATCATCAGTCTACAATATACAGAAAATATAAATAAATTACAAATAAAATACAAAATAAGATAGCAAATTAAATTACAATAGATAATTTAAATTTTAATTACAAATAGCAGATAAAATTGCAAAAATTGAAATGCAATGGGAGGATTAATATACATAATATCACTTCAAATTACAAATTATAAAATACCAATAAAGAAAGACACATTATGTGATTGCACAAGATACGGAACAAATAGCAGATAAAATTGTAAAAATGAAATGCGACAGGGGGGATTAATATAGATAATAGTAGTTCAAATCACAAATTATAAATATAAATAAAGAAATAGACATTCTGATATTGCAAAAGATAAAAATAAATAAATAAAAAAGGGGGATAATAATAGTAAGTAATAACAAATTATATTACAAAGATGGGAGAAATAATTGAATAATAAGTTGAGCCGCTTTGCTTACCGCGCTTTGTGAGGTCGGGGTGTGTAAAATTTATTAGTAGAGGGGACAGAGGGAAATTAGTTTGTTCGTTGAGCTCAACGAACAGAGCGTAGTACAGGGGGACAAGTAGAGGGGACAGAGGGAAATTAGTTTGTTCTTGAGCTCAACGAACAAACTAATTTCCCTCTGTTCCCTCTACTAATAATTTTACTCCTTCCGGTCCACCGTTTGACCACTGACTCCTTCCGGTCCAGCGTTTGGGTCATACAAGGAGACATAGAAACGACTCTGCTGATGGGAAACTAGCAACTTTTAGTATCCCTCCGATTTAGTTAAAATATTAATATTTTTGCATTTTATATTTTTGATTAACCCTACAATGGTAAACTGTAAGGAAGTTTCATGAGTGGTGACGTTGGGTCTGGGAGACCCACCAAACATTTCTTCTGAATTGTTCATAGAAATGCATTTTTATTCTTTCTTAGCAAAATATATTTATTGTAGACGATAAATAAAACAAATTACAAGTGATCTTCATACAAAATCATAACACAAATATCTTCGAGTTAGCTTTTCTTGTGAACTGCGACACCGCCGGTAAACGTGTAATAATATTGCTACTACCCGTGCGAATTTTTATATTGCCAACTGCTTTTCTCCATTTAGTTATATTGTCTTTTTCTAAAACGTGTGAGCTATAATTGGTATCAATATTTACTAATTCACTGTGTACCTTCTGCAACACTGTCAGTAACCAGATCACTGTATAAACAGAATCTCGTTGTGCATCTTCATGTTCACTCGATGCATTTAGCACTTCTCACATCCACCTTACTCGCTTGGCTCTAGTTTCGAGTTGTTCATCCATTTCAATCATATGTTACACACAAGCAATCTCTAAAGTTATCTCTAACATACACAGTTCGGAATTCAAGTGCTAACACACCGTCTATTCAGTCGTCTAGAAACAAGTATATGAGGGGTAACAATGGGTCAGTCAGATTCAACAGTATCCGTCTGTCGCAAATTTCTTTCACTTAACAATGGCTGAAAATAAAATATAGTACTGATTGGAATTCTAAAGAAAATAGTTTTTTCGAGAGGTAGACGAAAATTCAATTAAGTGCTGAGTTTCCATTTCAAGTTATGTTGAAATTCATTTTACCCTGGGTCTGGTAGAACCAACGATACCATTGCAGGGTTAATACTTTTGTCAGCCAGTGGCGTTCCCAGATCCGAGCCTTGTTTTTATGTATTCTCCATGCCTGGGAGTAAGAAAGACATGTTGCAAGCATGCTGTATTACCATCACCGTATCTTGCATACCTGATCCACCTCAGCTTTTTTCGCCACACAGCTGTAGAAAGTGAGACGATCGTATTGAGAAATTACATCTCTATTTTTGCTTCAACCGGGAATCGAATTCGAGATCGCATAACGGAAAGCTACCATGCTGTCCATGGGTCACCCGAGGTGCAAAAACTCACATTAATAATAAAAAACATCTATTTTTACTCTTTAAGACTCGAAGCCGCACCACTAAGCTAAAACCTCAAAATAGAAACTAATGGTGATAAAACAGCATGTACTTTCTCGCCCGTAATTTCACACAAAATTACGCGAAAAGTACGCAAATTTTCGAAAAATTATACATGACCTTATTTCAAAATCTATCTTTAAGAAATGGATTTCATTTAGAGAAAAATTTCCATCTTTCTAATTGTAGCTGTAGGAAGACGCCGAAAATTTTAGAATTTTTGCAATTATTGAAAATAAGGGTTTTTAACGAAAATTAGACCTGCGCCAATCTCTTAAACTCACTATCAAACAAAACAATTTAATCAAAAACGATGGAACCATTTAAAAAAAAATTCAAAATACCCCAGGGGCTTCATGTAAACTGCCATCTAAAATTAAAATATGGGCTTCAAATTCAAGGGGGGGCGACATAAGCCAGATTGATTGCAGAATATCAATTTTGGAGAAAATCGGCTGAACTGTTTAGCCGCTAGCGTGGTTCACAGACGGAAAGACAGACATTGACAGGAGGGAAATATGGACGGACAGACATTTGGTCGTCGTTCGATTTTTCGGTATCAAGGACCCACAAAACGATTCTGGCTACACCACGTGTCAGAGGATTCTTTCCTAAATTCAGCAACTGGATTTATCCACGTTTTCGTTACCAGGACCCTATAATAAAAGTTTTTCTGCCAAAACTTCGCCTGTTTTTCGCACAGCATAACATAATTTTCTGTCCACTCCGCAGCGAGAAAGTAAAACGGATTCAAAATGTCACATTTCTAGCTTCAGTATTTTTGTTCTGCGTTCCTTTATCAGTCAGTCAATCAACATGAATCTTGTGAGTATTTTGCAGTGTGTTGGGCGATGTAAAGATCAAAGTCCGTTATTGTGTTCTCGTTGTTGTTCAGGCAGAGCGGTGCTTTCGATCACTTCTTCACGGACGCCTTACAAGCCGCGGCCGACGCTTGCCGCACATGGCCCGGCTACGAGCAGTATGCTGCCTCACTGGAGACATTCAAGGTGTGTGCACATTCCTCATTCCAGTTTGCCTTGATTTCTCCGATCAACACCAGGCGAATGCCGGAGCAGTACCCTATCAAACGGGCCACGGACCGCGCGCGATCTTTCCTTCCTCTTCCTTGTCCTATCCTCTCCCCTTACACATACACACACTTACACTAACATGCTCTACACTACCACATATTCCGGGAGACCGGTCGGGAGCTTAGAGCTTGTCCCGGCTGGGGCGGTACCCCGCCGGTGGGAGAGTCCTGGTTAGGGGGAATCCCCACTAGCCGACGGTAGGTTGGCGCCGGATCTCGCCATCCAGCGGGGGAAGATCACCGCCATCTCCCAAGAAAAAACATGCACTACACTAACGGGACTAGTGCCCAGAGCCGTTGACGCGCCCGGAAACATGAAAAAATCAATCAAAAACAAACATTTCTCATTCCCTCCTCGTTTTTCTATTTGCTCGTCCTACGTATAATACAGAGCAATACTATGTTTTTCGTCTTAGATATCTTTCATTGAAATCGGGGAGAAATCTCTATCTAGTAGTAACACACTTACATCGTTTTCCATTCGCCGCACTGGTGCACCCAATGCGCACTCAGGGCAGCTTTTGTGTTCCATTCGACCGCTACGGCGCACCTGTGCAAAGAAGCGCATGTTCCATTCGCACAATCACACGGAACTAGGGCGCACTAGGGACGCCCTAAACTGCACTGACCATCGTGTCAGTACAGTCCAGTGCACCAGGCCATTGTGAGGTTAGGTATGGAAGTTATCCATGCTGATTTGGATTGCTGGTGAAATTGTGAAGGCAATTGAGGATTTTCGGTCACGCAGGGGTACTTCGAATGATGGAGAATATTATGTTTTAAAGAAATGTTTTAAAATAATTTTTGTAACTTACTCGAAGTTCGGAAAATCTGTTTGCGTTTTCCTAAAATTTAACCTTGAATAACTTCATGTTAACAAATCCAGTGCTATTTAAAAACCAAAGTGTAGGTACGTCTCAATTTTCAAACGCTAATAAAGTGAAAATAAAAACTGTGACCATACAAAATCAGTCAAATATATGCCAAAAAATGTTTCTCGCACGCCCATATATATATATATATATATATATATATATATATATATATATATATATATATATATATATATATATATATATATATATATATATATATATATATATATATATATATACCAGAGGAAATGTTCATGTTAATATTTTTATGGTTTTCAATAACCAAGAAATTCTGCAGAAACCTTTCGGTTCAAAATTTCGTAGCTGCCCTTCACGCGTGTGGGGCAGCACTTGCGGGGCGATGACGTGTCTGCTCTGCACTAGGGAGGGTTTCAGTCCAACCAATGGAAAACGCATTAGAGATTCTTTTCCCGATGGTTTCTCATAAACTGTCAAAATCAGTCATATTTAATATTATTAAATTAAATTATAATTAAATTAAAAAAGTTGCCATGGCTTATTCACTCATTAGTTAATTACTTTGTTTTGTATACCAGCATTTAAAACGACCTTTTCTGTAGCAAGAAATCGTTCATAAAATGGTATTTTACGGCACAAATTATGATGTCTTAGATCTTACGACTCGAATGATTGCGTCATCACACATTCAGACAATCGCAGCGAGAAAATCGTGGGGAGGTAAAGGTAAACGGAACCGCCAGACCGGGAGCGGTAGCTCAGTGCATCAACTGATGTCACTGCAGCGCCTGTGACCGGGAGGTCCTAGGTTCCAGTCCTGACGGCGACAGGATTTTCGATACTAGCTTCTCAGCTAGGTCAAATTCAGTCGCTGTCTGGAGGAGAATTCTAGCGGCCGGCTGCTCTGATCGGTAGTTTTCCGTGGTTTCTCCGATCAACACCAGGCGAATGCCGGAGCAGTACCCTACCAAACGGGCCACGGACCGCGCGCGATCTGTCTTTGCTCTTCCTTGTCCTATCGTCTCCCCTTACACACACACTTACACTCACATGCACTGCACTACCACTTATTCCGGGAGACCGGTCGGGAGCTTAGAGCTCTTCCCGGCTGGGGCGGTACTCCGCTGGTGGGAGAGTCCTGGTTAGGGGGAAACCCCAATAGCCGACGGTAGGTCGGCGTCGGATCTCGCCATCCAGCTGGGGAAGACCACCGCCATCTCCCGAGAAACAAACATGCACTGCAAACGGAACAGCCGACCACCATTTTCTCGCGCATATGTAAAATACCCGAGACGTTACAAGTAAGCTGTTTCGCAAAATTTAGTTTGATTATCTTATAAATTTATAATGCTGTTATACAAAAAATAGCGTATGGAGCTCGTTTATAATGTTGCTTTATTACGTTCGTACAACATTGAAAACTCGCTCCTCACGTCTTTCTTTGTCAAAACATGTACTCGTGCAATACAGCTTAACATTATCAACCAATTGCATAAACGACTTTTATATTTCGTGCAGGAAACAGCCGTGAGCAAGATGACTGAGCTTCACGACGCCAAACTGGGAGAGTTCAACGTCATTTTGCACGGCGACTTCTGGATCAACAACATCATGTACCACTACAATAGCAACGGCAAACCCAAAGAGATACGTTTTGTGGATTTTCAGGTACGAGGACTCTTCAATAGCATAATAAAGTGCAATGAAAATCTTGTCGTTTTATATGAATTTCAGTAACATACCTATTGAAAATAGCGATTTATCGTTGTTGATTGATTGTTAATGATTCCGGCCGCGACAATTATTGAAGTAAAGACCGTCCGGTAAGAGAAGGGCATGATTTTTTTCCTGCTTAGGTGGCGGTGATTTTTCCCCACTGAATGATGAGATTCGCTGACCTACTGTCGACTAGCGGGGTTTTCCCTAACAAGGTATCTCCCACCAGCGGGCGCCGTCTCCGCCGGGACAAGCTCTAAGCCTCCGACATGTCTCTCGTCATGTGTAGTGTATGTAGTGGAGTGGAGTGCATGTTAGTGTACGTGTGTGTGTGTGTGTGTGTGTGTGTGTGTAAGGGGTGAAGATAGGACAAGGAAGAGGAAGGAAGTATCGCGCGTGGTTCGTGACCCGTTTTTTAGGGTACTGCTTCAGCATTCGCCTGATGTTGATCGGAGAAACTATAGGAAACTATTTGAGCTGCTCGTCGCTCGAATTGAGGCAGAACTAAATTCGACCTAGCTGATAAGCTAGTGTCGACAATCCTGCCGCCGACGGGACTCGAACCTTGGACATGCTTGTCAGAGGCACTGCAGTGACATCAATTGATGCACTGAGCCATATATCCCGGTCGATTTATAGTCTGAAAACAAAACTTCATTTACTAAACTAAACACCACTAGGGCTTTTTCCAGCAAACAGCTGGACCTTTACGTCTCGATGGGATGCATATTCGCTCATACACTAGACATCAACACACTTGGCGGGCTCCTCTGATCTGGGATCAGCAGAACCGGAGACCCTTCGTGACAACATATACACGAAAGACAATGGACAAACAATCATTCCCAAGGGACTCGGGACTCGAACACGCAACTCTTTGAGCTGACGTTCTGAGTCGGTACACGCTCTTGGCCACCTCGGCCATCCAGGACGACTGAACAACATTTTACTTTTCCAAAACAGGTCCGGGTTATCCGAACGTCCGTATTAAAGACGTTCGTTTTAACGAGCTTATAACGACTTTCCACTGCACAGTTTGAAAGAGTTTTCTAGATTTTGAAATGTAAATCCCTCGCTTTTTTAAATTTGTTGTTGTTGTTGTTGTTGTTGCTGTTATTATTATAATTATTATTGTTATTATTGTTATTATTATTATTTTTCATCTTTCAACAATTAATAGTTAAATTGTTGGGATGGGATTCTGAAACTCAAGAAAGCGTGCGCAGATGATTTTCTCCCCCATACGTCACATACAATTTTTGACTAAATAAATAAATAAATAAATAAATAAATAAATAAACACATCTTTATACAGCGATCGAGTAACCTGCATTTATTCACTTGTCTCTCTGGCAGACCCTTCTCAGCCCACTAACCCAGGTAATGGAGATGCCATTCGAAGTGTCATGAATTTTAAATTGATATTTTTTTGTGGATTCATCCATGGATTCTAAAGAATGTTCTAAAAAGTGTGATTTTGCATATTCATCCATAGATTCTAAAAAAATGTTCTAAAAAGTGTGATTTTGCATTTTTTAGTCAACTAAAGAGCCCTTGACACACTACGGCAAACATTCCTTCATTATCTCTGCTCAAACACTTGAATGTGTTGGGAGACAAATATTTACTGAAATGACTGGAAATTTTGAAGTAAAAGTATATTTTTGTGACAATTTAAAAAGAAGCTGCAAGGTCTACCGCAATGTGTTCCAAATTTGGATCTACTTACAAAAAACTAACGATATTTTTTTATAAAACATTAGTCGTAAATGGATACATTCATTGTGATAGCGATTTAAGAAAACGACCATTATCACTGAAAATATGTTAGAGGTCCAATTCTTTTTTTAAAAAAAAGCATTACATTTATGCAAGTATGTCCTCGCATGATATAATAGAATTGTTATATCCCAGCATTGTGAGTGAAGTGTCTCAGGGTATAGCGTGCTTACTTCGCATTCAGGAGGCCCGGGTTCAATCCCTGTGCCGGGCATCCTGACCGGGGTTTTCGTGGTTTCCCTCGGCCATCCAGGCGAATGCTGGAATGAGTCTACTGAAAGGTCACGATCGCAAAACCGGCGTCGCTACCGGAATTTGATAACTACGTGACGTCACGAACGTTTAGCGAATTCGAGACATCGCGGGTTCCTGGATGGGTGACTGGGAATCCCGGGATCTAGCGGCGCCTAGGCCAAATGTTCCTTACGGGACGTATAATGGCTAAACGCAAATGAAGACATGATAACCGACCGTATGTGTTGCAAGAAAGCGTTCATTAAAGGCACGATCCCTCTACTTCTCCTTGCCTGTCCACCCTGTTCGTCATCCCCATCTATCCTCAGCGCTCATCCTCACTGGCTGTCCTTACCGCCTCTTGCTCACTGCATGTCCTCACCGTCCGTCCTCACTGCCCGGGAACGCTGTCCTGCCTCAAGGCCCGGCCTCACTGCCCGCCTATATTGCTCGTCCTCTCAACCCGTCCTCCCAGCTCGTGCTTCCTGCGAAAGGTCGTAATACCAACATCTTATGTTGACAATTACAAAATCTGTTTCCAGAATTGATTTTGTTTCTTTTATAAATTTATAATGCTGCTATACAACAAATAGCGTATGCAATTTGTTTATACTCGCAATGTGGCTTTATTACAAACTACTTACTAAACTTTCCTACAAACTACTTACAAGAAAACTAATGATATATTGTTTATAAAACACGAGGCATAAAGGAAGATATTGTGACAGTAATTTAAGCGAGCGATCAATAACGTGAAATAAAGTTAGTGGTGCTATTGACTGAGGAATGAATCTAAAGGAATATAATTATATATTAATAAGTTTCTGCAACTAAACACGTAAGTGAACAAACTACAAAGTGTATCTTCTTTATCTTCACATTCGTTTTCTTTTGTCGTGGAAGACTCTTTTACAGCATTCACGTTTTTTTAGCCAGATGGTATTTCTCTACTTTTCATTTCACCTTCCGCGACAATTAAAGTTTTCACGCAAGACAAAATTGCCGAGATGAGGTGAAAGAATTTCTTCAGTGGTACGATGTGGCCGTTTATTCGCTGCTAATGCTACCAAAAATATCCCCGGGAGGCTTTTGATACCTCTTAATATTACTGGAATATGTGGTTCCAAGGCAAAGTATTTTTTCCCGGAAGCTGTATTTCCTGTGTTCATAGCTGATGTGGAAAGTTCACTATCTTGTGTTTATTTGTAATCATCCAAATGAAATTGAGGCGTTGGTTTGTCGTATTTGTTTATTTCAGCAGAAAGCTTTTTCGGCCGCATTTCGGCCATCTTCAGTGCTACAAATAATAATAATAATAATAATAATAATAATAATAATAACAACAACAATAATAATAATATTAGTATACAAAATTACACTTTTGGAGTAGAATTTAAGAAATTGTAATATAAAATGTGAACATCATTTTGAATAGAGAGACTACCAATAACAGATGTACAATTATAAAGTGAAGAAAAATAAATTAAATACAAATAATGTAGGCAAATAGATAAGTGAATAAATAAATTTAGATGAACAAACTGACATACCGATTCTGAGGCGACTGGGGGCCTCGGTCCAAACAAGAGCGAGGGAGAAAGGCATTGCCCGCTATTTATAGAACGATTTTCCTAAGGATGAGCCAAAGTGACAGTTCGCTAAAACAAGTGAACATCACATGTATTTCAAAGAAGTATCCCTCCACCGCGACAGCTGTTCAGCCACGCCCCTTCGTAAAGTGCTAATGGCTCCTGTGAAAACATGCCTATGCAGAAGACTAAGAGTTTCGCTGAGTTATATGCACATACGCAAGTCCGGGAAATATTTAAATTTAACTACGTATGTGGAAAATCTCTTAACATGCTCTCACAATCAGTGAAAGAAAACTGCCACGAATGTAAATAGAAAGAAAAACTATTTTAAGCCGGAAACACGTGCACCGGTAGTCATCTCGCATTCAAGTCTCGGTTTTAAAATAATAATAATATTTATCACACAAAAAGTAAATTCAATGTAACATGTAAACGAAAGAAGAATTGTTACAGAAGAGCACGCAACACTGCACTTCCTAATTTCAATTATTTCTGGCGGTGCACTATATTTTTGTCGGACGAGGACATCACAAAAGGAAGCGTCGAAGCCTTTTACAAGTTAGCCAACTGCAAACGAACGAATGCAGTAAGGGAGTATAATGGCCTCGGGGGCACAACGACCACAGAACCTTCAGTTATATTGCCAGCAGTAGCTGTCACTTTGACTTATCCTTAGGAAAATCGCTCTATAAAAGACAGCTCTCAATGGAGAGGGGAGAGACCTCAGGGTTTTTCTGGGAAAGACCATTAGGGGAAAGGTCCAGACGGGTAGCGAAAAGAGGCGCGCAGATGGGTTAATGTGCGTGGGAAGCGGCGAGTTTCAAGAGGGGTGAGAGGGAAGGAATTTGTTCATTCAAAATAGTGTGTTGTGGATTGTTTAATGAATTATTGATGTGAATGGCTTCTAATTTAAGTCTGTGAGTGTATCTGTTTTCCATCTCCAAAATTTTGACATCACTGTCTGCGTTAAATGAGTGCTCTTGTTATAAGAAATGGCTGGAAAAGTGTGATTGTGTTGTTTTGTGTGTAAGAGCATGTACGTGTTCTTTGATTTTTTGTTTAAAGGATCTTCCGGTCTGGCCAATGTACTGCACATTGCGACTATCACAGGAAATGGAGTATACTCCACAAAACAGAGACTTGGTAATAGGATCTTTGTTATGGGAGATTGTTTGGTGTGCTGTAAGTGACGTGTATGTCAAATTGTCTGAGTTTTTTTGTCAATGTTTAGTGACAGTGTTCCAAGGCAGGGGATTGTATATCTGCTGTGCTTCTGTCTTGTGTATGTGTGAGAGATGTTAAGTTGTTTGTGTTAAGAGAGATAGTTTTCTTTTTGATACGATTGTCAATTAAAGAACTACTGTAACCATTGTTGATAGCTATTTGTTTTATGTTATGGATTTCTTTTCTGATGTTCTGAGGGGAGAGAAGAAACGAGAATAATCTGTGAACCATACTGTGTAATGCTCCGTGCTTGTGAGGGGGTGGATTTTGCGATGTGTTATGAATGACTGTGTCGGTGTGTGTCGCTACATATATAGGAAACCGAACTCTAAAAATGAAATTTAGTATATTAATGTTATTATTATTATTATTATTATTATTATTATTATTATTATTATTATTATTATTTGTAGCACTGAAGATGGTCGCAATGCGGCCGAAAAAGCTTTCTGCTGAAGTATACAATTACGGCAAAACAACGCCTCAACTTCATTTCGATGATGCAAATGTCGTGAACTCCACACGATTTCCTACCTTTATTTGTAATGGATGTGGATCAGGACAAGTAACTACGGTTCACTACAACTGAATGTTCCGTATATCCTTTATCCGGATTTTACCAATTGTATATATTTATGTATTGATACTATAGTGAATCCATATTAGTGTACGATCAGGGCCTACAACAAACTACTTAAAATAAACGTATCAGTGAATATAACCTAAGCCACAAGAGGATGATAAGTACTGTATTTGCCTGTGTATAGCAAACACTTTTTTCTTTCAGTAACTCGTCAGAAAACAGTACGTGTCTTGTACAATGGATGGGACATTTTGTAACTGTTTGAGCGTTTTGTATATAGCATTACAAAAATTGAATTTCTGTACACTGGAAAACAGGAATTTGTATTTCTACAAAATTGATTGTTACAGAAACTAAAAGTTTGCAAGAAGAAAGAATGCTGAAAATTTCGTTGGGTCAATGTCATGGTGTAGCAGATTTATGAAAAGGCACGGTCTTTCCATGCGTACTAGAAAAAATCACAAAGCCTCCCGGTAGAATTTGAAGAAACGTTCATTGCTTTTTATAGGTCACAATTCCCAATCCTTTCATAAAAATAAAAGTCAACTATAAAATTTAACATTAAAGAATGAAATCCTTCTAGAAAATAGGAGTGCGTCTTATACACCAGTGCGTCTTACACCCCGACAAATAGGGTATATAGGGGGCGTTGGACGGATTCCGTGGTGATGGAAATGTTGGACCTGCAGTAGGAAAACAACAACCAGAAGTAGTCGAAACGTCATTATGAGTGAACGTGAGAAGGTAATTAGCTAGAACGACTTGGTGATTAGATGTAAATGAGAAATTTTCTGAACGTCTTTAAGAGCAGACATGAATGATTTTGGAATGATATCGAGATTAAATATACGCATAAGGAGAAGTTAATTTAATAATTCATTACAAAAGTATGATTGGTGACGTTTAAGACAATAAAAGGAGACTAAAAGTGTAGGAAAGAATAAACGGAAAGGTACCACGCGGTGTCAACGAAAATGAAGTCAACATTTAGTTTTTAAACATGTATTTTCAATAAAAAGCTCAATGAACTATTTGAACTTTTTGGATAAACGTGAAGTTGTGAAACAAACTGATTACAATTAATTTTTAGGTGTTTCGTTAAACGTATTGATTAGTGAATCTAATTGATTTTTTATATTTAAAATTTTTGCGTTAGATATTCAATTATTTTTTTATATATTATATTTTAATTTCATTTTCACTTGAAGAATAGAAGATAAGTAATGTTAAGGAAGAGTAATTTGTTTAGATTTATTTGCTTTTTGTCAACACATGTTTCTGGTTCAATTAAACTTTTAATTTGTTTTTATACAATTGTATCAGTAAGATTGTTGTGCAAACACACAATGTACAATGTGTGTATTATCAGCCCTATATTTTTTTGAGTGTCTATTTACTTTCCAATCATAATTTTTTCTATTTAAGAAAAAGGAGAAATAGTACCATGCATATATCATATACAGGATGAGTCATTTGAGGTGGCAAACAAGCGTGTTTCCCATAATATTAGAAATAAATAATTTATTCTGCGTTTTGTGCTCGAAAGCATCGATTCCCGTAGAAGGTGTTTTTTTGTAGTAAGCTCGGGAGGTCATTAGTGTTAATTGTGAACAGCGATTGCATTGGATTTTTGACGGTCGGCTGCAGGGCCAACGTTCTGTCAACCTAAAATCAGACACGAACACCAGAGAGTTAGCTTCGGGCGTCAACTGATGTTACGGCAGTGATTCTAACCGGGAGGTCCTAGAGTTCGAATACCGACGGTTGCAGAATTGTCGACACTTACTGCACAGCAAGGTCGAATTCAGTTGCTTCCTGGAGGAGATTCTAGCGACCGACTGCTCTGATCGGTAGCTTTCCGTGGTTTCTCCGATCAACACCAGGCGAATGCAGGAGCAGTACCCTAACAAACGGGCCATGGACCGCGCCCTTTCCTTCCTCATCCTTGCCCTATCCTCTTCACTTACACACACACTAATACTTACATGCACTATACTTCGGTTATTATAACATGGGGTGTGGGGGAACCCGGTCTTCATGCTGGAATATGACTAAGCTTTACTAACTGCTGGAATACGACTAAGCCCACCGGGAGCGGTAGCTCAGTGCATCAACTGATGTCACTGCAGTGCCTCTAACCGGGAGGTCCTAGGTTCTCACTCCCCACGGCGGCAGGATTTTCGACACAAGCTTTTCAGCTAGGTCGAGTTCAGTCGCTGTCTGGAGGAGAATTCTAGCGGCCGGCTGCTCTGATCGGTATTTTCCCGTGGTTTCTCCGATCAACACAAGGCGAATGCCGGAGCAGTACCCTACCAAACGGGCCACGGACCGCGCGCGATCTATCCTTCCTCTTCCTTGTCCTATCATCTCCCCTTACACACACACTTACACTAACATGCACTACACTACCATATATTCCGGGTGGCGGGTCGGGTGCTTAGAGCTTGTCCCGACTGGGGCGGTACCCCGATGATGGGAGAGTCCTGGTTAGGGGGAAACCCCACTAGCTGACGGTAGGTTGGCGCCGGATCTCGCCATCCTGTGGGGGAAGATCACCGGATCTCCCGAGAAAAACATGCACTACACTAACGGGACTAATGACCGAAGCAGTTGACGCGCCCGGAAACACGAAAAAATGAAAATCAATCAGTGGTCGTGCCGCTAGACGTCGCTTGATCTGCTGCACTGCCTGACACTGTCGCGAACATGCGGCACATGCGGCACGACCGAAAAAGACGCGAAAAAGTTTGTCATATTTCATCATGAAGACAGGCCCTCATGCGCCATGTTCTAAAAAGCCAAATACACACTGCCAGACATGTCGATAGACAGAAGCAGGAGTTTAGAGCTTGTCCCGGCAGCGGTGGTGCTCCGCTGACTGGTAGGAAAAACCTCGTTAGGGAAAATCCCCACAAGCAGACATATGTCGGATCTAATCACCTAACGTGTAAATTGATTGATTGATTTTTTCGTGTTTCCGGGCACGTCAACTGCTTTGGTCATTAGTCCCGTTAGTGTAGTGCATGTTTTCTCTCTCGGGAGATGGCGGTGATCTTCCTCCGCTGGATGACGAGACCCGACGCCGACCTACCGTCGACTAGCGGGGTTTTCCCCTAACCAGGACTCTCCCACCAGCGGGGCACCGCCCCAGCCGGGACAAGCTCTAAGCTCCCGACCGGTCTCCCGGAATATGGTAGTGTAGTGCATGTTAGTGTAAGTGTGTGTGTAAGGGGAGATGATAGGACAAGGAAGAGGAAGGACAGATCGCGCACGGTCCATGGCCCCTTTGTTAGGGTACTGCTCCGGCATTCGCCTGGTGTTGATCGGAGAAACCATGGAATACTACCGACCAGAGCAGCCGGCCGCTAGAATTCTCCTCCAGACAGAGACTGAATTGACCTACCTGAAAAGCTAGTGTCGAAAATCCTACCGCCGTCAGGACTCGAACCTAGGACCTCCCGGTTAGAGGCGCTGCAGCGACATCAGTTGATGCACTGAGCTACCACTACCGGTACCTAACGTGTGAAGATCATCGTCATCTCCGCGATTAAAATCACATACTACATTAACGGGACTAATGACCTTCGCAGTTGACGCGCCCGGATCACTAATCAATCAATAAATAAATGAATTCAGATCAGCCACGTGGCCTCCCCGGCGTTGGACCTACTGTACTTGCTGAGCACCAGTCTGAGCGAGGATGTGTCTGAGAACCACTGCGGCCTGCTGCTGCGCGAGTACCACGCCGCGCTGCGGCGGACGCTCGTACTACTTGGGTTGGAAACGCCCTCGTTCGAGGAGCTGATGCGGCACATTCAGGAGCACGGGCCGTACGCTGTGTACGGCGCGACGGTGCTGCTGCCCATCATGAAAGCGAAGAAGGTAATTTATTTATTATTATTATTATTATTCGGTACATTATTTTAACAAAAATATATTTATTTTAAAAAATTAAAAATTTTACAAATATAAATTTAAACACTTAGTTTGTAAATTTAAAAGGAAATAATTCTTTAACACAAATTTATTTAGGAACCCATAAACCTTCTGACTAAAGAACACGTGCTCAGGATCACAGCTTTCTGTAGATTGATGATAATGTTCGTCTCGATCCCCAGTTTTTTCAGAGAGTGCTTCAGGACGGTAGGTATCACACCTGTTGCTGAGAGGACGATCGGCACAATCTCCACCTCCAATACATGCCACTGCTCCCTTATAACTTGTGTAAGTTCCCTGTACTTTTGAGTTTTCTTTTTGTGTGTTGTGTCGAGATTGCTGGTATCTACAACTGCTATGGCTATCAGCCATACTTTTCTTTTAGATTTATCCCAAAGTATTACATCCGGCCTGTTATGACGAACTGTTTTGTCGGTCAATACGCTTCCATCCCAGTATAATTTATAGATGTTATTCTCGATGACATTTTCTGGATGGTACTTGTAGTAGGGTGTATCAAATTCACTAGCAGTTCCACATTTCCTTATTATTATTATTATTATTATTATTATTATTATTATTATTATTATTATTATTTCATATTTCAAAATTTCACGCTCTTCCGGAGTTTTCAAGTATAACTCAAGGACAGAACGTCAACACATATGGTGAGACAGATGGTAGAAGTTCTTGCTCCAGTGCAGTCAGGTTCCGCTTCAATGATTTAGGGAGAAAACCTTGCGCACAATGTTGGTGGTTGCCAGCAACACGGCCTTCTGCATGGTTCTGAGGTGCCACTCATTTAGATGGAGTTTTTCTTTCACAATCCTCCAATCTTCAGCCACAAGCCCATTAGTTGAAATAACTACTGGTACCTCTATTAATTTGTACAAGTTTTTCAGTTCAATTGAGAGTGGCTGATATTTTCTTTTCTTTTCTGCAATAGTTGTCAGCAGATTAGGATCTAGTGGGACTATTATTCTCATTATTCTTCTCATTATTCAGATTATGATCTAGTGGGACGATATCTATTATTATTGCCCTAAGAGTAGTTTTGTCGAATACGACAATATCAGACTTATTTGCTTCCACTGTTTTATCTGTAACAATGGGAGTAACCCACAAGATTTTTGTTCTCTCATTAAACAAAACTTGTTCTGGTAGATATTTGTAGTAAGGCAGGCTTTCCTTTATCAGGTCCGATCTTTTGGCAAGAGCTTGGTGGATGATTTTGGCTACATTATTATGTCGTTGTAAATAATCTGTTTGTGCCAACTGAGAGCATCCATTACAGATATGTTGGATAGATTCGGTGGCCTTACACAAGACGACACCTGTCACTGATGTTCTCTTTCATAATATATCGCCTGTAGTTATTAGTGGCTACTACCTGATCTTGAATGGCCAGTACAAATCCTTCCGTCTCGCCAAAAAGCCCAGCGGTTCTCAACCATTCAGTCGATCTCTTCACATCTATGGAGTTACTTTGAAGAGAAGTAGCAAGCCTGTCATGAAGTTCCTTTGATCTCCACTGCTCAATTCGGTCCACAGGTTTCGGAACTCTTGGATTGTGATCTTCCTGGAGCAGCTTCAGAGGTGTATAGCCGTGATCTTGTGCACAAATTGCAGTCATGGATTCGTTGTTGATGAAATAATTTCTGAGCTGTTTTTCTTGCTGGCGGCACATAACTTCAAGACATAACAGTCCACGGCCCCCATGATGTCTTGGAAGATACAGCCTTTCGGTGGAACTTCGAGGATGATGCATCCGATATTTTGATAGAAGTGTTCTGACTTTTCTATCGAAAGCTTGCAAAGATGTCTCAGACCACTTGACAACTCCAAATGTATGTGACGCTGCTGAGAGAGCCCAGGTGTTAATTCCTGTAAATTTGTTTCTCGAATTAATACAGGACTGGCAGATTTTCGTCACACGACAGAGAAACTTTCTTTTCACTTGTTTTCTTATTTTTTCATCTACAGTTCCTAGGAGCTGCTGAAGCCCCAGATACTTATATTATTATTATTATTATTATTATTATTATTATTATTATTATTATTATTATTATTATTATTATTATTATTATTATTATTACCGGGAGTGGTAGCTCAGTGCATCAACTGATGTCACTGCAGCGCCTCTGAACGGGAGGTCCTAGGTTCGAGTCCTGACGGCGGCAGGATTTTCGGCATTAGCATTTCAGCTCGCTGTCGAATTCAGTCGCTGTATGGAGGAGAATTCCAGCGGCCGGCTGCTCTGATTGGTAGTTTTCCGTGGTTTCTCCGATCAACACCAGGCGAATGCCGGAGCAGTACCCTAACAAACGGGCCACGGACCGCGCGCGATCTGTCCTTCCACTTCCTTGTCCTATCCTCTCCTCTTACACACACTCTTACTCTAACATGCACTATACTACCACATATTCCGGGAGACCGGTCGGGAGCTTAGAGCTTGTCCCGGCTGGGGCGGTGCCCCGCTGGTGGGAGAGTCCTGGTTAGGGGGAAACCCCAGTAGCCGACGGTAGGTCGGTGCCGGATCTCGCCATCCAGCGGGGAAAGATCACCGCCATCTCCCGAGAAAATAACATGCACTACCTAACGGGACTAATGACCAAAGCAGTTGACGTGCCCGGAAACACTAAAAATCAATCAATCAAGCAATCTCTGAAATACATGTGATGTTCACTTGTTTTCGCGAACTGTCACTTTGGCTCATCCTTAGGAAAATCGTTCTACATAAATTGTGTGTGTGTGTCAGGTGACGGACGTGGGCGCGGCGCTGGAGGGCGACGCGGGGGCGGGCGCGCACGCCTTCCGCGACGAGGAGGTGCGGCGCTGGCTGCAGCGGCTCATCCCGGACTTCAAGCGCAGAGGGTGGCTGCCCTGACGTCATCCACCCACTCACCAATCGCTTACGCGCCTATACTGACGTTTTCACAATGTTCCATTCAGGGGCGTTTATTCCATGGAAGCAAGGGAAGCATTGCTTCTCCGATCATTTACAAGGATATCTTACATTTTAATACCACTTGACTAGTAATTTAGAATCATTTTCTTGTAATCCAAGTCAAAACAGTTTAAATTTGGCGCTACCAATCTTCACAAAATGAGCACATTATTATTGTCACCAATAGATAGGGTAGCGTTCGCCTGTAAAGCTCTTTGGAAGCACTGGGCTGGCTGCATCCAGCGCCTCATGTGATCAGCCGATGTGCTGGCGCGTGTGGTGGGCTCATTCAATCGAGTTCGCCGTTGGAAGCAATCGACCAGTTGCATGCGGCGTCTCACTGCGCGTGTGGTGGGCTCCGCGTGTGCTCGTCGCTTCAGTGTTTAAGTTATCCATGTGAATAATTAAAAATCTTCCATCTGAAATGTTCCCCAGAAAAAAATTTCACCACACCACCCACTGGCTGCATTTCACATTTGATTAGCTGTTACGGTGTCGTCCAACCTTACACGTCACTACAGTGGCGGCATAATGGTTGTGTTCAGGCTTCCGATGGAATAACATCGTAACAGCTGATTTACTTTAAACGCAGTTCTGTAAAAACCGCAGTATAATCTCTATACTGTGATTTAACCTTAGATTACAAAGGCGCCCTGCACCAAGCATTATTACTAGGGAGGGAATTTCTATGATTTTGCATATTTTTGGGCCGTGGCTTTATGGCACAGATAATTGAAATTTTTTGACATTTGGTTCGAAGTGTATGCTGTGTAGATTAATATGTTAGTGCATATTTGAGCATATTTGGCCGTTTTTTCCTGTTGGTGCATATTTGTGTAATTATAGGGGCATATTTTGCATATGTTGTTATAATTTAGACCTATCTTTTGAATGTTTCATATTTTCATAGAATCTATTTATTTGTGAGCGTTTATTGATTAGAAAGAGCTTGCGCTTGTCACAGCTTGCGTTTTTTCTTTTCTATGAATGATAAAATACTTGTGCAAATGAAGGATATTTCTCGATATCATAGTTTTTAAACCAGGTCCAAGAAATGCAACAGAATATACCACTCGCGCAACTTTTCTTGAACGATGACCTTGCTTCCCCCTCCCTTGAGCAAAAAACAGTTGAAGGCAAAAGCTCGCAGCGATCACTGATGACAACAATCCAAGCATTAAAACTTCGTTGGGGCGAAACAGAAGCTAGTCAAAGCTAGAAGCTTGCATAGTAAAGAACTTCTGTTCAGGTTTGTTATCAATATCTAAAGAAATGGCTGAGGCAGGTCCAGGTCCTCCAAGGGAGGCACCTAAAACTCCAATCTAGTGTCCCTGCTGTTGCCTACTGTAAATACTCTTGTGGCCATCTTTGTAACTAATACCCCCACTCCACCCACATTTCCTCAATCCATCGTTCAAAAAAAGTTGCGCGAGTAGTACTAAGGTGAATATTTACGTCACTTATTTCTCCCGCGAAGTAAGGTAGATTCCTAAGACCTAAGGTACTCGAAGTTTCAGACACGGAGAGTGAGGGGAAGGGGGTGGGGGAAGCTTCAGGCACCAGTAGCGTCGTCTAACGGGCGAAGCCTTTGTAATCTAGGATTATACACGGAGGCGCTTCAAGGGACGAGCTGGACGGAGAAGGCACTGTCATCCAATTGGAAGCTTCTTTACGACTTCAATTTTTGGTAGTGGAGCACCCGATTGTCACCCTTATCCTTTCAGCTCTTGATCTTGATGTACCACAATGGTTAAATCGGAGTATCATGCTAGCGACACACGAGCGTCATATTTGATCCCTATTTGACGTCAATTGTCCCCTCTATCCTTTCAATTCGTGACCTTGATGTGCCACTATATTTAAATCGCAATATAAGGCTAGTGGCACACGAGCGTCGTAAAACGGAGCTCATTGACGTACATTTATTTGACGTCCGTTGCGTTGGCAGGTGACAGGAGCACGATCACCGCCGCGCAACGGACGTCAAATGTGACGCGACGGACGCCCTGTGGTCTTGCATTAGCACACAGGGGTGTTGCGGAGTTAGAAACTTTGTGTTAAATTAGAATGAAACTTATAAAAGGAAAGAGAAGGAGATGGGGGTAATGCCATTAATAGCCAGCGCCTTTTGAACGGAACAACCCTCTTTCGGATTTTATGCAACGACGGTGAGATTTTTAAAATATTTACGATTATTTATAAAGTACACTTCATTACATTACGCTAGTTCATTACACTATAATAAATTACACTTCATTCATTACGCTAGTTCTCCGTGTGTTCGGGTATGGAAACTTAAGAAGTTACGTCCATCAGGAACAATGTCCGCATTTTAGAGGTTAATGTCCGTTGGCTGTTACGCGTCGGACGTTCTTGGTAGCGGACGTCGCTGTAGTGATCTAGTGTGTCACGATTCGTTTGCGTGTCTGGTGCAGTACGACGGACGCACTTTAACGTCCGTCATTTTACCCTCGTGTGTCGCTAGTCTAAGAAGGCCATATTTCATAGTGAAAAAATGTAAAAGCCCCAATAAATTTTCAAACAAAATGTGTTTAAATTTGTCCAAAGAATTGTCACCCCGGATCTCCTGGTTTACGCCCAATTTCTCTAATCACGCTAGTCACAATTAGAAAAGTGCTTAGATCATAAAGACAGATTTTAACTACAGTATGTCTCAGAATAAGTGTTACAAACTTCTAGGCATGTAGAGGGGTCGAATGTGATCACATTTTGCCAATGAACGTACAGTGAGAAACTGTATAACGGAGGTTTGTGGAGACGTGGATCATTGGAGCGTGACATTTGCCCGTGATTTTTAGGCAACCTGTTTATACAAATGTACAGCAGGTACCTGGTGTGTCCTTCACTTCATCAGAACGAGACCTGCCGAAGAAGATGACTAAAAAATCAGGGATATGTCACTTGAGTAACTCCTTCATATGGCATCTCACTGAGTGTTCATTGGCGACAAGTTATCATTTTCAACGCCTTTAAATGCCCTAAACGTTTGAAACACTTATTCCGTATTTTAATGAAACCTCACTTTTACTTTACTCACTGTAATTTACAAGTTAACAGCTTTATAAATGTGTTTATTTAGTTCATATTTTAAAATATTTCGCCTACTGGAATATTACTTATCAGTGGGGGTGGATTTTTATAACCTAAAACATCGCCAAAACGATCAATAAATGTTTTTAAAATATTTTAAAGCGCCCAAAACGCTAAGACAAATGACGTAAAAAAGTCATCCAAAACATTTCAGTTAACAACTGAAGCTGGGAATACGTTCTTGATGTAATAGAGGCTTCTTCTATTTCTCCAAATGAATTCAGCTTTCAGACTTTTGCTTTAGATAGTTTTTTATGAGAAACTGTCTTTAGTAATAGAAGAACCGATAACAACGCTGACAGGCGTCATGGGAACCGTAGATATATTACTCACAATGGCTGACATTACAAATTTTTGAAGTTTTGACTTTTTGAAGAATTGAAGAAATCGAATAGGCTACCATATGTAGGTAGTCAGGAATTCTGTTGAGAACATTAATTGTTGCATCCCGTAAATATTATTTGAAGCAAGTACAATTAAAATGATATTAAAATCTTTGAAATCAGCGAAAATGCATTCAAAATGACTGAAAAGGTAAAAAATGCCTTAGTCGAAACCGACAAAAATGCAAAAAAATTACGTATAAAATTGGGTCATTTCCTTCTGTCATAACAAAATGAATTTCTATACTAAACGGCATTGTTCTAAAGTGAAAAGAACGAAAAGGTACTTCATTAAAATCCGACCCTACTTATAAATAATTAAAAAATTATAAACTAGAATTATGTTACACATTGCTACCTGGAACGGTAGCTCCGTGCATCAACTGATGTCACTGCAGCGACTCTGACCGGGAGGTCCTTGGTTCGAGTCCTGACGACAGCAGGATTTTCGACACTAGTGTTTCAGCTAGGTCGAATTCAGTCACTGTCTGGAGGAGAATTCTAGCGGCCGGCTGCTCTGATCGGTAGTTTTCCGTGGTTTCTCCGATCAACACCAGGCGAATGCCGGAGTAGTACCCTACGAAACGGGCCACGGACCGCGCGCGATCTGTCCTTCCTCTTCCTTGTCCTATCCTCTCCCCTTACACACACACACACACACACACACACACACACACACACAGACTTACATTAACATGCACTACACTACCACATATTCCGGGAGACCGGTCGGGAGCTTAGAGCTTGTCCCGGCTGGGGCGGTGCCCCGCTGGTGGGAGAGTCCTGGTTGGGAAACCCCACTAGCCGACGGTAGGTCGGCGCCGGATCTCGCCATCCAGCGGGGAAAGATCACCGCCATCTCCCGAGAAAAACATGCACTACACTAACGGGACTAATGACCAAAGCAGTTTACGCGCCCGGAAACACGAAAAAATCAATCAATAACATTGCTTGCGTCAGGCATTTAGAGATCTAGCGGCTCGGAGCCCGGAGGGAACTTTCCCTTGCACCAACACGTCCGTCTCTCAGCGGAAAGCAAGTTCCATCAGGAGTGCTGCCTTATCGTCCAGGACGGGTGAAAACCGTTTCCCGGGTGCCAGCCAATCCGGTGGCCGAGATCGCTAAGGCAGTAGTGTCGTAGCGACCTCGGACCGAAGGGTCGCGGGTTCGAGTTCCTCCTTGGGTATGGTCGTATTTATGTTCGTCCTTTCACCCCTTATCATCGCCATACCGTTACCATAGTTACCATACCGTTAAAATCCAATAGTGGTCGCTAATGACCTAGATGTTGATGCGACCTTCAATTTAAAAAAAATCCTGGATATTTTTGTGTTATTTGTTGTTTAATTACTAAAAAGAAGATGCCTTAATCTTTTGATTGCATACGGTCTCTATGTCTAAAGGTGTGACCTTGCCACTCTTTGGGTATGAACCTCATCTAGGGTTGGCCCAAATGTTTTTTAAAAAAATAGTAGACAGGGCGGGGCGCGTGAGGGAGGAGGGGATCTTTGAGTAATAGTGATACATTCTATTTTTTATTTAAAATACATCCAAATGTGAAGTTGAACTTTGATTTTGCATAAAATTTAATAAATCTTTTATATATTAGTTCAAACCTTCAAATAAAATTCTTTGTGTACATTAGAGCCTGCACTCACCAGGAGTTTGTTAAAGTAGTACTATATGTATGAAATGCATTTATGATAAATGTTTAGCTTATGTGCGCAGTGCTGTGCATTTGAACAAAAACATATGCATTACCAATAGTTGCCAAACTAAGGCAACAACTGCATGGACCTGCGCAATAGCCAAGATTGGCATCACAGTAAAATCAACTCTAATCGAGTTTAAAAACTTGCTATAATAAACACTAAAAGCTCTTCCAGCAAATGTTCACTCATAAAATAATATTTTTTCTCGTCATTCGATAAGATCTTTTTACATATTCACTATTTTCATTTGTTAATTAGTGAATCACAAATGGAAATAGTGAACAGTTCACTCAAATAGTGAACATTTGGCAACTCTAACCTAATTTCATTAAACTAACTCGCCCCTAGAAAACTTTAGGTCTCCATACCTCGTGAAAGTGTAGTCAGATGATTAAAAAATATGCTGACTTAAGAATGTGAGAGTAAAGAACTGTTAAACCATATTTAAGTCTATAGTTCTTTAATGTATCTCTTGTGTTGCTCTTTTTGTCGTTTTCACTTTTATGTAGTTCTTATAAACGCAATCGCAATCAAACGCAATCGTACACTTGAAAAATAATAGATGAGACTATTTGGAAACGTGAATCACTGAAGAGGCATAAATTTATGGGTCATGTAATACCAATTTATGTGTCAATATTAATTGTACACTTTATTACAAAATGAAAAATTTTAGGTTCCGGTTTAATTTTTATGTCTTTTCCATAAACAGTCTTTCCTTACATCTACATATTCCATAAATATAATACCGTTTTCCATCATTTTCATTAACACAATAAACGTTTATGAAAATAGATCCCAATCTACTTGATATATTCTTGTAGAAGTATATTCAGCTCTAAAAAATACCTTATTGTTTCGACTATAACTCATTTGAAAAACTCCTGCGTGGAAAACTACACAATACCTGCATCTCTACACGGTGAAACCTACACTTCATTCGAATTTAAGATTGCCACTTTTCAAAAAAAAGTCATTATGTTGATCGAAGGGTGAGGGTAATAAATAATTTTATGATTTACTAGTTCATTCCTGTTTGTTTACAAACCTGAAGCAGAACACGTAATGCTATACTTAAAACACTAGCCACTCTTTCGGATTCTTTATGCTCACACAGGCCTTTTGAATACTTTACAGCCGCATCACTATCAACCAAACAAATAACATATTTTTTTATAATTTCGATTAATTAAATTTACGGAACAGGAAAATGCAATAAATAAATGTCTGAATGCTCAAATAAAAAAAATAACTCTATCTAAATGTTATTTTATTAAATTGATATTAAAATTGCAATTTTGGAAATTATGCGTGAATTTATGATTCCCATAAGTTATTTCACTTTTACGAATCACATTTTTTTAAAGACACACATGCTTCTTAAATAATAGTACCATTAGTAGTACTAGATGTAGAAGGCATACTAGCTAACATCCTCGAAATGTTATTTTTCGATGAAATCAAATCTTATAAATGACTTTCGGCAATATATGTAAGTAACCTAAAAGTCTCGTTTCATCAATACTATTATTTTCTATTTACCTTTCAAATATACCACTATAATCATTTTCATAGATTTCTCGAGATTCTACTGGAAACAACAGTGCTTTTAGCTGTTCGAGAGTTTCCGCAAGAACCCAACAATATTCTTTCATTTTATACGAACAAACCAGTCAAACTACGATTATGCAGTGAATAATATGCACTCAGTTTTCTTTTCCTGGCGCCACTTTGACAACTGACGATTACAATGAGTCTTTCACTTTTGATGCAAATTGTAATATGTTTCGAATTCTCGTTTGGTTCGGAAACGACGTTCCAAACAGGACTAGAGGATGTCGGGATGGAAGTCGCCTTCGGGGTAAAAAAACATCTTCTTAACATCCTAGGTACATTAATCATTATTAGTAGTGACTAAAGAAAGTAAATCGTATGCAATATTATGAATCTTTAATTTTTTTTAAATTCTTTAATTTTCCAATCATAGACTTTCTTTAGAGTTTTCAATAACCAACTTTCGTTCGTGCTTTTAAACAGTCTTGCTTTCATGACCCTCAGATGTAGCGTGACACAGTTTTTATTCTCAAATCAATTCAATTTTACTATTAGAGGACCGAAAAATTGAGATAATGTGAAAAATAGTCTTAAGCGTCAATGGATGGCAGCTGGGAAGGTGGGGCAAACGGAAAACCTAGACAGAGAGATGAGGAAGCTAACTAGTGCGAGAAAGTGTGTTTTATGAAATGATGTCATTCTGTTGCACCACTCATTTTTTAATTCCGTACCCGGAGTCGAAAAAACTACCTTTTCACGAAAATGAAAATTTTCGATGAGATCCGATTGCTCTTTCCGAACCACAGACTTCCTCAAATGTCGGTAAGTGAACAATCAAAGTCATATTTTTTCGGTATAATTAAGGGTAGTCATCAAGCCCTATCTCTCCGAGGGTAAATTGGATGTTCATTTGACCTGTTATCTCAGAAACTATTCAACCTAGTGCTGGAAAATTTTTGAAGCAAGTTGGTGAAAATTGTTTGAATAAATGCAAACTGATTTAAATCTTTTGACTGGTTTTTGTAATTTACAGCATATTTGAGGTAAATATCAAACTTTTACAATATTTTTCGGAACTGTTATACATAAATATTGAAGTATGAAACTTTCTTCACTCACTTTCCTTCCATACTGTGACATACCGATATGTCACGTTAAAATAAATTAACATTTATTTGGAGACAATATGGTGGAACATGCATTACGAAATATCGCGAGAGCTAGAGCATAGCAACGACCGTGAATAAACAATGTAGTTTTTGTTTTTTCTAAATGCATTAAGAGATGGGTTGATGCCGAAAGTAGAAACTTTGGGATTGGGCGGAGAAGTTTAGACGGTCAAATGTTATGAAAAAAATGAAGGTAGTTTAATACGAAGTCTTCGAGGGATGAATCATGCAGGAAGATTTCATTCTGCTCTGAAACGCGCTTCTGAACTGTTCGTAGATATTTTCATGTGGAAGCAATATTGAAGTATAAATTGGAACTTTGTCGGGAGTGGTAATCAAGTTCGGGACTATGTCATAGGACGTAATCGGGACTGGTAATTTTGATAGTTTGAGAACAGCTGAAGGGAAAAGAGGATTTCGTTGGAACTTGACTACGGCAAGATCGCAAGATATTTCGACTGAGAAGTCTACGAGGGACATCAACGAAGAAAAGATAAGTTAACCGCGGTGTAAAATTGTAAATTGAAAGAGATCATGATCAAAGGCCTAATTTAAATTCATTAAATTGTTTGATAAAAAAAAAAAGTAAAAATAAACTTTGTTAAATTTTGTTCTATAGAAAAGAAAGTGATTTTCCATTTAGTCAATCCAAACAGTAATGAACTAGGAATAGAATCATTCTATTTCAGATTCCCAGCTGCGCTGTATAGTCGGCGGATCCTATAATCCATTATAGAGGTAATAAGGATTATAATTATATCGTGACCCATTGACCCAGCAAGCCGGACGCTAAGATCTTTAGCAGATACAGATGTAGAGAGAGAGAGGAAAATTTTGTGGTATATCTCAAAATGGCGCCTCAACGTGATGCGTAATTTGTTATAATTTATAACAATTGGTGACACGGATAAAATTAGTCTTATAAATTATAATATAGTGATCCAAAGGGAATCTGAAATTTATGGATTGACATTTGAAATTAATTGTTAATTATAAGAAAGGGCCAAGACCATTTCATTGGTGTGATTTTTAAAATAATTTAACAGAGATTTTAATTTGTATTAGAATTCAAAATGGATACTAGGAGCAGAAAATTGCGTATGGAGAATGTTAATGTAGATGATATGGCGTCTGCTAATACTAACCCCGAGGGAGAAATTTCGCGTGAAATTATTGAGATTGAACCACAAGAAAAGGAAATAATGGCTGCACTGTTAGAAAAGCCCAAAATTTAATTTTAAGATGTTAGCAGAAATGAACGCAAAACTTGAGCATAATAATACTAAATTAGATGGAATCAATTCAGATATGAATAATAAATTAGAGGGGATCACTTCAGATATGAATATTGGATTTGAAAAAAATAGCGCTAAATTGGAAGGAATGACATCGGAAATGTCATTAGAATTGAAGGATTTTCGTCAGGAAATACACAAGGAAATAGTGCAATTACGGGTGGATACATCGGCTGAATTTAACATTATTCATTGTAAAATTGAATCTTTTAATAATCAAGTCGACCAAATGCAGAGGGAATTAAAAGAATCTGGCGACAAAATTAATTCCCAAGTTAATGATTCACAGGAAAACATTGTGACATTAGGACATTTACATGACCAACAATGCGAAAAGTTGACAATCGTCGAATCGCGTGTAGATAATTTAAATGCAATGTCGCTTCAACATGGCGAAACAAATGAAAACATAGAAGAAAAGTTAGAAAACTAAGACATGATACGATAAAAGGAAAAATTAAAATTAAAAGGTGCAAGAATCTGAATCTGGGAAATATATGTCGGACATTAAAGACAAGATTGAACAGTTAGAAAACGAATTCATGATGCGTTCACAGGGAAATATACCAATGCATGCATCGGCGCTTGTAATACCAAGCCACCTAAAATTTCATGATGAGAATGAGGGCGTGATGGTTATTAAGGAGTTGAATAGCATTGAAGTATCGGCGGAAGATTTATTAAGGGAAGATACGGACGAACGGGCGGAGAATAGCACGTGTTTAATTTTGAAGGATATTTCGAATATACCTGTAGACATTTTAATTGACACAGGTGCTAATGTTTGTGCAGTGTCGGAAAATTGAAGAGCAGTTAAAGAAAAAGGGAAATAAAATTGATGAGCTACCCACCAGGAGTTTGGATACTCGGACAGCTAATGGAAGGCGCATCGAAACGAGAAGTCCGCAAATTTGGGTGGAAGTGGAACTTCAAGGGATCACAATTCAGTTTCCGGCAATTGTAGTGAAGAATTTGATTCGTCCAATTATTTTGGGATTGATGGCCTAAAAATGTATGACGCCAAGGTCGACATAGGTAACAGGAGTGTATTGTTACGAGGTGACAAAGGGCAACAACATTGTTTAGGGATCAAAGACCAGGAGGGCGAAGATATGTGTATTTGCGATATTGCGGAACAAATTGAAGAGACTAGGACCAGATCCACACGGCAGCAGAGGCGCGGTCGACGAAAACGGAATAGATGCTATGAAGCTATTGAAATGTTAGCCAATGAATATAGAGATATTTTTGAAGTTCAAGGAGCTGGTAAAAGGATATCAATTTAAAATTGAATTGATGGATAAGAAAGACATTTTAATCTGAAACAATATCCGAACCCCCATGTATATAAAAGCGAAGTACGTAAACAAATAAACACGATGCTTGAGGATGGTATAATAAAAAAATCGATGACACCGTATGTAAGCCCAATAGTGATAGTTCGTAAGAAAGACAATAAGATCAGATTTTGTGTTGATGCTAGGAAACTCAATAGCAAGACCATCGCTCGTCATGGAAAACCGCCGAAATTAGATGAAATGATGTGGAAAGTAAAAGGAGCTCGGATATTCACGGGACTGGATTTTACTGCGTCGTACTGGCAAATTGGACTACACCCAGATGATGTGAGAGAAACGCGAATAATTTATGACAATTTGAGGGAGGCAGCAGCCAAAAGAAAGCTAAAACAGAAACAATGCTTTCGAGGCGAGTATAAGGAGGGTGATGAAGTGTTAATTAGAGTACCTCAAGTGTCGTCAGTGGATAAGAAGCTATTTTATAAATTTTTCCTGTTGTATAAAGGACCGTACCGAATTTGTAAAGTATTAAGCAAGAATGCCGCGATTTTGAATGATGAAAATGGACGGCAAATGGGAACATATAACTACAGGAACATGAAGCCGTATATGAGGGACGACACGCATGATTAAATATACTGGTCATAACAGAGATTTGTAAATAGTTGTAAATATTAGGTGTAATAGTTTTCTTTTGTTATTGTTTTGTCATTATGTGTATTTTGTCAGTTTGTGTAGGGAGTTTAATTTAAAGTGTATTTAAAGTGTAAGTCAATGAAGTTAATGGGAGCAAATATTAGGCAGATACGGCTATTAGAATACCTGATGAAATGGTTATTGTTGGACATTCCGAAAGGAAAATGTAAATAGTTTAAGGCAGCAAGTAACAAGACCTAGTGCAGTGCAAAGTGTAAAGTGTTAATGTCGTTTAGTGTGAAGAAGCAAGAAGAAAGTGTTCAATTTTAGTCTTGTCATTTAGTTAGGTTGTAGCAAACCAAATGACGCTTGGAGAGGGGAAGCTGTGACATACCGATATGTCACGTTAAAATAAATTAACATTTATTTGGAGACAATATGGTGGAACATGCATTACGAAATATCACGAGAGCTAGAGCATAGCAACGACCGTGAATAAACAATGTAGTTTTTGTTTTTCTAAATGCATTAAGAGATGGGTTGATGCCGAAAGTAGAAACTTTGGGATTGGGCGGAGAAGTTTAGACGGTCAAATGTTATGAAAAAAATGAAGGTAGTTTAATACGAAGTCTTCGAGGGATGAATCATGCAGGAAGATTTCATTCTGCTCTGAAACGCGCTTCTGAACTGTTCGTAGATATTTTCATGTGGAAGCAATATTGAAGTATAAATTGGAACTTTGTCGGGAGTGGTAATCAAGTTCGGGACTATGTCATAGGACGTAATCGGGACTGGTAATTTTGATAGTTTGAGAACAGCTTGGATAGGGAAGAAGAGGATTTCGTTGGAACTTTGGACTACGGCAAGATCGCAAGATATTTCGACTGAGAAGTCTACGAGGGACATCAACGAAGAAAGATAAGTTAACCGCGGTGTAAAATTGTAAATTGAAAGAGATCATGATCAAAGGCCTAATTTAAATTCATTAAATTGTTTGATAAAAAAAAGTAAAAATAAACTTTGTTAAATTTTGTTCTATAGAAAAGAAAGTGATTTTTCATTTAGTCAATCCAAACAGTAATGAACTAGGAATAGAATCATTTTATTTCAGATTCCCAGCTGCGCTGTATAGTCGGCGGATCCTATAATCCTTTATAGAGGTAATAAGGATTATAATTATATCGTGACCCATTGACCCAGCAAGCCGGACGCTAAGATCTTTAGCAGATATAAATGGAGAGAGAGAGGAAAATTTTGGTATATCTCAATACATTTATTAATACTTAATACTTACTTTATTATTATTATTATTATTATTATTATTATTATTATTATTATTATTATTATTATTATTATTAACACATAATTTACTTTCTCAAAAAAAAATTAAAATTCAATTTTCAGTGAGTAATTTCAGAGATAATGAGACGAATGTATACAAAAATGTAATTTTTTAGAAATCAGCGTCGAAGTTATTCCTTCTGCGAAACAAGTCACCTCGTCATGGTAACTTGTACACAAAACACGCTTGCAAAACCGCATAGGTTGTCACAAAAGATACATTTTTGCTGTCAAGCAACATCAAAACATTAACCTTTTCTGAAACATTTAGTGAAACTTTTCTTCTAGATGAATTATTTCAAAAGATATAACGTAAATGTGAGACTAGAAATTCAAAATGACGGCCATTTTGACACGTTCAGATGAAGGAAAGAAATAAAAAAATGAGAAAAGAGTTATTTTATAATGATGTAATGTTAAGATGGTATTACATATAATTTTATTTAGAAAACTTTAAATATTTAGAAAGTGTTAAATTAAAAAAAAAAAAACTCCATAATTCAGATTTTTTTTACCTCCTTAAACACGTGCATATGTTACGGATTGTCTTGTCTAATTCGCGAATTAGCTGGTTCAGTTTGACGTTAAATAAGGATTTCCCATCCAAGAAGATCCGTTACCAAGCACCGAATCAATGACGTGGGTAGGACATGCATAAAGTCACGGTCAAAGTGCTATTATACATGTAGGTTCTGTTACCAACCTCTTCCGTGTTCATCAAGTGAAGCCAGTAAGCTAAAACACGTCTGTCAAACCAATACCTTCTGTTACTACAGGCATAACAATATATTATAAAATAACGTATTGAATCAAGGGCCACAACTACAACCTTTAACATGTTTGCGAACTTGATTTTCGTTGTTGATTCAGGGGTGAGTTGTAGTGGACATTTACATAATTGAAATGATTGAAGGCGTTGTCATTGTCAACAATAGCATTTATTTCAATAATAGCAGCTTTCGATGGCTTAGCCATCATTATCAGTTTTCTGATACAAGAAAAATATAAAATTAGAATTAACATAGTTACCTAATTTAAAAAAAAAAACATCTTAAGAAATGAAAGGAGAAGCATTAAAGAAAGGAAAGAAAGAAGGGAACGGAGAGTTAGATCTTTTTGTAATATAGTAGTTTTTTTAATTTAAGCAAGAAAGCACTCTCTCAAAATTGTACATGTTTTCATTCATTTTCTTGCTTAAATTCTAAACCTCCACGAGCTAGCAGATATAATTTAGGGTATTTTGGACGGGTATACTTGTACATTTGTATTGCGGGTATTGCTGTAGATATGAATACATATCTAAAGCAATGTTTAATTTCAAACCATGTTATCTATGATGCCAGTGCCAACTAAGCTCATAAGACATGAAAACTTAATTTTACAGGAGAGCAAAAAACAACATTCAACTGAAGTAAATCTGTGATTAATGTTATTCAAACATAACGATTTATGGGTAGGTTTAGTTTGGATATCATTAACCCCTGATTTACTTCAGTTGAAAGTTTTTTTTGCTCTCCTGTAAAATTAAGTTTTCATTAATTATCAGATTATTCGCAGAGTCGAAGATATGACATTAATAATTCAATATAAAAAATAAAAAAATCTAAAATAAAGTTTAAATGTATTTTAAAAAACATTGCGCTCGAGTTGTTCTCTTTGGGCACTTCACCAAAAAGGAGAGTTTTTATGGCCCTATTAGTACAAATACTAATGCTGGAAATGTTCTTCTAAAGTTCAAAGAGTGAGATTAAAGAGAAAATATACTATTTTGAGCACAGTGTCGATGTCGAAACTTTCAGATTCGCTAAAATCACTAAAATCACTAAAATCAAGAAATCTAACACAACACAATATTCACACTAAAATCAGAATATTATATAATTTATTTAATTAAAGGTTGGCACATATGAAAGGTTTGTGAGGCTGTACGTTTCTCGTTTCTGCTCTAATTTTTTGTCGCACCTTTTATGTTAGGTAGGGTATAAGAATTAATCCGTACCACAGCGAGTACGTTTTTCAATTCAAGGGCAAGAGTTATCGTAGGAAGCAGCAACATCAGATAACCCAGGTAAGTGAACAGATGCCACTCGGCGTACATACGTCAGCGCTCCATGGTGCGCCGGTAAGAATAATAGCCCTATTATACAATGCCCCTCCTGTGTGGGAATATCCCCAGTTTGGTGCAGACTGCTGAATCACATTCACGTAACTCAAAGCTCCGACAATATATGCAAGCAGAATCAAGGTCACTGCACATCGTGCGTGACTTGCGTGGAATAAACGACTGTGGCGCCATCTACTTGTCTATGTGGAAAGTTGACGTTTTAACAATGACCGCTAGAGATCTCTGAAATTACGTGCGCGGATTTCACTTCTTCCTCTACTACTTCACGAACAGTTTTTAATTGTGTTTAACGATAAATAAGTAAAAAAATGTTACACGTATCTCACATCTTAAGTGAACATATTATCGAACGTATGACGACATAGCTGCCCCAATTAGGGAATACTCAGGAATACCCTTTGGGTGTTTAAGATTTACAGTACGTATTTACGTAAACAACGTTTAGATAATCATAATACACGCTAAATTAGATTAGTTTACATGAAACTGGGAGTTGAATATTTCTGTATATCTGGACATTTAGATCTTATTATATCAGTATCTTACCCAGTGACTTAACCCGGGATTTCCTTAGTGGAAATATATCTTACTTCTTACGTATTTGTCAGTTTAGGCTCCAAAGAATCTAATGTAAAAGAACGTCCGTGATACATCCATCCAAACATGAAAAAATCGATTTTCAGGTACAAAATTGCATGTTTCTCATGACAACCTGCACCTATCTTAACTACTTTTGCAACGGATCTAATTGACCTTAATCCTGTCGACTGGCCGAGGAAACAGCTGAAAAGTCATAAACATGAATTTTACGATCGCTATTTGAGATAGTATTGTAGAGTTGATTCCAATTTTTTTCAAGTAAAAATACAGCTTTTACTAATTTTCTATATTAATGAAAGTTATTCAGTATATCACTTGCTTACGTTACAAAAATTAATTAAAAATATACAAACGAAAATACATTTTATAAGCACAACAAATAAAAAAATCTTATTAAGAAAATATCTAAAATAAAAATCTTAGGTGATGCGCCTCTGTTCATTACGTGAACAATTGAGATAATTAATCACTTACTTTACTACAGAAAATAAAAAAGAGGATTTGTGTATATATCATCGGCTGATCCACACTGCATACACACACACTGCATACATTCATATCATTCTCATTACAAAAAATTTCGCAATAAATAGTGTTTAACTCTTCATCCTTATTTTAACTTGTTAATTAAATTAATTTTCTTTATTTATTCTACCCCTTATCATTGACAGTATTTGTAAGAATGTAATTTATTAATTAATTTCTCCCAAGTATTCTAATTACTTTATTAATTTTTCAATGATGTAAAAATTAAGCTTCTCATATTAGCTTAGGTTCAGGAGAAAGTATAAAATAAAGATAAATGATAATTTAATCGACTAAATGTTTTAAACATTGAAATAATTAACGTTAAATTCTTGATGAAAATTTTTGAAAATCAACGCCTAGCCAAAGCCTAGTTCAGGTACGTTTTCGAAGTTGGCAGAACCGAATGTCCGCCATATTGAAAATTCTAGGGACCAAAGCACGCAGAAATCCCGTACGTTTTCTTGTGCGCGCACGTTATATTGATCCTCCAGCTTCCTATAGGTCTGGCTACACCTGGCACAGCACGGCCAGTAGAAAATATAAGATCCACTCCAAACGTCACGGCTCATCTTGCAGTGCTGCCCACCTTCGTCCTTTCCATTGCGGACTTCTCACTTTTCGATCTCTCTTTCTAACGGACTGTGTATGCAGTGCCCTTTCTTGTTACTCAATAGTTTCTATAACTATTAATTATTTCTTCAGAATAAAAAAAACTAGCTTTGTTTCTCATTGTTATGTAGTCCAAGACGCGCTATTTCGCTGAGTTTGCTGTCGATGAAGTTGACAGCACTGTACTACCGTGACGTGGACAGAACTCGCCTTTCCTCGCTTCTTCCGCTGAGGAGTAGCAAGAAAAAGTGCATGTTCACACGTTGCAACCAGTCGCTGTCTGGAGGAGAATTCTCGCGGCCGGCAGCTCTGATCGGTAGTTTTCCGTGGTTTCTCCTATCAACACCAGGCAAATGCCGGAGCAGTACCCTACCAAACGGGCCACGGACCGCGCGCGATCAGTCCTTCCCATTCCTAGTCCTATCCTCTCCCCCTACACACACACACTAACATGCACTACACTACCACATATTCCGGGAGGCCGGTCGGGAGCTTAGAGCTTGTCCCGACTGAGGCGGTGCCCTGCTGGTGGGAGATTCCAGGTTAGGGGGAATCCCCACTAGCCGACGGTAGGTCTATATCGGTTTACCGCGGTTGAGTACCCCACGATTAGGTAGCCGATATCTTCCAAAATTTATATTCCCCAATCGATCTTGCTGACGTCACGGCCTCTAGAATATGAAACCGATATTGTAATTTTTGGGGGTACTTTACATGAAGCCCCTGAGACATTTTCAAAATTTAAAAAAATGGCTCCATCGTTTTTTAATAAATAATTTTTGTTGGATGTTGTGGTTTAAAAGGCCACTTGTTGTCGTAGTAAAAGATAATTATGCTATTGTATGTTGCGCCTAATAGCAATCAATCCCAGCAGGAAAATTAACCCATCGCGATCAGTTTTTTCGTCCAGTTTCCCTGATCCTTTGAGAAAATGTTGATATGGCCCCTTCTTTTGCTTCTGGACATAAATCTATCGTCATTATCTGAACACGTCTTCTAGAATTCAGTAGAAAATATAGTTATTCAAATTACGGTTCTCCGTGTTGTCGTGACAGGAAGTAGTATTATTCCTTCACCAAGGAAATGATGAGGGATAAGAGCCCAAATTTATTGCTGATTTACCCTCGAAAATAGATTTTATTACATCGGAGCAAATATTTGGTTAACAATCCTTGCAAAAAAAAAACGATCATTTTTCCGTATTGAAAATTCAAGTAGTTTAAGGCTTAGGGTGAGGATCATAGAATTATGAAAACCTGCAGAAACTTCACTTCTCTCCGGAGCACGTCACACACAGATTTTTTAACTGTTTTTGACGTAAATAAATTAACAAACAAACAAATAAATAAAAAATAAATTAAGAGTCGGTTCGGTTGATATAACTGTCTTTAACTCTAAACTCAGTCTGTAGCCTTATGGGAAAGGAATATGATTACATTAAAGAGAATAAAGACATTCCTGAGTAATTCCATGGGAAACATCAGAATCGGTAATTTCAGTAGAGTGAGTGAAAAAAACTGATTTCTGAATGTAAAAAACAACAACGATGAATGGAGCTAACTTACAAAAAAATGTATATGATTTTCAGAATACCCAACCGCAAGACTCTAGCTTCGCCACTGGTATTATACACGCACGTTTTCTTGAGCCCCGGAATATCTAACCTCCTTTGCCAACATTAGTTGAATTAAGAATAAATGATAGCAACGAGCGTTGTTGACAAAATCTGATAACCAGAAATGTTTGCTCCTGTGTAATAGAAACTATTTTGCATTTAAACACAACTGCAAATTTAATATAAATTCCCTTTTCTGAAAATAACCAAACTCCTCACTCCTCTTGCAACAGGCGAAGCGAGGGCTCAAGAAAACGTGCGCGGGTAATAGGAAGTAGTTTTATTACGAATTTGAAAATAGCTAGGCCGAATTCAGTCGCTGTCTGGAGGAGAATTCTAGCGGCCGACTGGACTGATCGGTTTCTGTGGTTTCTCCGATCAACACCAGGCGAATGCCGGAGCAGTACCCTAACAAACGGGCCACGGACCGCGCGCGATCTTTCCTTCCTTTTTCTTGTCCTATCCTCTCCCCTTACACACTTACTTACACTAACATGCACTACACTACCACATATTCCGGGAGACCGGTCTGGAACTTAGAGCATGTCCCGGCTGGGGTGGTGCCTCGCTGTTGGGAGAGTCCTGGTTAGGGGGAAACCCCACTAGCCGACGGTAGGTCGGCGCCGGATCTCGCCATCCGGCGGGGGAAGACCACTACCGTCTCCCGAGAAAAAAAAATGCACTTCAGTAACGGGACTAATGTCCAAAGCAGTTGACGCGTCCGGAAACACGAAAAAAACAAACTAAACCCTCGCTCGAGGGGGAAACATGAACTACACTTACGGGACTGATGGCCTAAGCTGTTGACGCGCCTGGAATCACTAACAAACCAACCAAGGAATTTGAAAAAAGGTTTTTTGATTTTAAAACAAGCGCGCGTGGGTGTGCGCAGGCGCCGTCTGCGGAGTGGCTGGCGGGCGAGCTGGACGCGTTCGGGAGCCTGTCGCTGCTGGTGGCGCTGGCGCGGCCAGTCCCGAAGGCGGAGCGCGGCCTCGGAGCAGATAGCACCCATCTCGATCAGGTTTTTCGTCCGGTTTCCCTGATCCATTGAGCAAATGCTGAGATGGCCCCTTGTTTTGCTTCTGGACATAAATGTAACTTCATTTTCTGTGCACGTCTTCTAGAATTCAGTGGGAAATACAATTATTCAAATTATCGTTTCCATGTTGTCGCGGCAGGAAGTAATAAGAGCCAAAATTTATTGCTTATTTATGCTTGAAAATAGATTTTACTACATGGGAGTTTTTGTTTGTTTGTTTTTTTCTCCCTTTCAAAAAATTCAAAATTTAAGTAGAATATGACTTAGTGTAGGGATTACAGAATTTTGAAAATGTGCACACAATTAACTTTTCCCCATAGCACGTCATACGCAGTTTTTAATTGTTTTTTTGACGTAAAATAAATAAATAATAAATAGTGCGTGGGAGGCGATCGCCGCTTCCTGAAGCCGGAAACCGCGTGGGAGACGCGGAAACGCGCCCCGCCGGGCCTGGGACGCCCGGGTTCGAGAGCGTCACGGCGCCACGGACGCCTGAGTAAAGTCGGCGCCGTGGCGAAAAAGTGCAAATGTTTATAGTGTATATAGTGTAGTGCTAGTGTAGTGAAGTGCGGTATGAATGTGCGAGTGAATGAGTTTGTACATATAGATTAAGCATGAATGAGCGTGTGAATGATTATAAAACAAAATAAGAAAAAAACGAACATTCAAAAGAACGCTTAACATCATTCTAAATACCTTTGTAAATAAAACGATGAGCCCAAAGATGCACTGTTTAGTTTTAATTAGGTTAAGATTAGTTTTAATTACTGTTTTTCAGTTATCGCCCTCATCCAGCTACAAAAACCTTATCGGTTGGAGTATTATTGTATCCCCATACATGAATAAATTCCCGCCTTGCCAGGGCTACTGGCGAGGGGAAAATGAAAAGAGCGCGGCGTCGACATGGACGACCATTCAGTGGCGACCACACGGCTCTGACGCCGCTCAACGACGTCCCCGACGTCAAGAGCCGGCGGCGCTAGCCGAATTCGTTTACTACACTCCGTGAAGTCACGAAGGTTAAGCGCATTCGAGACTCGCGCGTTCGTGGTTGGGTGACCGGCCAGGAACCCCGGGATCTAACGGCGTCGAGCCCCTGGCCGAAGGGATAAAAGGCACTGACTGACTGCGACGTGACGAGACTGGACTAATATTAAAAATAATGATGCCCATTAATGGAGGATTACTCCCAAGGGCAAAAGCGCTCAACGCCCCTTAAGGGGCTTGGAGACGCGTTGCGTCAAGAGTGAACGCAACAAATTAAAAAAAAAAAAAAAAAGAGGCGGACGCAGCGCATTCTGCCGGAATACGCTGGAAAGGGGTAGCTGCCCGCCTGAGTTGCCCAATGCCAACTATCAGTTGTTAATCACATCTGGTCTACGATAAGAATTGGATGCAAACTGACACAAAATGAGAAAAAAATGCCGTAGAAAATGTAACAGACTACTTGTAAATAATAGATTATTGTAATCATTATTATTGTTCAGCTTTTTAATATAATTATTTTTTTTATTATTATAATATAATTATTAAAGTGAAACTATTTATATTATTAGTTTTATTAAAGTATTTTTGTGAGTAATAGTAGCAGAAGTGAGTTTAACACTAATTGCGTGGGAATGTTTTTCACGTTTTACAATATTCAACTTTTGTTGCTACCCGTTACCTACTTAGCATGAAACTGTAAAATAACTGATGTTTTCACTGTTCAAAACGTGACAGCCGACGCAGTCAATACTGTGGACAGCCGAAACATTATTATTATTATTATTATTATTATTATTATTATTATTATTATTATTATTATAGATGATGTTCGACGGTTCAAAGAATTGACTGTCTCTGCTGGGAATCGAACTCACATTTGTTGGTGTCTCGGATCTCCTGGTGATTTGTGTTATCAGGTGTGTCATTCAATACGTTTTGTAATACAATCTTTTTAATAAGAAAATAAATCGTATAGTAAATTATAAAAACTATTATCTGAAATAAGTGATCTCTCTATTGTCCTTAACTGATGAACAGTTTGTTTATATTGTTCAGATTTGATTCAGTGAAATAGGGTAAGTTGAAATGTTAGTGATGTACTAATATTAATTTCAGTTTCCTTATTGTTGATGCTGATTTAATTCCAATTAATGATTATTAAATTTTTATTGGTTTCGTCTGGCATAATTATTACTCAAATATTCTATGAATGAACTTTCAATAGCGAGTGGATGAAATTTATAAAATAGGATATTGAATTTATAATTGTGTTGATATAACGTTGTTAGAATTGGTAGGAGGTCCCCAGTGGCGGCTCATGATGAAATTGCACTGTTGCATCACCCCCGATAATCGAAAAAGATCTGATAATAAATTAGTAATATACATTTTACTTTTAATGACATTGAATATTCAAGATATTGCAGTAATATTGATGAATATGAAATAATTTTGAAACCAAAGAGCGTTCAATTGGCGCTCTCTCCGGTGTCTGGTGCCTTGCTGGATATTGCACCATGCTCTTGGCAGCGCCTCTGATCGCGAGGTCATAGGTTCGAGTCCTGACGGCTGCAGGATTTTCGACACTGGCTTTTCAGCTAGGTCGAATTCAGTCGCTGTCTGGAGGAGAATTCTAGCGGCCGCTGGTCTGATCGATAGTTTTCCGTGGTTTATCCGATGAATGCCAGGTGAATGCCGGAGCAGTACCCTAACAAACGGGCGACGGACCGCGCGCGATATCTCCTTCCTCTTCCTTGTCCTATCCTCTCCCCTTACACACACACACTTACACTAACATGCACGACACTACCACATATTCCTGGAGACCGGTCGGGAGCTTAGAGCTTGTCCCGGCTGGAGCGGTGCCCCGCTGGTGGGAGAGTCCTGGTTAGGGGGAAATCCCACTAGCCGACGGGAGGTCGGCACGGGGGTAAGATCACCGGCATCTCGCGAGGGGAAACATGCACTACACTAACGGGACTAATGACCAAAGCAGTTGACGCGCCCGTAAACACGAAAAAATCAATCAATCAAATCCGTTCCAAGGACCTGCTAAACAAGCATTCTGCCTACACTACATGTTAGAGATGGTAATTTACTGTTTTCTATTTTTATTTTTAAATGGTTTTTTAAACCCTTGTTGGGGGTTGAGGGCTTGCGTGGAGTAATCCTCCTTTTCTTTCTTGGTCAAGTCTCTTCACGTCGCAGTCAGTCAGTGCCTTTTATCCCTTCGGCCAGGGGCTCGACGCCGTTAGATCCCGGGGTTCCTGACCGGTCACCCAACCAGGAACCCGCAACTCTCGAATTTGCTTAACCACCGTGACTACACGAATGGTAGTGAACGAATTCGGCTAATGACGCCAGAACTGCTTATTGGAAGCAGATTTATACATTTTTTCGGCACTAGCATTCCACAATAAGAGATTGTCTGTCAAAAAAACGCCGTCTTTTGCTGCAGCATTACTATATTTTCACTACACTACGTGAAGAATTTGCAAGAAAGTAAAAATGTTAGCAATTTTTGAGAAAAGTTAGAAAATGTCGTTGAGGTCTCAATATCAAAATATCCATTTCAAGTTCTAGGGACCTAGAATTTGACCAGATCGATCGTGTCCCCTCGATTTTGGAGAAAATCCTATAAAAGGTTTAGACGTTGACGATGTCTGTTGGCGGTCAGACGAATGAACGGATGGATGGATGGACTTATGAACAGACGGAAATAGGCGTTTTGCGCTAAACCAATTTTTAGCTATCAAGGACCCACAAAATGTTGATTCTGATTACACAACGTGTTTGAGGAAGTTATTTGTTACACACAGAAAAAACAAGAATGTTCCACTTTTTCAAGGTTAGCGACCCACAAAACGAGTTTTTCTGTCGAAAGATCGCCACTTTTGGCTGCAGCATTACAAAGTTCTTTTACCAAGTAAGAGAAACAAGAAAGTAAAATAAAGGAAAGAAATAGACGATAATTAATGAAACATTAGGTCTCGAAGAATTATCACAAAAGAATAAAGATAATAAGAAAAAAGAACGTTAAGAAAAGAAGAAGACACACGAAGATATAAGTTTGATTATATGTAAAGCAATTTAAAGGTATGTTCATATTTACACAGTTTTTTTAGAATAGGTTCCCACACAAAAGTGAGAAAACCAGAGGTCAAGTACAACGGAAAATTGCTGCTACAGAACGAGTTTAATGTGTGACGTTCTACTATTGACAGGAAAATTGTTAAATATCCTAATTGTGGTACGTTAAATCTGTAATTGTCGGTTTATCGTAGGATGAGAATTGTTTCGAGGCTGGAAGGAAGAGTATGTCGTGTTATCACTCCTGGTAACTTACATGAATTGTAACATACACACGGCTTTATTCCTGGAGAACATTCAGGCCTTTGACTGGCTGAAGGTTGGTTGTGATTCCGGACGCGTCAACTACGGCGGTCATTAGTCTCGTAAGTGTAGTGTATGTTTTTTCTCTCGGAAGGTGGCGGTTATCTTTCCCCGCTGGATGATGAGATGCGGCGCCGACCTACCGTCAGATAGGGGAGTTTTCCTCAACCAGGTATCTCCCATCAACGGGGCATCGCCCCAGCTGGGACACGTTCTAATCCCCTGTTCAGTCCCGGCATGTGTGATAGTGTAGTTTATGTTAGTGTAAGTGTATGTGTAAGGAGTAAGGATAGGACAAGGAATAGGAAGGAAAAATCGCGAGCCATCCGTGGCCCGTTTGTTAGGGTACTGCTCCGGCATTCACCTGGTGTTGATCGGAGGAACGACGGACAATTACCGATCAGAGTGCCAGTCGCTAGAATTCTCCTTCAGAGAGCGACAGAGGTCGATCCAGCTGTCTAGTTAGTGTCAAAATTCCTGCTACTATCGGGACACGAACCTAGGGCCTCCCGGTCAGAGGCTCTGCAGTGACATCAGTTGATACCCGGAGACACCGAAACTATTAAATTTTGTTTTAAGGGACAGAAAAGGGGGTAGGTGCAATATTCACAAATTCTGTTGTAGAGTGACTTTTCTTTTATTTTGAATGACACCTGCAGAAAATATCATTCAGTCCGGAAACTACTTCTTTTAGAGCTAATTCATCACCACAAACTCGACAATCCAAATCTAAATTCATTTCAAATTCTAGGGACCATGTGGGGCAGTGAGGACCATTATCGCCCAATACATGAGTAATAATGCCATGGATTTCAAAGTGCCGTGTCGCGGTTTTGCCATTGACGTTTCTGATATCACGTGAAATATTCTTCAGCAAAAATGAGCTAGAAATTCCAATTTGCAATTTCGAAGATATACAAAAATTCGCGAAATTTCTCATATTTTTAAACATTTCAAACATCTTATTTAAAGTTCTAATTTTGAAGAACATAATTCATTAAGGGAGAAAAATCTGTTATCAATATTGTAGTTTTGCCATTTTAAAACACAGTTGGCCGAAAATGGGCCCTGCGCTTATTTTACTTGGCAATATTCGTAAAATAAATTTCAAGAAAATATCTTTTAAAATTTGATTTTAATTAATGCAAAATTACTCCAAAACCACTGATGTTTTCGAAAAAAATTATCTGATCTTACGTAGCTGATTTGAAGAACAGATTTAGTCAAGAATGTGCATACTGTAGTTGAAGGAAGATACGGTAAGAATGTTGACTATTGCTTTTGGACATTTGGAAAATGATGGATTCCCAAAACTTGGATTCTGACTACACAAAGTGTTAGAAGGAGGTATTTGCGACTTATTGGGAATGATTATGACCCACTTTTTCGGCATCAGAGACTGACAAAACGATTTTTTCAGTTGAAAAGTCGACTATATTTCGCTGACTCTTTACAATACTTTCTCTGTATTACAAAAGTAATATGAGAGAAATTAATAAATGGTTCCATGTGTTGTGGTATGATGAAGTTTTCCAATCACTATGTGTATCAACCCTCAAAATATTGACAAATATTTTCTACCTTATAGAAATATGTTTTAATGGACCAAATATACAGAGTGTCCGGACTTACCCGGACCAAAATGGCATCACCGTATGCACCATCTGACGACGAACAAGAAAATATATGGTGTTGTTGCGAACGTGTAATAATAACGCGGAAATCACGGTTTTGTTCCATGTAGTGATGTACACAATCTTTACCCAAGTCTGTACCGTGCTCGGGAGCAAACAATCGCGTTCGACCGTGAGATTCACACCAGTTGCCGCAACGCCGGCGCGCGGCCGGCCGCGGCGCGCACTTATCGCCGAGGTCAGTGTTCATTTGTCCGGAGCTGAGTCGCGGCGCGGCGTTCGTACGAGAGGTGAGAATGGACGCGTATGCCGCATCCGAGTACTGCGACATGTACATGGTCTTTGGTGCATGCCGGGGTAACGCCCGCGCTGCTGCTCGTGAGTACGCTGAGCGATATCCGAATCAGCGTCACCCCACACGCAACGTGTTTCTGCGTCTCGACGCAAGAATGCGTGCAACGGGGTCCGTGTTACCGCGCCGAAGTGCCGACGCCGGTTCATCTCGCCGTCTTGCTGTCGTTGTGGAGGAGGACGTGCTGCAGGTCATCAGGGATGAGCCCACGAGCAGTGTACGAACTGTGGCGCAACTGGTGAACCTGCCTCGGTCGACTGTGCACACCCTGCTGCAGGAGGAAGGCCTGCACCCGTACCATTACACACGTGTGCAAGGGCTGAATGGTGGCGATGAGCCACTGCGGCTGACGTATTGTGAGTGGCTTCTGCATCAGCAGGCCAATGAACACTCCTTCACTTCACGCGTGCTCTGGACAGACGAAGCCACTTTTACACGGGAAGGTGTGTTCAACAGGCACAATCAGCATTGGTGGGCACCAGAAAATCCACATGTTACGCGTCCGCACAGGCACCAAGTGCGATGGACTATTAATATTTGGGCCGGCATCCTTGGCGACAGAATAATCGGGCCATACGTGCTCCCTTGTAGGCTGAATGCGGAGGCGTACCTTCATTTCTCCGCGCTGCTCTGCCCGAACTCCTGGAAGACGTGCCCTTGGCGCTCCGCACCAGAATGTGGTTCCAGCACGATGGTGCACCAGCGCACTACGGCCGTGACGTTCGCGTGCACCTGGATGCCTACTTTGCAGGCCGCTGGATTGGCCGTGGAAGCCCTGTCGCCTGGCCGCCACGATCGCCCGACCTGACGCCCTTAGATTTTTCTTTTGGGGCTTTGTGAAGGAGCAGGTGTATGCGACGCCGCCGGCCGACGCGTACGAGGTCGTCGCGCGTATGCATGCGGCTGTGGCTGACTTGAACGCCGGCATATTAGGGCGTGTGCAACGAAGTATTGCGGCCCGTGCCCTGGCGTGTTGCCATATGCGCGGGGGCCATTTTGAACATTTCTCATGATGTATGTCTTGTGTAAAATGTATTTCTGTTGACTACGTATGCAATACATTAATGTCGCGTTGGCTACAGTTATTACGAGTATCTGTTGTGTTTTCCTGGATGGCATTACCTTTTCGCCCGCCGGCCAGGGGCTGCCGCCCCGCCCGGGCTCGTTATCGCGACGTTTGCACAAGGTCGAGGCTTCTCGCTGGGGCGACCAGTGCGACAGCCCCTGCCCAGCGGTACAGATAGCGGCAAAAGAAAAGACACACATTTCCTCTCCGCGCGGCGGGCGACAAATTATGCTTCTAATTCCCGAACGCACTAACGTTTGAAAACGCAGAAAGGCGTAATGGATGGCGGATATCTACCTCTTGCTAACTGCTTTTACTCTAGTTTGCGCGATAGCCTTTCATACGTGCAATTGCAATAAATTGTGTTTCTCCTAATCTATCGTGTCGAAATGTGCAATATTTGTTGTAGACGTCATTGGCAATCATCCGTGCACTGTGGTTTAATTTGGTCCGGGTAAGTTCGGACACCCTGTATATGGATCAAATATGAACGAGACTTCTTGAAAAACATTTTATCGAAAATTGGAAAATCTAAAAACAATGCAGACTACATACCTTCCACCATTATTTCAATATTTTTGCCACCTTATTGGTAGTTTCATAATTCCGTTCTCAAAAAAAAAAAAAGTTTTGTTGACGTGTGTATAGCCATTTGGGCAGGAAATCTTCCACCGCTTCATTAATGGTATATTTTTGCCATCCAAGTCCTCCTTTTCTGGTTCCAAAACATGATAGTCCTAAGGCACCAAGTCTGGGCTATAGGGGGATGCTCCTACACTGTTCAGCATAATTCCATCAATATTGATAGAGTAACAGCTGAAGTATGAGACTTTGCATAGTCATGGAGGAGAACACTGCGTATTGAATTCCTGCGACTTTTTGATCGGTAGGCATAATTAACGTTCCTCAAGAGCTCACAATATTAAGCTGCTTTAATGGTTCGTTGCTTGTGCAGGAAATCAACGTACGCCACACCTTTGGCATCTCATAAAACAGTCATTAGGACTTCAGGGACAGACAATGGAGTCTTTGCTTTGGCTGGCACTGATTTATTTATTTATTTAACGTCAAAAAACAGTATGCGTGTTATGGGCAGAAGTGAATTCTGTGCACATTTTCAAAACTCTGTGATCCCTACACTAAGTCATATACTACATGAATTTTGAAAAAAAAGCTCTCGTGTAATAAAATCTATTTTCAAGGATAAATAAGCAATAACTTTTGGAGTCTGAGAGTCAAAGAATCTTTGGACTCTTGAGAATTCTTTGTTAAAGAATTGTGTGTATGCCATTATACACCCGTTAACTCACATATTTAATGCATCCTTATGCACTGGAACGTGTCCACATATTTTAAAAACAGCTAAAATTAAGCCGCTCTTCAAAAAAGGCAACAATCTAGGATTCTTGTTTTGATCGCCATTCCATACTGGACTTCTTCGTTCAGGAGTGTAGTGGTGCATCCACGTTTCATCATATGAAAGAATACGTTTTAGAAATGAGTCCCGTTCTGGACCATAAAGATTCAAGAGTCCTAGAGAAGCTTCCATCATTCGCAGTCTTCTGATTTGCATTCAAACGTTTCGGCGTGCCCTCCTCGCACGGATTTTCCGATATTTTAAGTGTTTTTTTTTGTTTTTTTTAAATTTGTTGCGTCTCGTTTGACGCAACGCGTTTCCAAGCCCCTTGGGGGGCGTTGAGCGCTTTGCGCTTCTGGGAGTAATCCTCCCATTACTAACAGCGCTGGAGTAATCCTCCGTTAACATTGTCGCGTCTCGCCGCAGTCGGTTGTCAAGAGGACCGTCAGGTAGCATCTCCGCGTACGCGCCTCCTACCGCGCGCTCCTGCGTCACTACCCAGCGGCCAGAATTAGGAAGGAATAAGGATAGGGGTAGGGTTTAGGACACTTCACAGGGGTTGGACTAGCCCTTGTGAAGCAGCAGAACTCGTTTTGTTGGAACAAATTTCACATGAGATTCGACGGGAATCGAACCCGGATCTCAGTGGTGAAAGGGTTGCGACTTTGCAATGAGCCACGAGTACAACTACAGGTTTCTGACGATTGTTTGTCCACTTCCAAATGATAATGAAATTGTTTCACTCACATCACAAACAGTTATTCGTCTGCCATTACAAATAATGTCCTCCACTCTCCGAATGTTGTCCAACGTAATGCTCGTTCGTGGATGCCGAGTATGAATAAGGTTGGAAACGCTTTTAGGCCGCCATTAAACCACCATTTGTAGACTTGAGGCTTCGAAAGGATCTCACCACCAAATTGTCCACGCGCAATTGCTTCAAAATTTATGATGGTTTCACTCTTTCAGTCTCCAAAAACCGAATAATAATACGTCGCGCAACTGAAATGTGTACTCATTTTGTTCACTCATTGTGATAAGTGAAACAATATGGACTCCAGAAACAAAAGTGCAACGCTGATTGAGAATAAACACTACTACCAACTGTGAAGATTTGTTACGTAAGTGACGGCAGAAAACATATTACGTTGATTAAAAAAGCCTCCTTCATATTTGATCTATCCTCGTATGAGTAGGTTCGGATAATTTTTGTATATCTTCGAATCCAAATTTCCAGCTCTATTTTGCTGAATATTTCACAAGATATCGGATATGACAATGGCAAATCTGCGACATTTTGTAATTCATGGAATTCTTTCTAATTGTTGGGTGATGTTTCTCGTGGTAGTGTAGTGCATGTTAGTGTGAAAATAGAGAGGATACGACAAGGTAGAGGTAGGAAAGATCGCGCGCGGTTCGTGGCTCGCTTGTTAGGGTACTTCTCCGGTATTCGCCTGTTGTTCATCGGAGGAACCACGGAAAACTACCGATCAGAGCAGCCGGCCGCTAGAATTCTCCTCCAGACAGAGGCTGAATTCGACCTAGCTGAATAGCTAGTGTCGAAAATCCTGCCACCGTCGGGACTCGAACCTAAGACTTCCCGGTCAGAGGATCCGCAGTGACATCAGTTGATGCCCTAAGCCATCTCTCCCGGTCTACGATCGGAAGATGCCATAGTTGTAGAAGCACCGAAAGCCACTAATGATTCAAAAATAGATTATAAGAATGAAAGCGGTGGTTCTCCAAATCTGTAACCGAAAAAAAGGTTCTTTTTATTACCTGCAGAAGGGAAGTTACATGGACGCTACGCGTCTCGTCGCTATTATACTGGTTGATCCGGAACCATGACTAAATTTATCATGAGAAGGCATCAGAACAAGTTTCCTGCGCGATAACTTGTCAGAACAAACAATGTTGGTCACCTACTTCAAGGGAGACGAGATTCCTTCAAGGTTAGCTGCAAATATAAATTTACGAACACATTCGGCAAGCTAAGTATTCAGCTACAGACATCTTCAGACACAGGCATGCGCCCGCTTATAGTTTTGCTTTTTGTCAATGCCATTTGGGTGAGTAATTTAACCGAAATCCCTTGCTTTACGTGCTGTGCTTTACGAATTGAAACCAAATACGCAAGAATGAACATTCATTTTGCTCTATCTAAATATTTTCTTTTGTGTCGTGAATGAGTGCCCCGGGTGCATCGACTAATGTCATTAGTCCCGTAAGAGTAGTGTACGTTATGTCCAAGTTAGTAGTAGCGGTGATGATGTACGAGGAGGAGGCGGTGTTCTTATAGAGCTGGAATGTGAGATCTGTGTTCGATCTACTAGTCGGATCAACTTTAAGCCCCAAACATGTGAAGTAGTATGGTGTGTGTGTGTATGTGTGTGTGTATCTGTGTGTGTCTGTATGTTATTATTCATCTGAAATTCATCGGAGAAATCATGGGAAACTATTGCTTAGGTCAGTTAAAATTCTCCTTCAGTGTTTAATTTTGTCTCAGTTATGTAGTTAGTGTCAAGACTCGGCCACCCTCGGCACTCGAACCCCTGAATTTCCGGATTAACGGTACTGCAATTACGACGATGTACTCTGTACTAACGTAAAAGGTTTTACGAGACGTCGAAGCTTTAAATTTTAAATTGTATTTTTTTTGTTAATACGATTTGTGATTATAGTTTGTGCATTGTGGTTATTCTGTGCTGAGAAATGTGTTTTCAATATCAAAATCGTTTTCTTTCCAAGTCGTGATATCTTGAAGATTTAACCGAATGAAACGATGATTGTAACTTGCGTGTACATATTGTGAAGTGAAACTGATGAAGTATTAATTTCTACCCAATCCACAAATTTTCTTGACTGTAATTTTTGATATAGCGAATATAACTGAAAGGAGATTATTTATTTTTCATCTATTGAACCATTTTCTTTCCAAGTCAATATATTGTCAGTTTTAACAGCGATTAAAATTGTTTTAGCTTCTCTTTGCATGCTATATTTTTTCAAACTTAAACTAAAGAAACATAAATGTGTACATAAATCTAGCATTTACTTGTCCGTCATTTTTCGCGTCTTTATCGGCGTTGAAAAAAGGTAAAAGTTATCTTAAATGAGATATTTTCGCTTGGAATTCTGTGTAGTGACAGATTTTACCGCTGTCGGTATTAAAACATTATTTCGCGAATCCTGTCTCAGAAATTTAAATGGGCTATTCCACTCGTGAAATTAAAACCAATAGTATTTAACTATACATATAAAATGCCCCAATTAAGGGGGTGTATCTCAAAAAAATTATCCGCTTTTTCTATTCGATTTTGATTACCGCTCCTCCCTACTGGCCAATGTAAGCTGCGACTAATCTATTTGAGGAGGTGGTATGTAACTTGCTGCATTGATGGGCAAAAAAACTGCTTATGTACTATTAAATAATCTCTTTGTATTTTTTTTTAATTTGTTGCATCTACACCTAGACGCAACGCGTCTCCAAGTCCCTAAAGGGGCGTTGAGCGCTTTGCACTGGGGAGTTCTCCTCCATTAATGTGCTTTTTATTTTTGGAGTAATCCTCCGTTACAATAATCTCAAGTCAAGTCTCGTCACGTCGCGGTCAGTCAGTGCCTTTTATCCCTTCGGCCAGGGGCTCGACGACGTTAGATCCCGGGGTTCCTCGCCGGTCACCCAACCAGGAACCCGCGAGTCTCGAATTCGCTTAACCTTCGTGACTTCACAGAGCGTAGTAAACGAAGTCGGCTAGCGCCGCCGGCGTTTTTAGCATGATTTAAGTTATTTTCAATATTTGGGGCATTTTGGAACTCCATAAAGCGTAATTTCATTCGTGCAATAGTCCTATTAAATACCACTCGTGGTTTGGAAATTCTCAGATAAATCCCCTCATCGCTTCGCGAGTCGTGGATTTATCGACAAATTTGAAAACACCCCTGGTATTACCTATGAAAAATGTGATTTCAGCATGATTATGTTTGCGTTGATACTGGGAATTGAAAAATCTTCACGCTCTCCACTTTCTTTCCCGGCCGGGTAAAAAATGAAGCTGTAGCTTTCTAAATTGCCTGAGTTTCTTTAGCTGTAGGGCGAAAGCTCAGGCAGGCAAATTGAGCTAGGTGTGGTGAGGCGAATACGTCATGCTCACCAAATATCTCGCTTATCTTCGGCAGTAGATAATTAATAAAAACAGGCTCCAGGCCTGGGAACACCGCTGGCTGGCAAAAATCGAATTCACCCGACCATAATAGTACGTTATGAAACGATGATGTAACGACACGAGTGTGATATTATGATACGAGCGAGGAATGTGCGAGAATTGTAAACTTCACACGAGTGTATTAATACCCATTACATCGAGTCTCATACAGTAATTTTTCTACGACTTATGATAAGTTTTTACATTGAATCGTTTCGTGTCAGTTGGCATGCAGGATTCAGCCAAGGTCATCTAATGGACAGCCACCCTACCCTACCGCAAGTGGCTTTGGTTTACAAACGACTGCGAGAGAGTACAAACGTTGAGGCAAGAATTCAACGGTCACCATTTTCGCTTTTCCTCTTATTTCTGGACGTGTCAACTCAACCTGTGACTCGCTAGACATTTTAAACTAAAGAATTGGCCGTTTTTAAGGGCAACCTCACGTCACAACATATAACACAACATGAGTTGCGCGTTCTGATCTTAACGTCAGTCCACCACTACCGCAGCGCTAGTCAATAGGAGTAAGGTTACATTTCGATCCAATTTATTTTAAATACTATTGCACGTAAAAATGACTAAGAATAAAAGAAATTAAAGCTGACAAACATGATATAATATTAAATGCAATTTTGATGTTTACAATCAAACAAAACATTCACTAGAACGATTCTCAACGATTAATTATCAACATTTGGTTTATACACTTCTCTGTGATTGATTAAGAATCTGTATCATAATGAAATCTGTATCATAATGGGTATTATTATGCAAGAGATTGCAGACATCAAATGACAGAATTATACAATGGGAGTAGAAAAAACGCCAAATACATACACTTTTTCCTGTCACCTCATCTCGAGATTTTAACAAGTCGAGTAACGCGTGATTTTAAATAATTGTGCTATTCCAGGTCTCACCCCCGTAATGGATAAATATGATTAACATCGTTGTTGGAATAGTTCATGATGTCGGACGTGCAAGTCAAAAAATAATTGGTAGCATTACCCCCTCACGTGGAGCAACATTCGAAAATGTCCAACAATGCCGCCCATTTCGAACGTGGAACATTATACGGAGCCCAGAATTAGAACCAATTGCTGAATAGTGGCCATAATTTAAATTTTACCAATGAACTCCAGGGACAAAACTTACTAAAAATCTATACAATACGACAGAAGTATCGTAAGACATAACAATACGAAACAAGAGAATTACCAAACAAAACTGTTAGCCGAGTTTGACCAATAGAAAATTTTAATAATCTTACGTTACGATCTTTGTACGCTTTAAATTCTTGGTAAAAAATCCAATGTAGTGTCATTTTGAGTATATAATGTCCCTCGGTTTTTAGACAATAATCGAAAGAAAAGAACAGGCATTGTTGCAACTTCATATTTATTTTTCTTCATTTACTTGTGGGAAACAACAACGTTTAAAAAACTTTGTTAATTATTATATATTTAATATAGTTTTTACTTTCTGGCCCTTACGTACGTAAAAAGAGAAATTATTGTAATTGCCCGCCACAAAATGGCGAATTTTTGATACAAGTCTTAATGTCGGGTCCTGGTAAAGAAAAATTGGACAAATCTTATTCCTATATATTGTTAATTACTTCCTCTAACATATTCAGTAGCCAGAATACATCTTTTGTTGGTTCTTGATACCGAAAAATCGATTGATGACAAACTGTTTGTCTTCTGCCCGTCCGTCCGCGGTCAACGCTAGTGCCTAAACCGTTCAGCCAATTTTCTCCAAAATTAAAATTCGCCAATCGATCTAAAAGCACATTGTGTGATTTGCCGTATTATTATTAATATTACCCAATCAATCTGGATGATGTCGCGGCCCCTTAAATTTGAAACCAATATTTTAATTTGGGGGGTATTTTCATTGAAGCCCCTGGGACATTTTCAAAATTTTCAAAATAAAACGGATACAGCGTAAAGGACGCGTAAGAGAATGGTGGAGGTTTCATTTTCGTTGAAATTCCTGATATTACGAAAATAGCAAATGTTTCTTTTTAGGTCTTCCTTTAAAAAAGATACAGGTAATTTCCTTAATGAAATCTGTTCTTTAAGAACAAAAATAGGCAAGTACAATTTTTCGAAAATTAGTGTAGTTTTGCATACTTTTGGGTGCAACAGCAATTTTTTTATTTATTTTTTCTCGAAAGCGACACTAGCTTCGTTCTTTAAATTTACTCCTCGTGTGTATCAAAATAGTAAAAAATGGTAATATTCTTACTTCCGACGAACTCTATTTTTGAAAATTTCAAAATTATTACATTCAAAAACTAAAAAATTCAAGATAGAGATTTTTGCTTTAAACAAAATCAGTTTAAAAAAATCAGCTAGTTAGAAACGTTGTTTCTGGGTTTTTGAAAAACAAGTAGATTTTACGCAAAAAAAGTCTCAAAAATCGCTCCAATTTTCTCTTCATTTTGTTTTCCACGGACAGAACAATAAATGTTTGAAAGGCAGGCAGGCTTTTTTTTTCAGGCAAAGTGCAGGCTTTTTTTTTCGTTGAACCCTTCGTATTTTCGAAAGTTTCAAAAATTTTTGAAACAACATTTGAAAAATATAATATTGATTAAGTAACTTTTGCCTTAAACAAAATGTTCTAAAAAATCAGCTCATTCAAAAACGTCGTGTACGATTTTTAAAAATTCTTGCAGATTTCGCGTAATTTCTACTTAATGCATAAGTGCCACACCAACTCTGAAAAACATTATAAGAGAAAAGAAATGGATTAAAAAGATTAGAAACATAATTGGAGTTGTTTGACTGATTAGTGATTCTGGCCGCGTTTACTGCTAAGGTAATTAGTCCCATAAGTGTAGAGCATGTTTTTATCGTGAGAGATGACGGTGATCTTCCCCCGCTGGATGGCGAGATCCAGTGCCAACATACGTCGACTTGCGAGAACTTTCCACAACAAGGTATCTCTCACTGGCGTGGCACCACCACATCCGGAACACTAAGCTCTCATCTGGTGTCCCGCCGTGGGAGAGAGTGTACGTGTGTATGTGAGTGTGTATGTGTGAATGTTAGTGTAAGTGTTTGTGTGTAAGGGGTGAGGATAAGACAAAGAAGAGGTAGGAAAGGTCGCTCGCGGTCCATGGCCCGTTTGGTAAGGTACTGCTCCGGCATTCGCCTGGTGTTGAGCGGAGAAACCACGGAAAACTAGGGATCAGAGCAGCCGGCCGCTAGAATTCTCCAGACAGTGACAGAATTCTTCCTATCGTGCTGGTGTCGAAAGTCACACTACACTGGATTCGACCTAGCTGAAAAGCTAGTGTCGAAAATCCTGCCGCTGTCGGGTTTGGAACCCTAGTATCTCCCAGTCAGAGATTCCGCTATGATGTATGTTGATGCTCTGAGATACCACAACCGCTTCTCAATCAACGAAATAAGACTGTTTTCGACATTTTACTACTTTTGTTTTGGAAATGCCACTCGGAAGTACGGGCTGTCAGAAATGCTCAAATTGTGATGCTTTACTGTTTACAGTTTTCATTTTTAAAGCCATTATTTTCAAAGTGCGGTATGTTCGCATGTGTCCAAATATTAATATTTATTGTTTTATCCACTTTTAGGCAGAGTCTAGTGAAAATTTCAAACAAGTAATTCGACCACATGCCGAAGTGTGCAAGGAAAAACTCGATGCAACTGACGGTAAGGTGGAGTTCAATTAATTGATCATTTTGTAGTTTTGATCAAATTTGGTCTGTGACGCAACGGGGATTTTTGCAGAGGGAGGAGGCACTAGGTGAGGGGTTCAGTCGACTTGTTTTCTTATAAATATGTTTTTCATTTATGCTGGGTTTAAAATGCATTTTTGTTTGATAATTCATTGTTATTTTCAACATATTCAATTAAGAGATTAAATAGTTTTAATTAAGAGATTAAAGTTTTTGTCCAGTTTCCCTGATCCATTGAGCAAATGCTGAGATGGCTCCTTGATTTGCTTCTGGACGTAAATGTAGCTTCACTATGCGCACGTTTTGTTGAACTTTCCTTTTGCTTGTAGTGATACTAGAGCTTAGGGTGAGTTTCTATTTAGTTAACAATACAGAAGAATCAAATCTGTTTGTTCCTTTACCGTTAAAAATAAGTTTTCTATAATTTGGCAAAGAAAATATCTAGTTTTTGAAATGTTAATCTCTCGCTTTTTAAAATTTGTTGTTGTTGTTGTTGTTATTATTATTATTATTATTATTATTAATCTTTCAACTATTAGTAGTTAAATTGTTGGGAAGGGACTCTGAAACTCAAGAAAGCGTGCGCAGATGATTTTCTCCCCCATATGTCACATACAGTTTTTGACTATTTTTTGACTAAATAAATCAATAAATAAACTAATTTTGTTGCTGTTGAAAATTAATAAAAACTATACAGTCCACTCTGGATACAGTGAACTTCAGGGGACTAACATTTTTGGTTCACTATATCAGAGGTTCGTTATATCCGATGATGCCAAAATGAAATATTATTTTTCCATAATGATTAATTTTATTAATATAGAGATACAGCAAAATACATTAACAGCATGAACTAATAATTTCAATTCATTTATTTGTCCTTAAAAATTAATTATGGTCAATTGTTTGCTTCGTACTTTTTCGTTAGTAATTTCTCCAGATCCTTCCTCAGAGTTCGTGTTCTCCATATTTGTCACCAGCAATGCTCCAGCAATGTCGAATACTTTCGAGTCCAGTCAAGACGGTTCACCCATTTTCAGTGAATGTTGTACCTGCCTAAGATAATAAATATGTTTTCTTCAAGTTTATTAGAGAGCAGATCGGATGATAAAATACATTCGACAGGTCCTTGGTAATATGTTAGTTTTTATTATTAGACATTACCGCCGAAGTCTAAATGCCCAATTCCGGCGTAAAAAGTTTTCAGTTAAATTGGAGAATATATTCTACATACAATTTATCTTTATGAACCTTAAGATTTACAAATCTTTCCAATAATCATCACAGCATTAGAGGCATTGCTTTGTATTTCTTCGGGAACAAAATTATTCTTTCTTCTCTCCAGTTCTTTCCATTTCACAGAGGAATTTTTCAAGTTCCAAATTTTCGGCCAGAATCCAAGTAAAAACGAATAACTAACGCGTCCCTAAACTTGATCGTTAAGTTTTTTCTTGGGGTGTTGTTTATTTGTGTTTATTAAGGTGTTAATAATAAGAGTATTGAATGGCATTAATTAAAGAGTTCACTATTAACACTGATTTTAAGATAAATATCTAGTATTAGAAGATACTATTTCTTTAAACTTTCTTATTTAATAAGAAAGTTTTCTTACTAATTGATCTTTAAACTTTCATATTTACAATCTAAATATTTCTTTTCAAATATCCATTTACAGGTGAAATGAGTGCCTTGATTGACCTTCAAATAGACTTGTACACTGAAAAAGTAAAGGTGAGTGATCAAATTCAAAGACGTTAATTATTAAGAAATGTTCGGGAAGAACGTTCATGATTTATTCTTTTAATCTCTGCCAGCCTTAGAGAAAATTTATGCCACACTTGCAGAAACATCTGCCCATTATAACATAGTAAACTAGCATATCAGAAATTTTGTGCAAGGAACAAATGCATATCAGGAATTTAAAGCATTGCAAACACAAAATGACGTATACGTGATTACACAAGATGTAATGCTAACTAATTTTAAGAATGGTAAGATAATTTACACTTATTCGTTTAATGAAGGCCTTTCGTTAATTGCTGCTGAAGTCAAAAAGTAAAAATCGTGGTGGAGCGTAGCAAAGACGAGATTCTTAATTTGAACGCCGGCAGTAATACCTCTGTAGCATTTCTTGGTATATTCAGCTTTGTGTCGTTCACCATAAAATGTCACGATTTAAACGAAAGTTTACGACATTACTGCTATAATAAACAACTCTGTTGCTGTAAAATGTTAGTAAGATATTGAAGGACGTTGCTTGCAATGTGTCTATTTAAACAATATTATTTGACCATGATTCGAGTTGGATGGACGGGAAATAATCTTCTACATTTAAAGAAATTGTAGACGCAGCTGCAGTAACCAACAAACAAAAGCGCGACGTCAAAATGCATATCAGGAATTTAAAGCATTGCAAGCATAAAATGACGTATACGTAATTACACAAGATGTAATGCTAACTAATTTTAAGAACATGGTAAAATAATTTACACTTATTCGTTTAATGAAGGCAAAACTTTTTCTTACGTTTTGTTTTACAAAGTCACATATCCATAATGCAACCTCATTGTGGGTTTATTATTCAACGCTGAGACGCACTTTAACACCGTCAGTAAATATGATTACCCGAAAAAAGTTTCATTTGGTAGAACACGAGGAAAATGATGCTAATTTACCTCATATACATTTTTCTAATTGTATTATTTATGAATTGTATTGTATTTATGAATGAATTATTATTCATTGTTTGTTAATCAATTACAATTAACAGTAAATATCCTCTGTAAGAGGGGATTAATTAACAATGAATATCTCCTAAATTAATAAGAGTTATTTTTATTCTTATTTGTTTGAATCTGATTTGCTTTGTACATCGCTATGTTTTTTTCCTAATAAACAGTTGGCTTTTGATGAATTGCTGATTGTATATTTACGTGGCTAAGGGTACCCCCGGATAAGATGGTAAAATTTTCCTCTGAATCAAATAACATATGAGTAGTTAGACTATAACTCTAACACAAAATAGTACAAATGAAACAATGATGTAATGATAGGTATTAATACTCGAATGTGATATTACAATACATGTGAGGAACGAGTATCGTAAACTGCACATGAGTGTATTAATACCCATTACATCGAGTTTCATACGGTACTTTTTCTACGACTTTTATGAGTAAAAAAAGCTTTTATATTGAATTGTTTTGTGGCGGTTGACATACAGGATTCAGCCAAGGCCACCTAGCGACAGCTCCCTAACCCTACCCACGCAGGCAGCCACAGGTGGCTGTAGTCCCAGACCGCCAGCGAGGGAGTACTGCGCTAGTCAAATAGGATCAAAATCAAATTACGATCCAATTTATTTTAAATAATATTCCTCGAAAAAATTACTAATAATGAAAGAAATTAAAACTGATAAGCCTTATATAATATCAAATGCAATTTTAATGTACACAATCGAACGAAACACTTACTAGAACGATTCTCAATTATTAATTGTCAATACTTGGTTTGTTAACTTTTTTGAGATTGTTCAAGAACCTGTATCATAGTAAAATCTGTGTTGTAATGAGTTTCATTATGCAACTCGTTCCAGCCATCAAATGACCGCATTATACAATGGGAATAGAATAATAATATTTTTGAAACATTTCTTAGCCCCCATCCCACCATCCACAATCCTCAAGAGCGAAAAACGTGTTTACACTTTAAACAAAAACACTTTACGAAACCAAAATTTATGTCGATTGCAAATATTTAATTTTACTCTCGATTGACAATTTCAAATATGAAGGATTATTTCATATTATGTATTACTTTTTTGCTTTAGTAAATGAAATGAAAATTAATATACCGTATCTGTGGAGTGACTTCCCGAAAGAATTCTCCAAAAGCCTTTCATCCAGTGACACACCGGATCATTAAACAACCCGTCTTTGCGCCAGACACTCTAGTCGATTGATTGATTTCTTCGTGTTTCCGGGCGCGTCAACTGCTTTGGTCATTAGACCCGTTAGTGTAGTGCATGCTTTTTTCTCGGGAGATGGCGGTGATCTTCCCCCGCTGGATGGCGAGATCCGGCACCGACCTACCGTCGGCTAGTGGGGTTTCCCCCTAACCAGGACTCTCCCACCAGCGGGGCACCGCCCCACCCGGGACAAGCTCTAAGCTCCCGACCGGTCTCCCAGAATATGTGGTAGTGTAGTGCATGTTAGTGTGAGTGTGTAAGGGGAGAGGATAGGACAAGGAAGGGAAGAACAGATCGCGCGCGGCCCGTGTCCCGTTTTGTTAAGGGTACTGCTCCGGCATTCGCCTGGTTTTGATCGGGGAAAGCACGGAAAACCACCGATCAGAGCAGCCCGCCTCTAGAATTCTCCTCCAGACAGTGACTGAATTCTTCCTATCGTGCTGGTGTCGAAAGTCACACCACACTGGAACTGGAACTGGGACCTCTCAGTTAGAGGAAGTGCAGTGCCAACTCCAGCTCCGCACGCTCTAATCTGCCGGCCCTTCTCCCGGCGTTTGTGGTAGTGTAGCGCATGCAAGCGCGTGTAAGAAAGGGGTGAGGACAGGGCAAGGAAGAGGAAGGAAAGATCGCGCGCGGGGCGTGGCCCGTGTATGAGGGTTGGCTGTGGGTGCGCAGTGCCTGACGGCGTGCGTGCTGGAGGAGCTGGGCGCCATGAAGAGCGGCAGCTGGCTGGCGGTGCCCGCCGAGAAGCGGCTTGAGGTGTACCAGCGCATGTTCTGGGACGACCCCTTGAAGCTGCAAGTGGCGGACATCGTCATACACAAGTGCGACAGGGAAGGTGAGCGGTTTCCCTCTCTTTATCTTTGCCTGTTTCTTCTTCTGTTCCTTTTAGGTTATCTCTTTCTGTTTCATCTTCTCTTTCATCTTCTGTTTATTCTTCCTCGTCTTATCTTTCATCTTCATCTTTACTGCTTCATCTTATCTTTCATCTTCACTTCTCTTCATCTTTTCTTCTCTTTCATTATCTTTATTTCATCTTCTGTTTCATACTCTTCATCTGGTTCTGGTTCTTTTTGTTTTTTATGGTTGCTGTTTCTAATTCTTACGTAATTTTGCATCTATTTCTTTCATTTCTACTTCTTTTACGTTTGCAATTTTTTCTTCTATTTATTTTGTTAGAAAATAAGATTATAAAATTTTCCAGTGTTTAAAGTAGTATACAACGTAACCGTTACAAATAAATCGGGGAAGTTGTGTATTCTACTAAAGTACCTAAACATCCTCCCTCTTCTTCTTATATATCTTTTTCTTTCATTTCTCCTAATTAAGAAACGCTATGCTTCGAACCATTCAGTGCTTAGTTTTTCTTTGCATTATATGCATTAACCATATTAAATAGTTGCATTATTCTAAATATATTGCGCAAAATGTGTAAAAGTAGTTTTGTAATAATAGGTTCTACATAAAAATAAATTATATTGCAGGAAATAATATTGAGTGCAAATATTTTGTTTAGAAAATCGTTTACTTGAATATCCTGTTATTTTGAATGGTTACAAGCATGAGGTTAAATCAAAAGTGATTCAAACCTAATAACATAAAAAAAGTTATTTTTGAAATAAAGACCGTCATCCTTTGGAAAAGATGAAATCTGATTGCAGCTGGTGAAGTTTAGAAGGCACAAACATTCTCAAAATGCATTCGTGCGAAATGGAAGTAAAACCGGCATCTTCATGTCGTACATTTACTGTATGTATAACGTACCATAGCTTAAAAATTGTTGACGGCCAATTATTTAAGTTCGCCGTTTGGGCAATACAAACTTTAGTTCCCGCTTGGAATGGCAAATAGCAATGGCAAAGACGCAATGAAGCAGTTTTTTCATTCTAGTGTTTTGAACTATCTTATGAATAAAATTACTTTGTGACTGACACCTGAGTATGGTGGCGGAATGTGTTTTTGTGTTTGATAACAAATAATCTGTATTTCACGCAAAATTACGCGAAAACAACTCATATTTTCGAAAAATTGTATTTCACTTTATTTCAAGATCAGCCTTTGAACAACAGATTTCATAATGCAAAAAACTCCACACATTCAATAATATAGCTGTAGAAAGAGGCCGAAAATTTTTTTACCTTTTCCACTTTTCGAAAAATCAACGATTTAGGGATTTTATTGAAAATGAGATCGGCGCCTTTCTTTTCACCAACTTTTAGTCTCCGAGAACACAATTGAATAATAAAATTGAAACCATTTTTGAGAATATTTCGAAAATGGTGAGGGTTTATACTTGTCTGTCTGTACTTGGCGCGACGGTCCGCGTGTAGGCAATGGCCTACCAACAGCGTCCCGGCCTCGCGCCCATGGGTTAAGGAGGTACGTGTGGTTAGCACGAAGACATCCCCACGCCGTATTCTGGTTTTCTGAACCCGGTTTCCTCATTGTCACACAACATATTGGGGCACTGGAAATTAGCACACATTATAATGTTGCCCCGACCATAGAGTAAAGATTTACCTTAATGATACCTCTTTAGACTATGCCCCGACCAATAATCAAACCCGGAGTCGCGTGATGGAAAGAGAGCACACTGACCAATTAGCTAAATCGCGAGGGCCTCATATAAAATAGGTACCCTAAAGACATCCGTTTCAGACTCGCATTGCGTAGAGTTTGTCCAGATCGAGCAGGGAATATCAATATTGGAGAAAATTATCTGAACGGTTGAAAGTGCTTAGGTTGACCACGGACGGGCGGACGGGCGGACGGGCGGACGGGCGGACGGGCGGACGGGCGGACGGGCGGACGGGCGGACGGGCGGACGGGCTGGCGGGCTGGCGAGCGGACGGCAGACGGGCGGACGGACTTTTGACGTCAATCGATTTTTCAATAGGAGTTTTTCTGGAGAAAAATTGCCGATTTACGACGCACGATTTCAGTACTTTCTCTTCTTACGAAGTAAGGCGAGAAAGTATTAACTATTATGAGAACATAAATAAATTATGTATAAAGTTCTTTGCCTTTTCGTCAAACTTATTGGCATTTAGAGAATATTGTTATTTTAACGGTTCCGATGTTTTTAATTCAATTCATGTATTTACATTTGAAGCGCCCACTGTTAACTACATTTTCTCTGTTTCAGCTGATGAGAAGTATCCAGAGAAGGGCAACGGTTGTGATGTAGTATTCGATGCAATGGAGTGTATGTGGCAAGTTATGAATCAAGCGTCACAAAAAGTTGAACTCTGAGTCTCTCATTGCTTTCTAAGGATACGCATTTTAGACACTAAGTGTTCTGTGGTCGAAAGTTTTTTCTGCAGTCCTTCTGCTGCCTTTCAGCTGCTTTTCCTTCGCAGAGGGTTTCAGCATGTTATAGAAAGTTTAAATTAAAGAATTTGTTGACATAAATTACTATTTATAATAATTAATAACACTATACCTTTGCAACTCTAATATTTATTTATTTATTTAATAGGTAATTATTACAGCCAAATTAGAAAACTTGATGCAATGTGGCTAGGCCGAAGGCCTTTAAGCCATTACAATACCTACATTCTACCGCGTTCTAACCTTTCGCCTTCTGGTATTCACCCCAAATGGTCTCTCCATCGCATCAAAGCCGCGGAAACGAGACCATAAGGTACGGCTGAGGAAAAAACCCCTGAAGGGGGAAAAACCTGCCGTCAGAAGCCGAGTACATGCTACTCTATCCGGTTTTTAAACTATTTATTTATTTGGCGCGGGCGTCAGGCATTCTCCTTCCAGTGTTTGGCCTCCACCGCACCTGAAAACACACAGCACCACAGAAAATCGTCCGCACCAACGCCTCTGCCCTAACATTTCCGATTCCCACTTCCCTTCGCCCCCTAATGTGCTTTATTTTAACCGTTTCCTTTTATTTTATTTTAATTTAATTTATTTAACTTATTTTAATTAATTTAATTTTAATTTATTTAACTTATTTATCTAGTTATACTTAACAATTGACTACAATTTATAACTTTTTTTTTGTACTGTTTACTAACCTAACATAACTTACTGACTAACTTAATTATTGTTAGTTTATTGATTTATTACATATTTCTCTCCAGTCTAGGCTCTGCGCGTACTAACCAATGCTGTTTTCCCACTCCTTAATTTCAGTTTCTCTAGTGGTCCGAACCTTTCCGAGAAATGTTCCTAGTTCTTTCATGAAGTTAGCTCTTTTATCCCCTAGAATGTTTTGGGCGAGCGTTACGTTCCTATGTTGGAAGTAGTAATTTCCCATTCCCATCCATTTTCCTCTCCAAGTTTCGGTCGCACTGCAAATTAAAAGGATGTGGATCCAGTCTTCCCTATCACCGCAAAGCACACAGATGCCATTACCATTCGAGTCCTTTAATCTACGTTGCATCCACCCCCCGACCCTGAACCAAGCGTATCCCCCTCTTGCGTCCTTTTGCAGTGTGTTTACGTAACGTTCGCAACCCCATAACGGACTCGCGTGAATTTGCGCAACTAGCGAACGTTTTTCGGCCGTTGCTGCCAGGATCTCTTGCCTTTTAATATCCGCAAGTCTATCCGAAATTAACCGTTCTATGTCACGTGTTCCCCTATCTCCCACCATTTCAGGAGAAACGTCTCCCAGACTTGAACGTTCCAGTAGCAGTTTAATTTTATACGACCAGTAGCGTTGGTTGCTTCCCTGTAACTGCACTCGAAAACAAGTGTGTGTTGTGGAAGTCCGACGCCTTCTGGGAGCCCCCCGGCCGTCCCGGGACAATGGGGCGGGCACACGACTGCGGCTTAAGGCAGCTATCCAGCGCCAGCCCATGTTCGAGCTGAAGCAAGGCGCAAGCCTAACCAGCGAACCTAGTTGCCGATAAGGCACACCGACCTTACAAGATGCAACTCTAATATAATTAATAAACTGTAACTAATAATGAGGAAGTCACACTCATATTAATTACGAGTTAATTTATTAAACCGAAAAACAGCGCCAGTGTCGTGTCCAGGCTGATTCAGAATTATTCTTACAAATTTCTAAGGCGTGTATAAGGGCCGAAGATAATACCTTTTTTTGTGAACATGTTGTAAGTTGCATTAGAATGATCCTATTGTAAACAAATAAACGTTTTTAATCCTTAGACTCTTTATGGGGTCTTTTCTAACCACAGGCGCAAATAATGTTTTGCAACACTAAAAATGATTCACATGAGCTTCTCCTTTTCGATATGCTATTTATATCCCGTTTTATGTGTTGTAAAATTTTCAGTATTTTAATGTTTTCTTGGTTTGAAGTTATTTGATTTCTATGCGGATGGGATGAGAAATTGTTCCAAGTAGATTCCACGTTACACGTCTAAATTATAAGAACATCTAAAAACGTGTCCATTACCGTTTTATAATTTTATGTTGTTGTTTCTGAATGAAAATCTGACATATTTATCTACTACGAGTTAGAAGCTTTGTATCAGACATTCTCATACTGGTATGTAAGACACCTATGTGTAGTTATGAGGATATGTTAGAATGTTTTTCTGGAAATATTATTCTTTGTTTTTTTAGATCAATGTAGTAAATGAAGCAAATGAATATAATAATTTTCTTAATTAATAATTCCAAATTGCATTCGTACGTTAAATATAGGTAAACTATTGGGTAAAAAGTGTGGGGTGAAATGTGACCCCAAACAGAGTCGACGTAAGTAACAGTGAAACATATAGCGTTTTCCATTCGCCGCACTAGTGCGCACCCAGTGCGCGCTCAGGGCAGCTTTCGTGCTCCATTCGACCGCTAGGGCGCACCAGTGTAAAGAACTGCGTGTTCCATTCGCACATCGACACGGACCCGGGGCGCCCTAAACTGCACTGACGATCGCGTCAGTGCACCGGGCCATTGTGAGGTTAGGTACGGAAGTTATCCATGCTGATTTAGGTTCGTGGTGAAATTGTGAAGGCAATTGACTATCTTCTGTCACGCAGGGATATTTCGAATGATGGAGTATATTATGTTTTGCAAGAAATGTCTTAAAATAATGTTTGTGATTTACACGAAGTTTGGAAAATCAGATTGTGTTTTCCGAAAATTTGACCTTGAATAACTTCATATTAACAAATCCAGTGCTATTTAGAAACTTAAATGTTTTAGGTACGTCTCAATTTCGAAACGCTAATAAAGTGAAAATAAAAATAGTGACCCTTACAAAATCATTCAAATATATATGCCAAGAAATATTTCTCGCACACCCATACATTTACCAGCGGAAATGTTCATGTTAATACTTTTATTGTTTTCAGTAATCAAACAATTCTACAGAAGCCTTTCGGTTCAAAATTTTGTGTACTATATCGATCACTGGCAAATCTCGAAATATGAAATTACGATTCATACGCATTTGAAGTTTTCGTAGTTTTTAAATAAAGAAATCACACGTTAATAATTTATGAATTAAAAGTACAAATTACCAAAAGACTTCATAAAAATTATAACGACGATCATAATTCAAAATTATTATTTTTCGAGTTCCATCAATGTTACACCAAGAACAGCTGTGTATAATTTCACTGCGTAGCGCACAAGTACTGACTCAGTTCCGGAATCCGTTTCATTCGTAGTTGCCCTTCAGGCGTGACGGGCAGCACTGTTGCGCAGCGATGACATTTCTGCCCTGCACTAGGGTGGGTTTCAGTGCAACGAATGGAAAACGCTAATAGTCTTAATACAGCCTCTCATTGGTCGCTGGGATTTGCGGGTGTGCACATGTAACGTTCCGCTTCTGAAAATAGTTCTTGTCGAAATTATATATTTCCTTGTTTAAATGCAGGTTTGCAAGTTTAAAAATACAAGAAGGGATTTAGAGAAAGGAAAACGATCGTAGAATACAGAAAATTATTACTGGATACTCTGAATAGGGCCACTATTCTGAAAGACACCGAAGGCAAAGCCGTAGTAATGGCGGCGAATTTGGGTTCATTGGGCTCCGCGAGCCATAGAGCAGTCAGTGCTCTTCGCTCAGTACGGCTAGATCAGAGAAGCATCTATTAATAATTTTATTTTTTGTGCGTAACTATCATTTTATAATGGAGATGCTGAGGCAGGACCGTCTTTTTGAAAAGAAATGAGAAGTAACTCATTAATACGGGTTGACAACATGTAGTTTTAAGTGTGTTTCCTCGTGTGAATGAAGAAAATCCTTCATTGGCCGTTAAACAGATTGCCGAACGAACATCATGGACCACCTTCGTTAAGTGTAATGAATGCACGTAGAGAGGTGAGTAACACATAAAAAACTCGTCACACCACAGAAATACACGATTGTGGAGTTGAACCGCCCGAATGCGTCAGCAATGAGTAGGAATGACAGTGGTAAACGCGATGCGTGTGCCACTGCTGGACTGGTTTGGTTTGGTGGGTTAGTGATTCCGGGCGCGTCGACAGCATAGGTCATTATACCCGTCATTGTAGTGCGTGTTTTTCATCGGGAGATGGCTGTCATCTTTCCCCGCTGGATGCGAGGTCCGGCGCCGACCTACCGTCGGCTAGTGGGGTTTCCCCCTAACCAGGACTCTCCCACCAGCGGGGCACCACCCCAGCTGGGACAAGCTCTAAGCTCCCGATCGGTCTCCTGGAATATGTGGTAGTGTAGTGCATGTTAGTGTAAGTGTGTGTGTGTAAGGGAAGACGATAGGACAAGGAAGTGGAAGAAAAGATCGCGCGCGGTCCGTGGCCCGCTTGGTAGGGTACTGCTCCGGCATTCGTCTGGTGTTGGTCGGAGAAACCACCGAAAACTACCGATGAGAGCAGCCGACAGCTAAAATTCTCCTCCAGACAGCGACTGAATTCGACCTAGCTGAAAAGCTAGTGTCAAAAATCCGCCGTCAGAACTGGAACCTTGGACCTCCCGGTCCTAGGCACTGCGGTGACATCAGTTGATGCACTGAGCCACCGCTCCCGGTGCCACTGCTGGAAGTGGGATCTTTATTCTTATCGCAGACGAGGCTGCTGTGTCCGCCTGCGCTTCTGACATTTCGCACACACGTGTACCATTAAGGAGGAGTCTGGAGAAATTGGCCAATAAGTCTAGTAGTCGCGAACTATGCTTTTTTATTTACATCAGGATCATTCTTACGCTGAACAAAGATTAAGAAACTCACTTAAAGGAGTTATATACGTGACTTTTGTGATATCACGCTACTAATCCCTAAGCAAGTCATCCTGCACTGAATTAATGGTCTGACGACTGGTTATATCACTAGTATACGTTTTCGTTGACAAGCTTTAGGTGTTCAATGCAGCCTTTTTTGTGAAAAAGGCAACCTTCAACCCCATGACTGAAGACTAAGTTGGTGGTAAGTATGTGTGTAAATAAAATAATTAGAAGCATGACCTAGAGTTGTCGTGGACCAATAGTCGCTTTCTGGCTTTCAAACTGCAGGTAACTTGTGATAATTTGTTCATCAAAAGCTGCTATTTCAATCAACTATATTGTTGGCAAAGACAGCACCTCCAATTACTTTATTTTGAATGCCAACGACAAATCATCGATAAACCGACATGAGGGACATTCTCAGTAGTGATGCGACATCGATGCCTACGTTTTCAAAACATCGATGTTTTTATATAATCGATATATTTAGCATCGATCGTTTGAAGCAGATGTTTTTAACATCGATATTTTGTGTTCAAGTACCAACATAATAAAGACTTTTAAAAATTTTGAGATCATAAATTGGACATTCTTCATATCAAAGTGACCAAGGGTGAAAAATAATAAAATAGAGGCTTTGACCATAAATGAAGTCGAAATTATTTTGAATTATCCAATCAGATAATAAAATGTCATAATCATTTTTTGACTTTGTCCAGTTAGATCTCAATTAAAAATTAATAATCGCAATCATTTTCGAAATATTCCCCTCCGCAAATATTAATGGTTACTACCGCAATTATAAAACGGTCGGTTTTGGGGAAATGTTTTATTAACGTCGATGTTGTTGCCTTTGTCGCCAGAGACTGATTAATACTCAATGCGACCCTATGAGATTGCAGAGAGGTTCCGCCACCCCAACTTTCACTGACCGACCGCCTGACTATACAATGTGTTATTAGAGCTTCTGAATTTATAAATTAACATATCTTAAACATTTCGATGCAACATTTTTTTATTATTTTTTGAAGTCCCGTAAAACATGTAAACAAAAAAGGACCTTTGCATTAAATAATAAAAAATGTACAGTTTTTACAATTTAAAATGTACTAACTTTTCGCTTTCGTTATATGAACTTGATAGTTGCATTTATGAGCTAAAAATGTCTCACAAATTAATACATGGTTACAAAAATGATGTGTCTGACTGATTATTTATTTTAAAACAAGTTTTAAAAATTATTTCATGTCCTCGGGGCCTCTGACTATCAGGGACCCTAGTAGAACTGCCTATTTGTTAATACACCACTGGATGATGCACCCCCAATTCACAGACAAGTGTGCATCACCATTTATCGGTCTATTTCTTTATCTCCTGCAATAAAAGCAATCATAATCTATCATTAAATAGTATATTAAGTTTTTTATAACCATGTTCACGTCTATACTGCGAATTTTCCAAAGCTGCTTCTCTCATTTCATCAGCTGTTACTGTGTCATCCAATCGGGACCTTACATGTCACTATAGTGACGTCAAATGGCGGCGTTCAACCTTCCGCTTGGATGACACCGAAACAGCTGATTTACTTTTACTGCTTTTACTTCAAAGGCAGCAGTTTATAGTTGCGTCTCCTGCAATTCAGTGAAGGGGAAAGATACAATTTCCAGCAGTTAAATTTTTATAAATTTTCCACTTTTTTCTCCATTAAAATCAACTCCACGGCAGTGAAAATGAACTAGCACACAGAAATATCTTTCTTCTGCAAGGAAAATTCTCTTTTATCTTAAAAAAATGTTGAGCTTTTTTTGTTGGAAAAATTAAAGTTTAACCAGTTTTTCATGCACTAACTTAGTGTTTCGCTGATAACTCAAATAATTTTGGAGATTTTTACAAATATCTTCTTTTAATTTGTTGGCAATACTCACAGGTACAAAACCGTGCTCTTTCATTTACATCTCTGGAAAAATAGTATTTTTTAATTTGAATCCAAAATTAATAAATTGAATATTAAATTTTTTCAGTTTTATATTTTTTATCAAAAAACTATTCATTTAAAGTGTATTATTTAGCATGGTTTTGTAGATAATACTTGATTAAATCTATCCTAAAAATGTCATAGTTTTAAAATGATTATGGATGATGTTGGCTGTCCGAGTGACGCCGCGTCGAAGGCCGTGTTACCGACGTTTCGTCCATCTTATCGTAGTCTTCCTCAGGGCTGGTATGGGTTTTCTACTTTTTTCTCCATTAAAATCATACTCCACAGCAGTCATACCAGCCCTGAGGAAGACCACGATAAGATGGTCGAAACGTCGGCAACACAGCCTTCAACGTGGCGTCACCCGGACGCCAAGATCATCCACTTGACTCCGGCCGCGGAAGCCTACGACATTTAAAATGATAAGTTTTTGAGTTATAAGGGAAACGGATCTTAAAAATGGTAATTCTGGAAGGGACGAAGTTACATTCGTGAGTTTTGTTTACCTTACTACTCTAATAGATGAACGTTGCAGTGGCATACGTTTTTATCCATAACTAACCGGCGGCGCAAAACGAATTCGTTTACTACGCTCCATGAAGTGACGAAGGTTAAGCGAATTCGAGACTCGCGGGTTCGTGGTTGGGTGACCGGCCAGGAAGCCCGGGATCTAACGGCGTCGAGCCCCTGGCCGAAGGGATAAAAGGCACTGACTGACAACGACGTGACAAGACTCGACAGATACAGTAATTACACAATAACAGTAATGATAGTAATTACTAAGTAACGGAGGATTACTCCAACAAAAGCGCTCAACGTCCAACAAGGGTTAAGAGACGCGTTGCGTCAACAACGCAACAACTTAAAAAAAACTCGAAAACTATTGCAGATATCGAAGTACTTTTTTCACCAAAATATTTTTGAATAATTAATGCACAGGGGGGATTTTTTTAAAAATCGAATTTTTTGAGGTTTTAAGGTGTATCGTTCCCCTTAAAGAGATGGCAGCCACCCTCTCCGTGCGTAGTCGCGTATAATCCGCTGCATCCATCTCCGGACGAATGGAGACTCGAAGAGCGGTTTGAAGCCGGAGCCGTCCCCTTGCAAGATGGCGTTGAGGTCCACCCCGCTCTCAGACTTCATGATGGGGAAGCCCATGGCGATGAACAGCGAAAACTCTCCGTGCGCTTCGAAGGCCTGCCGCAGCGACTCTAGCGGCGGCGCCTGGAAGCACAGTCACACACGATATAATCTAGAAGGATTTTCCTAAGGATGAGCCAAGGTGACAGTTCGCTAAACAAGTGAACATCATTGGTAATTTAGAGAAGTATCCGTCCGCCGCGACAGCTGTTCAGCCATGCCTCTTCGTAAAATGTTTGGTTATGGCTCCCGTGAAGACATCACTATGCTGAAGTCTAAGAGTTTCGCTGAGGCTGACTTCCCGGACTCGCACGTACGAGAGTCCGGGAAATATTTAAATTTAATTTCGTATGTGGAAAATCTCTTAACATGCTCTCACAATCAGTAAAAGAAAACTGCCACGAATGTCAATACTTCACTCTTCCTTCTCTCTCCCTCCTCCCCCTTTAGTCTCTCAGTATTTCTTCTCTCCTTTACTGGAAATTTTTCTGGATATTTTAATTGCTTTTCCCACCCCTAAAATTCATAAGCAGCCAGAGGTTAGCTTTGATTCAGATATTGAGCTGGTGACCGCCAAAACTCGATCCGGAGGTAGCCTGGGCTACGATGTTTCAGTTAGAGTCTCCTAATAATATGCTGGCGCACTCATCAATGATTACAATGACGACGACAATATTATTAACACAAAGAATAACGACAATTTTACATACATTAACGATACTATTAATAACGACAATAATAATATTAATAGCGACATAATCACCACAATAACAACTATTAATAAAATCAATAACAATATTGACATCGAGAATAACGACATTAATAACAATGACGATACTATTAATAATGACAATAAGAAATTAATAACAACTATGAGGATAATGGTAATGTTACCTCGTGTCCAAGAAGTTGCATCGTCTCTTTGAGCTCGAAGTAGTACTCTCGGAGCAGCAAGTCTTGATGATGGACGTGCACATTCTCGCTTAGACTTCCAGCAAAGAAGTACAAGATGTCGAGGACGGGAGACGCCACGTGCGATAACTATAGGACGAAAACAAATTTTCATGCGCAAACCAGCAATCAAGGAAAAATCAGTATCATGTGCTTACCCAAACTATATGGAATAAAATCGACTCAACGAAATGTACGATAATTTATATATATATATATATATATATATATATATATATATATTGAAACGCACCGCGTTTCTGCCTAAAGAAACGGCGATACATCAAGCAAGCACGCGGCAGAACGGTTGCCAGAGGGCGCTCGCCAGCCACGAGAAACGGTTACGGGCGGCGAAGTGTTGTCGGTTGGCCCAAAGGCACCCTGGGAAACGACGCCGCGAGGAGTCAGTGTCCGGCCGGTCACCGGTAAGGAAGGATGTACCTGGGGCTGCTCCGCGTTCGAACAAAGTAAAATAGTGTCGCGAACGAACGAGTGCAGAAAAAGTAATTGACGGACAATTTGTGCTAGATAGCCATCATTAGTAGCTCGGACGTATTGCCAGAGTGATAGCTACTATCTGGAGTAGTAGAGATCGAGAGAACTTGTGTGCAGAGGAATACACCACGAGACTAGTAGCCTGGTGAAATGGTGAGACACGTGCTCGCAACTGTACTTTGAATAACTAGTGGCGTTTATCAGCTCGCGGAAGGTGACATCAAGAAATCTGGGTGAACCGGAAAGGAATTCAGCGAGGAGGCGCGGAGGCACCGTGGGAAGATTACGCTGGAGAACGTACTTCGGAAACGTAACGCATCGCATCGGCTGGTCCCCAGTGGAGCGGACACAGACAGGCAGCGAAGGAGCACGAGGCAACCCGAGAGTCCCCGAAGCCGCCGACGCTCGAGGGGGGAGGAGTAAACGGTAAATATTTCCTCGATCGATGTAAGATCGAAAGAACTAACAGTGATTCTGGGGGAGGTAAAGAAAAGGATAAAGACCACCACAGATATTGTAATCAATAGTGATTTGTATAGAAGAATAAATAGTTCATGTTTATTTTGTTCACGGAACAGTGGCGTTTGATTAATAACCCCGAGTCCATTCACGAAAAAGAACACCTGTTCCTTACAAATAAATTTACTGCGAACAAGCCGGGCTACCCGGTACGTCACAATATATATATATATATATATATATATATATATATATATATAAATTTGTTGCGTCTACTTCGACGCAACGCGTCTCCAAACCCCTTGGGGGGCGTTGAGCACTTTGGGCTTCTGGGAGTAATCCTCCCCATTACTGCGCTTGTTTTTGTTATGGAGTAATCCTCCGTTAACATTGTCGCGTCTCGTCATAGTGGTTGTCAAGAGGACCGCCAGGTAGCATCTCCGCGTACGCGCCTCCTACCGCGCGCTCCTGCGTCACTACCCAGCGGCCAGAATTAGGAAGGAATAAGGATAGGGATAGCGTTTAGGACACTTCACAGGGGTTGGACTAGCCCTTGTAAAGCAGCCGAACTCGTTTTGTTGGAACAAATTTCACATGAGATTCGACGGGAATCGAACTGGGATCTCAGTGGTGAAAGGCTTGCGATGAGCCACGAGTTCAGCTTTATGTCAACCCGAATACTCAAGATCGTTAAGGCGGAACACAAATAGTAATGAGATAAGGAAAATAAGAGAGAATTTGTATATTTTGATTTCCGATTAATTTAAGTAAAGAAATTTCATGCATTAACATAATTTCAATGAAGTCGATGATAATAAAGGAACATACGTTTTAATAAGAAGTAAGAGGGCGGCCATTTCAGGTGAATATCAGAAAGTTTTCATTTGAATGGACATTATTAGAAATATTGTTGACCTTTTCTCTTGAAAGGAAGTTATATTATTACTGGTTGTTGCACATTTATTTTTCGATGACGATACATCAGGTATACGGTGCGTCTTTCATTTATTTTCTCACTCCATATATTCTAATATGTGTCTGGCAATCTATTTTTTTAATTTTGTAGAATGTTTTGATTGATTGTGTCGTGATTCCGATGGCGTCACCTGCTAAGGTCACTAGTCCCGTAAGTGTGGTGAATGCATTCATCGCAGGAGGTGGTGGACTGGATAGTAGCCTGGACAATGCCAGTGACTCAAATATTAAGCACAAAACATAGATACGTTTATCCTCATTCAAAACCAAAGCATGGGTATTAAAGGAGTCTTTCCACTTCGAGCAAAGATTGAAATAAATAATAACGTAAATGAACAAGTCTCAAATTTTAATTATCTGGGATACAATAATATAGCCTATGATCATTCTAAAGACCTACAACAAAAACTCTCTAAATTCCTGTAGCTACATGAAGCAACATCTGCTAAAGAAAGTAAGAAAAGACTGTTCTTAAAGTCTATAGAACTATGGCTGTTCCAGCCTTCTTGTATGGTTCAGAGGCATGGACAATAAAAACTCAACAGAGAAAAAAGATTGAAGCAGCAGAAATGAGGTTGCTGGATACTCTTTGAGGGACCACAAAGAAAATGAAGACATTATGTCAGAATTTCATGTTTGCAATATAGGCCAAATATTAGATTCACATAGATCCCAATGGTACAACCATCCTCAGAGAATGGATAGTTCGCGCATCCCTCTTCAAAGTTTTGGAAACAGGCCGCAAAGCAGAAAAAATGTAGGACGTCCACGACTGCGATGGAATGATCAAATGAAACTCCTGGAGACGGAACAGGCCTAAAGGCGTAATCCATGCTGTATATGTTAATGCCTTATTTTACGTGGCAATATCGGGCCATCAGGCCCGCTATTCCCTCTAACCACGCAAATTTCGCTACGCTCCTTTCACCACCTAGCGGAGAAATTTTACGTCGTCCCTTTCGTCGCCAAATTTCTCAATTTTGCTCAGAGGCTTCTTTTACACTTGAGGATATTTTACATGCAGTAAATCTACTACATGGAACAGCCGGCTTTACTTCCTCTCCGAAGGAAGGCGTAGGAAGGATTTTTTCGCCCTTAAAAATCCACGGCTTCGATCGGGTTTGAACCCGCAAACTCGGGTACAACAGGTCGGTACGCTGACCGTTATACCAGCGAATTCGCGTATATGATGAAGATGAAGATGAAGATGAAGATGAAGATGAAGATGAAGATGAAGATGAAGATGAAGATGAAGATGAAGATGAAGATGAAGATGAAGATGAAGATGAAGATGAAGATGAAGATGAAGATGAAGATGAAGATGAAGATGAAGATGAAGATGAAGATGAAGATGAAGATGAAGATGAAGATGAAGATGAAGATGAAGATGAAGATGAAGATGAAGATGAAGATGAAGATGAAGATGAAGATGAAGATGAAGATGAAGATGAAGATGAAGATGAAGATGAAGATGAAGATGAAGATGAAGATGAAGATGAAGATGAAGATGAAGATGAAGATGAAGATGAAGATGAAGATGAAGATGAAGATGAAGATGAAGATGAAGATGAAGATGAAGAAGAAGAAGAAGATGATGATGATCATAGATACGTACTTGAAGATCGATTGCCCTGTGTTGGCTGGGCAAGCCCTCCGAGTAACGGAACATCATGTTGTTCACCCAGAAGTCCCCGTGCACGATCACGTTGAAGGCTCCTGGTGCTGGATCATTCAGGGCTGCGAACCTTTCCATCGCAACACCCTGCACGACAAAGGGAATACGACATGAGTTCAGGTGCGGGCTAACACACAAGCAGATTAAACACGTGCATGCAACCCCTGCTGGAGAGGGGCCAACAACTTTTTTAAACAAAATGATTTGGTTTTGCGTGAATATGGAAAAATTATTTCAACTTTTCGATGGCTGAGAACCATACCGTTCTCAGTCAGTCCATTTTACTACACTTTTTAGGATATCCATTGAAGGCTTTTGTGTACAAGGTGTGTAACATAAGTTTAGCACCTCCTGCAGTTTTTGAGCGGTGTAGTTTTCACATGCAGTTAAAATGCAGCTTTTACGGAAGTGCACGAGGGAATGAGGTTAATTGGTACACGTATTCATTTCTATTTTATTACTTGTATTTTACGAAATATTCAGGTAACCTTGTTTTTCTTCAAGGGATGGGTGTTCTTTTTCGGGACTGGACTCATATGGAATTGCACAAACATGGAAACATACATTTTAAAACAGTAACACTTTATTGCGATTTATTTTCAATGAAACACAATTTAAACAAAGGAAATGGAACATTCATTAGTCATTAATACAAGCAGAAATACTCAAATTACTGCTAATAGAAATAAGAATTCTCATACAAAATTACGGCCTGTAACTACTTAGGCTTTCTTAACACTGTGTGGGAGCTCCCTTTTTTTAGGTTAAATCCAATACGAACAAAATAGTCTAACTTAATGAAATATTTACAATCATGAATTAAGTAGTATTTCTTTTTACAGACATAACTTCCCACCTCTTTAATAACTGTTCTATTCTACTAACTCTCCTACAATAACTATTCAGTCCAGGCTTTGCCCCCACTCCCTACCGTTTAATAACTGCCAATATTCCCTCTTCTCAAATTTTATCATCTTCCCTAGCCATTGCCTGAACCTAACTGTATCGGCTAAATAAAGTTCTCTCGGAAGCGGTCTTACTATTTGACAAAGCTTGTCACCGACATATTTCTAAACGGTTCCGCGTATCTTTTTTGATTGATCGATTTTTTCGTGTTTCCGGGCGCGTCAACTGCTTTGGTCATTAGTCCGGTTAGTGAAGTACATGGTTTTCTCAGGCGATGGCGGTGATCTTCACCCGCAGGATGGCGAGATCCGGCGCCGACCTACCGTCGGCTAGTGGGGTTTCCCTCTAACCAGGACTCTCCCACCAACGGGGCACCGCCCCAGCCGGAACAAGCTCTAAGCTCCCGACCGGTCTCCCGCAATATGTGGTAGTGTAGTGCATGTTAGTGTAAGTGTGTAAGGGGAGAGGATAGGACAAGGAAGAGGAACGACAGATCGCGCGCGGTTCGTGGCCCGTTTGGTAGGGTACTGTTCCGGCATTCGCCTGGTGTTGATCGGAGATACCACGGAAAACTACCGATCAGAGCAGCCGGCCGCTAGAATTCTCCTCCAGGTAGCAACTGAATTCGACTTAGCTGAAAAGCTAGTGTCGAAAATCCTGCCGCCGTGGGGAATGGGAACCTAGGACCTCCCGGTCAGAGGTGCTGCAGTGACATCAGTTGATGCACTGAGCTACCGCTCACGGTTTCAGCGTATCGAAATGCAGTTTTCATTGAACAATGCGAAATCATGGCGCAAGTAATATGTGGAGAAATTAAATAAATTTTAATTTTCCAAAAATTTAATCATCTTTGATTTTTTAAAATTGAATTATATATTTTTCTCGCCAATAATGGAAGAAACAGGAATAAAACGATATATCATATGTCAGTATTCTGATAGTAATTTGATTATAAAATTAGATTTTCTGGCAAGAGATTTTTAAGTAAATGGGCATGTCCCATCGCTGACTTTGCAACAGTCGCCATTGGGGAAGGTGGCCTTCGTGGCATCCAGACTATTTTGTGGAGAGAGCTGTGTGAGAGGGATGGCCGTGAAGGATGAAGGCGTAACTACAGCAATTCGTGGTCTTGACACGAAGAACATATGAACAAACATCATATTAACGATCAGAATGAGAGATTTGTTCCCATTTCTTCATCTGAATTGAACTTTTCTTCTTCAGAAATTCCAAAGCAACGATAATCGAAAAGAACGGAATAAAAAATGTAGCGGAACGAAGATAACAATAAAGGTCATTTTCAAACAAGAATCGAGCTCAGTGTAGCAGACAAATTATCATTTTAAAACATTGGAAGTGTGTGAATCCATAAGATTTTCATTGAAATATGTCGATTAATTCATCAAATAATAGATAGGCAGACATTTTTACTTATTTTAAGTGTTTATGTGTCTGTTCGTCTATATTATTATATTATGCTTTCGTCTCTCTATTTTTGAATAGACCTTGAACAGCTAACGGAGATATATTATTTCACACCTATATTATTGTATTATATTTTTTTATTATTTACTGTTAATAAACTTGCTATTTAATATCGTACCAAAAGAACAAATCAATAAAAAATTATAAATACCCTTGATAGTTCTATCAGTGTAAATTTACCGAACTATAACAAAAATTCATATCTGCATTCGCGACTGCTAATACTGATTGGAGAGGTTCGCACTTCATAGCCCCACGTGCTGCCAAAATCTTGAAAATATACGGCAGAAGACGGAAGTGCACTGTTTTATTTTCGATTTATGAACAGCAGTCGTATGGTTGCGAAGTGGACGAGTGATCATTTTATTTAAAATTGAAATTTAACAGCCGACTTGGATGGCCGAGGTGGCTAAGAGCGAGTACCGACTCAGCGCTTCGGTCCGAAGGACCGCGGGTTCGAGTCCCGCCTTGGGCATGGTTGTTTGTCCCTTGTCTTTGTATGTATGTGTTGTCGCGGAGGGCCTCGCGTTCTGCTGACCCCAGATCAGAGGAGCCCGCAAGTGTGTTGGGGTCTAGTGTATGGTCGAATATGCGTCCCATCGGGACGCAAAGGGTAACCGGCTGTCGGCTGGATATAAACCCTAGAAAGAAGGAGAAGAAGAAGAAATTTAACAACGAAGAGACGACTTCTTGTTTAGTTTGAGAATATTTATTATCATCTTCCTTACGCTACCAATTTTTTACATCGTTCTTTGGAATAATAAATGTTTTGAACTTTCAGTAGAAAAGAAGTTCAGTCCAGATAAATAAATGGAAAAAAATCTCTCATTCTGATCATTGAAATTGGTGTTTCTTAGTGTAATGTTTGTGTCAAGACTATGGATTACTGTAGTAACGCCGCGAAGGCCACTTTCCCTGAATGCGAGAGTTCCAAGGGATGCTACATGATTGCCCGTTTAATTCAAAATCACATGTAAGAAAGTCTAATTTTATACTCAAATTACGATCAAAATATTAGCATATGATACATAATTTTATTCCTCTTCTCATGGTCTATCCATTTACTGGTGAGAAAAATATATATTTCTATTTAAAAATCTAAGATGATTAAATTTCTCGAAAACTAGAAATATTATAGATTATTTTTCTATGGCATGCTACGTACCCCATAATTCTACATTGTTCGGCCAGAACTGCATTTCTGTATACAAATCAACCCTTTTACACTGTCACAAAATAAGAGAACAAAAAAAACAACCAATTGCTGACTGCGCGTTTGAACGCATGCAAACCACTGATGGCGCTTCAGACCTCTTAGAGAAATTTCCAAAAGAAGTATTTGCTTATGGTTTCACTCTTTGCCTAGTTAGCTATACTTTTCCTTATAACACCCGTGCACGGAGTTCTTGCTTGGCCAATGCTAATGAATGAAATTTAATTAATTTATTTTTTTTACACTTCCTGAATTAATTTACCAGCACACATTATTACACGCCTTACTGCTTCGTATGTGAATACATACGAAATTTCCTCGTCAATTACATACAAAATGAGGAACACAAATTTATTACAGCTTCGGAATGAAATGTACTACCGGCGTACGAGGTTATGAAATACTTCGCCGTTACTCAATTTTAAGGCGAACATGCAAATTTTAGTATTCTGGTTTTCGGTGCCAACACTACCTTTCAAGTTCCTGTCTCCCATCTCAGTTTTATGCAAATTTGGAAATTCAGCCATGCCGCCACTCGCGTTCCTGCCACGTAGCCCGCTTCAATGCCGCTCCAAAGGCCACTCGGTCTTCTTTGCGCTTGCCACCAGATCCAGGGACCAGTTTCCTCACGCCCACCACCAGATCCATGTCCAGTCTTTTTAACGCCCACCACCAGATCCACGGTCCAGTCTTCTTAACGCCCACCACCAGATCCACGTCTCGTCTACCTTCGCCCGCCTTCTTGCGACACGAGTACGCGTATTGCACACGCAACCACAGCCACTATTCTGATTCATTCTAAATTTCACAGTTCTCACTGCAATCTCCTATAATGTTCTCCTTACACCACGTAGCCTCGCTACTCTATCATTTCCCCTTCCTAACACCTCCAGAACTACCGCTTCTCCCCTCAACTATCCCGCTACCTTACTCGACTTCTCACCTCGGCGTCTCACACAAGAAGGGCCTTTTCCTCGCTGCTCCGCCGTTTAAATGTTGCAGTGACGTCACGGTACAACCCTACTGCGCTGCCCATATTGCGGAAGTGCACCGCCGCCGCGCTTCAGGCCGCAACTAACAGGTAGCACCTTTTTCGATCGGTAACCGATGTTCTGTTATACCTTCGCTCTCCACGTCTCCGCCGACGCTGCGTGGGCGTTGTGGGGTTATATTTATATATATATATATATATATATATATATATATATAGTATTGTCATATGTTAGATAAGCATTTTTTGGGTAATTTTGACAAGTCACGCACCGCTCCCCCTGCTAATGTGCGCTCGGACAAGGAAAGATGAGCATAAAAACTCAATGTACTACAAAAACTCTTTATCTATCATATAAAAATATGTATATCATTGGATTCGTCTTTTTACGCTCGTCATGATAGACTAAAACTGTATAGTTCCATTTGAAAAACAAATTGACCTCAATTTCTCGTAAAATACAAGTGACTCGGAAGCGCAGCTGAGTGGCTCCGTTTGAAGACACATTTAGGTTCCTAGCTTTAGGTTAGCTAAGCTTAGCAGCACGTCCGAGTATCCTAGTGTAAAGGCTTCCACGTATATCTGCAGTTTGCTGGCAGTGACGTGGAAGCGCATCTGTGCTGCTAGTAGTGAGAGTGCGCCACAGCAGCGCCCCTGGTTTCAATGCCTCCATTTAAACAAATGATTTGCCAGCGGACGCGTCACTCCTAAGTGCCGCTGAGTGGCTCCGTTTTAAGGGACCTATAGATTTCCAAACTTTAAATTAGGTAAGCTCAGCGGTGTGTCCGAGTATACTAATGTGAAGGCTTCCGTTTAGAACAATATTTTGCTGTCGGTGGCATGGAAGCGCATCCGCGCTGCTCTATCAATAACTCCATTTAAACTAATGCTTAGCCAGTACGCGCGTCACTCGGAAGCGCTGCTGAGTGGCTCAATGTGATGGGACCCTTACCTTGTACTTCTCCAGTCGTTCTGCATACTGCTCGAATCCAGGCCACGTTCTACACGCGTCGGCAGCGGCCTGAAACTCTGCGTTTAGAAAGTTCTGCATTGCGTCAAAGTTTTTCCTCCAGTTGTTGTCTAGCGCGTCGACGAGGCCGGGCTCGCGCTTCAGGAGGACGTGCGACGCCGCGTGGAACCGTGCGAGGCAGCGCAACGCCAGCAGGCTGTGCCTCAGGCCCAGGCCACGCTTCCGGTCCGCGATCCGGAAGTCGTCGTCCGACAGGTCCTGCACGACGATGAACTCCACGGGCTCGGACCCGTTGTGGTAGCACCGCGGCGCTAGCGGGGGAAACCGGCCCGGTGCCGCTTCCTCCAACAGGGCCTGCATCAGAAAACACCGGAAGTAGGGCTGTGATTTATATACAACAAAAAATATGCACGTAAATATTGTGACACATCAACATGTCACACATTTATTTACTAATATTTGTCGTAAATGGGGTGAATATACAAGGATAAACAAATAGAAATATGGCGCCCTAGCAACGGCAGCCGAGTTGGTGACAAGGTCAATAAACTTCATTCTGGCATTCGACCTGAAGCTAGCTGATCAAGTAAACAATTTAGGGATTGGTTAAGAAATCAATGACAGTCTAGGGCATAGTTAGTTGATTATGTATCAATTTAGGGATTAGCCAGGAGAACAGTGACAGTCTATTCACGACGGAAGTGCGTCGAATGTTTCTGGTGAAAAACAGTAGAAAGAAATAGGCCGAGTCTTGAAGGGCTGAACAAAAATATTATTTTCACATTCTGACATATGTCGTGGTGCTGTGCGGGTCGCTTTTTCTTGAATTTGGGAATTGGGGAAACAATTTGGGAAATCTTGGGAATTTTTCTTAAGAGTGAATAGTTATCGGACTTTGAGTAATTCTTGAGTGCGACGAACGGAAATTAGAGTTTTCTCGGGATGAAATAACGTGATGTACTTCGAATAATTTGTTGTGTAAACATGTGTAACTTGTAATTTTCGTGTGTGAGCTCTAATAATTTCAGACTGATAGAATATATAAGATCTACAACAAGTTGGAACTCTGAATATTTTTGCGATGAGTGGAAATTAGAATTTGAATGAATTTGTACGCAACAGGACTTGGAATAATTCTGAGTAAATAAGAGTTTGCTGAACTTTAACATTCTCGTCGCGTAATCAGAAAGAACTGGGAATTTCGCGAAGTAAATTAAATTAGAACTACAAGTATTTGAGGCGGTGAGGATCAGTGACTCGACAACATTTGTGGTAGAGCAGGAGAGAAGAATCTGGTATTTGGACTTTGGAATTCTCGTCACCGAGAAGAAGAGGAAAATGGTTCTTCGTGGCGCCCTCGTTCAAGTGCGCGCAAAGACGGGTACTTCAGGATAAGGTTCCAAAGAGCTCATGACCAAAAGAACATTCTTTATTTGTTACAAATTTTTCAAGTCATATTTTTGCCTAGCATTGAGAATAAACCATAAGTTTCTTTTGAAATAGAACCAACGGTTTTCATTTGGCCAATTCCAGCTAATAAGTAACTAGACAATATATATTTCTTTTCAGATTCCTCGCCACTCTGTATAGATGGCAGATCGGATAATCGGCTATTAGTAGGTAATAGCGATTATTTCTAACGAAACCTATCGACCCGGCTAGCGGGATATTGATTTTATTTAGATAACGGCTGAAGCATTAATTTTAATAATATTAACGTAACCTTTTCCTGGCGCCAATGTTTAAAACATAAATTGGGAACGGGTTACATCGCAACACCCAATAATTTTATAAGCAGTTGTGTGTGGGTATTGTTTCAATATATTTGGTAATATATGCAATTAAAAAATGTAAATATGCGAAATAACGTCATGTACTGTGTAAATGTAAAAATAAATAAAAGGTGTAATTTGGAAAATGTGGAAAATTCAGGCTTGAAAACATTATGCATCACCTCCGGCTTGTCTCCTTCACTACTCAGCGAACAAAAGACCCATTCCCAGATGTCACAAATTCACGGGCCTGACTCTGTAACATCACTACAAGTTTGCGCAGTGTGTGGGCACGCATTTCCGCTCAGTTCGACACTTGCTTTTCAGCTAGGTCGAATTCAGTCGCTGTCTGGAGGAGAATTCTAGCGGCCGGCTGCTCTGATCGGTAGTTTTCCCGATCAACACCAGGCGAATGCCGTAGCGGTACCCTACAAAACGGGCCACGGACCGCGCGCGATCTGTCCTTCCTCTTCCTTGTCCTATCCTCTCCCCTTACACACACATACACACTTACACTAGCATGCATAACATTATCACATATCCCGGGAGACCGGTCGGGAGCTTAAAGCTTGTCCTGGCTGGGGCGGTGCCCCGCTGGTGGGAGAGTCCTGGTTAGGGGTAAACCCCACTAGCCGACGGTAGGTCGGCGCCGGATCTCGCCATTTAGCGGGGGAAGATCAACACCATCTCCCGAAAAAAAACATGCACTACACTAACGGGACTAATTACCATAGCAGTTGACGCGGCGGAAAAAACGAAATAAAAACAAACCAAACCAATCATATGCGCTCAGCAGATGCACATTTCATTTCGACTGATACTACCGATGACTGGTCTTGGAGTGCTTCTGGAGCGACCTCCTAATAGTCAGGCGAGTGGCAACAGTAATCCGTGGCTATGGCAACATAAACAAATACTCGGAATCCCATTGCTTTAGGTCACATGATGTAAAAATAGCACGTGGCGAGAGAACTGTCAAAGCTGCTTACACGCTGACGGAATAGTAACTGTTGGGCTCTTTTCGTTGATGAGGGGTGAATATGCAACAAAAGTATGTAGATATCGCCCAAATATGCAAAAATATGCAATTGTGATAAATGCGAAAATATGCGAAATAAAAATAGCTTAAATTTATTCTAAATGCCTCAAAACGTATACAATTTGTTGAAACGGAATGTTTCAGTTAACAGAAAAAAATATGCAAATACACACACACACACACACACACACACACACACACACACACACACAATATATATATATATATATATATATATATATATATATATATATATATATATGTATATATGTATATGTCACAGCCCTAACCATACGGTATGTATGTATGAACCGCCCTGTGGTCTACAACAATACACTTCATCTCTTCGTCAGGAGGACAAGTCCTCGGGGTGGACACCTGAGCCTTTTTGGCTTTTATCCTCACCCCCCACCGACGCGCAATACGCCGACGGGCTGATGTTCGGATCCAGCCGGAACCCACAATGCCTGGGTAAGGGCCGCTCTGCCACCACTAAGCTCCTAACTTTCCAGGCTAAGCCTGGAGTCTCGACTATGCGCCACTCACATGCGCCGGGAACGAGTTCCCTCCTCTTTGTCCCAGAGTATCGAGCCACTGCCACGACGAATCCGAGAGCCCAACTAGGGGCCACCTGAACTAAGGTCGAGGCGGCTCGGAGCCCCCATCCCGTCTCCCCAAAGCTTACCGCTAGCTATCGACGTGGGTAACGCAGGAACCTGAGCAACCTGACGGGTGGTTTCTGGATTTTCCATCGGACTTTAAAGTGGGATCCGGAGTACTCCGAAAAGCATCCTTCGCCCATTCCTGCCCAAAGGTCGACGCGACATCCGCCTAACAGGTGGGTAGCCGAGCGAACCCGAATACCAGGAGCTTCGCATCGCCTTCTCACTGCCTGCACCTTCAAGCTAACGACGTGAGCGGCGTCGCGAGACTCACAGACCGAGTGGCCGTCTACGACACTCCACCAGAGACCGCGACAGCCCACGCCATCGCGATGCATCCCTGCGGGGACACCATAAGGTAAGCATTGTAACGTGGCAGACTATAACTCTCTCTCACCGGGAGCGGTAGCTCAGTGCATCAACTGATGTCACTGCAGCGCCTCTGACCGGGAGGTCCTAGGTTCGAGTCCTGACGGCGGCAGGATTTTCGACACTAGCTTTTCAGCTAGGTCGAATTAAGTCTCTCTCTGGAGGAGAATTCTAGTGGCTGGCTGCTCTGATCGGTAGTTTTCCGAGGTTTCTCCGATCAACACCAGGCGAATGCCCGAGCAGTACCCTAACAAACGGGCCACGGACCGCGCGCTGTCCTTCTGTCCTTCCCCTTCCTTGTACTATCCTCTCCCCTTACACACTCACACTAACATGCACTACACTACCACATTCCGGGAGACCGGTCGGGTGCTTAGAGCTTGTCCCGGCTGGGGCGGTGCCCCGCTGGTGGGAGAGTCCTGGTTAGGGGGGAACACCACAAGCCGACGGTAGGTCGGCGCCGGATCACGCCATCCAGCGGGGGAAGATCACGGCCATCTCCCGAGAGAAAAAGCATGCACTACACTTACGGGACGAATGACCGAAGCCGTTGACGCGCCCGGAAACATGAAAAAACCAACCAACCAATCCAGGTAGGTAAGCTCGTGACTGGTCTCCCAACAAGAGTGCTAGTTAAGTGCATGTGAATGTGTGTGTACGCGGTGAGGATATGGCAAGGAAGAGGAAGGAAAGATTGCGCACGCTCCTTGGCCTGTTTGTTACGATACTGCTCCGGCTGTCGCCTGGTGTTGATCGGAGAAACCACGGAAAACTGCCGTTTAGAGTAAACAAATTCTCCTCCACACAGTGGCTGAAATCGACCTACAAGTGCAGCTGGTTTTGAAAATACTGCCACCGTCGGACCTCGAAACCCCGTTCTTCCTGGTTAGAGGCTTTGATGCAATCGGACATTTCAATGTGTATTTCACGAATCCAAAATATAACGGTGGTGGTAACGCAACATGTAATTTTCCCCCTATAGTAAGGATTAAATACTATTATTATACCATTTCTGACCGTATTAACACATCTGTCATAATTTGCAAAATAACCAACATTATTGTTAGAACATTCATTTCTGACCGTATTAACACATCTGTCATAATTTGCAAAATAACCAACATTATTGTTAGAACATTAGATGCTAAATCCAATTCTTTTAACCCTCAACTGGCGTCGTGGTGCCATTTTGATCTCACTCGAATTTCAAAGTTCAATATCCTGCCTATTTTTGAAATGAGAACGTTGGTATCATGTTTACCTTAAAATAATATGCTTATCTTTTGATTTGAGAAGTACTGTTGAATTTCGTGCAGTTGTTTTGCACAAAATTGAGGGTGGGTGAAAATATATGTTGGGATCACCGCGGCACCATCACGCCAGTTACGCGATTGTTAGAAGAGTTGGAGACTGATTATAGAGACACTGAAGACATACAAAGTGGGTGTGACTGTCATAGCAACAATTCTTAAATATGCTAGTATATCAACTTGCCAAACCTCACATTTACATCACTCTTGATGTTCATCTAACTAGAGAGCTTCGTGAAACCACTTCGATAATTCAGAAGAAATCTATTCCCGGTCTTGAATGTTATCCACAAACAGCCAGATAAATGAAGCGATGCGCTGTATGTCAGAAAACTGACCGAAAAAAAGTGATTCATGTTGCTGGTCAATGTGCCACGAATATCAGCCAAGCATTTGTAATGAGTGTTATCGAGTCTATATTTGCAATAATGTTTATATTGTATCGTTAAATATGTGTATCAGAAAATCATACGAAAAACATTAGATTTAAAAAAGTTATTGGTAAAAATAAGGTTTTATTTATGATTATTTATCAGAACCGTCACAGAGTTCATTATTATTTACTTAAGTACAAGTATATATTATTTATATTATTATATTTATTAAATATAAATTATTTTATCTAAATGATTTTGAAAATTCTATAAAAATATAATTAAACAGAGATAGATTAAAATTTGTTACAAATTTTCATTATGAAAAGAAAAAAATGCGCGGAGTCAAAATGGCATCACGACGCTGGTTATGTGACAAAAACTCACCACGCCAGCTGAGGGTTAAAACTAATATATATAAACACAAATTCGACAAATAAAACGGCGTTTCGTTCCTCTTCCATGAATGGGACGGAATTCTTCCTGGCGGCGAGGGGCGTTGTATTGCAATTTGATATCTCGAAACTAGCGAAAGATGCGTGGGATATTCGAATTTGGAATTTCGAAAATACAAAATTACGCTAATCAATTAATATTTAAAAAATATACATGACCGTTTTTAAAGAACTGAATTTTAGAACAGATTTCATTTAACAAAAGACTCTAACATCAATATGGTACTTTAGCGGTATTAATGTTTTGTCGTCGTTTGACATTTTCGAAAATACAAAGCGTTCACTCAAAATGGAACCAGCACTAATCTCTTTGTTATTCTTTGATACATACAAGAACAAAAATTTAAAGGAAGAAAGGAACCGGTTTCAGAATATAATTGTTTAGAATTGTATCGAAATTACCTATGTTTTATTTAAAATTACGCAAAAACTACTTATATTGCCGGTAAATTGATCGAGACCTTATTTCAAGATATATTTTTATGAACAGACAGAAAATATTCAGGAATTTCAACGAAAATGAGTTTCGTGCCATTTTATTAAGAGTTCTTTCCTCTATCCAAGAACAAAGATTAATACAAAAATTTGGACTTATTTTTGAGAAATCCCGTTCAGAAATCAAAATATCCGTTTCAAACTCGCAGGGTCTCGAGTTCGATTAAATCCATCGGCGAATATCAATTTTGTAGAAAATCGTCTGCACGGTTTAGAAGCTAGCGTTGGCAACAGACCGACTGACAGACGTTTTGCGTTCAATCGATTTTTCGGAATCGAGTACCCACGTACATGGATTCACAGTACACAACGTATTAGAGGAAGTAATTTGCTACATTCAAGATTTATTCACTATTTAATTATTTAAATACAAGTTTTATTCACCTTTTCATTACCAGACTTCAACAATAAGAGATTTTAACGGATACTGAAAAATCGCGGTTTTACGGTGCCAAATTAAACTTTGTCCTTAACGTAAAGACCGCTTAAAAATATGGTGCAGGTCTCATTTTCATTAAAATTCTTGATTTTTCGAAAATTGCAAAAGTTCAGCATTTTTTAACGCGTTTTCCTACAACTTAAATAGTGAAGATACATATTTTTTCCTACATTAAATGTGTTCTTCAAGACCATATCTTGAAATTACGTCATGTACAATGTTTTGAAAATATTAGTAATTTTAGTTAGTAATTTTGCGTGAAATTGGCATTTTTTAAAGAAGTATTTTCTCCCAAAAAGGATCGAAATGTTTTCCTTAAATTTTCTTCTTGTATGTATAGAAAAACGGTACAAAAACTAACGCTACTTTTGTTTTGGACAAAATCTGTTTTTGAAAATTGCAAAAAAATAATGATAATAAATTTTATTGCGAAAAGTACAATAGATAAAGACTAATATCTTAAATAAAATTTGTTCTAAAAATCAATTATTAAAAAATCTTCATGATAATTTTTTGAAAATTTTGTAGTTTTCCAAAAATCTTGAAGTCAATGAATTTATAAAACAACATTTTTTCAAAAACCTCTCTAAATGTGTTCCTTATTGTTGTTCCGGATAGAACAAGGGACGCTTAAAAGAATAGCGCATGTCTAATTTTCGTTGAACTATCTGAATTTTGGAAAATAGCAAAAGAAAAAAAAATGCCAGAAAGTAAGTGCTGTTGGACCATCGCTAGTTTCTCCCGCATCCGTCATTGACGAAAATATTTTTTTCTTCATCTCTCGACAAATACAAAAACTACGTTTAATCCAGGAATTCATTTCCTTTCCTATTTAGTTCGAGCTCACTAGGAAAACAAGAATTCAGTTTTCTGTTTAGTTTTCTGTTCAGTATTTGCTTCACTAAGCTACAGATCGAATCAGTTTACAGTACCTCCATTTTCGGAATGACATCTGCCAACATAGTGATCTCCCTTGGAAATATTCCCGATTCTCTGGTCATGCTTGCCATGATTTCACCGGGCGTCGGTCCTTTAATGATAAAAGAGCGTTCCTTTCCATCAGTTAGTGTGGCCTTCACCCGGTAGACGGCGCTTGCATAGTTGTCGCCCGCGACAGTGGCGTTGCTCACGTGGATCGCCACAACTAGCGGGTTCTCGTCTCCTGCGTTGCGAACTGCTTGCTGGATTAGCGCCTTGTCTATCCAGGCTGGAAGCGTTGGGGAATCACCAAGCTGGCCACCAGATTTCTGCGAGTCACCCATTGTCACGATGCTGTTTCAACTTTGAATTTACTCTGCAAGTAGAAAGCTTAGATTAGTTTTTTTTTGTCAAACGAACTACTATAAGGAAAATACAAGGTTATGAAGTACAAGAATCCTTAAGGAGTAAAGAACTGTTTAAAAAACGCAGCCATTACTGTTGGAACTGCCGCTTCCTTTCAATTTTCAAAAATATTATAAATGTGCTATACGTAAGGAAAATCCTTATGCCTTCCTATCCTTAATTATATATTGATATCCTTATACTTTCATTGAAAGTTGGTCAAACTCTAGTCTTGAATCCGTATGCTAAATGTTGAAAGGAGCAGGTTATCTGAGTTTTTCCATTTACAATTTTGAAATAGATAAAAGAGTGTAACGCGTACCACACTCACTTACAAACGGGACAAGTGGCCCGTCTTCGGTACACTGTGATCATTTGCGTAATTAATTAGCAATTAAATCGCGCTTTAACTGATTGTGGTAGATCCAGCGTAATCTTCCCTAGCTCACCATTTATTACGCAAAAATTAAAAAAAAATTAATTTTTGCGTAATTAATTCAATTAAATCGTTCTACAAGATGGCGTATGTGGTTTTGTGGTAACCGTTTTTGGTAGTGCCAGCGGAACCCGAAGGTGCAAATCGAACCTGCGCCATTTTCATAAGGGTATTTTGCACTATCCGACAAAAAATTAAGAAAAAAACAGTGTCTTTTTTTTAGAAAATCATGATTTCAAAATTGCCTTTCTTTCACACTAAATTAGCCCAAAAATTATTAATATTTTGGAAAAAGTTGTACAGGACCTTATTTAAATAGGTAATTGTGAAGAATATATTTCATTCAAAAGAAATATATTTATCTTCAAATTTGTAGTTATAGGAAAATGCTGAAAGAACTTAAACTTCTGCAACTTCCATAAATTTCGATAATTCAATGAAAAGGGTTATTTACTATAACAGAGAAAAATAAGAAAAAATGGAGCCATTTTTGAAGCAGTGTGTGCATAAAAACTTCAATTTAAGCTTTACGAGCGTCCCTGTGCGAGATCTGTCACATGTTAAATCCCACCCTCCTCCCTATCCTTCCTTTTCCTAATTAAGGGATAAAACACATCATCTGTTGAATTTTTAACGTATATTCGAGTGCAGGCTGTAAGGCGGAGCCCCTCCTATGGATTGATTGATTGATTTTTTCGTGTTTCCTGGCGCGTCAACTACTTCGGTCATTAGTCCCGTTAGTGTAGTGCATGTTTTTCTCGGGGGATGGCGGTGATCTTCCCCCGCTGGATGGCGAGATCCGGCGCCGACCTACCGTCGGCTAGTGGGGTTTCCCCTTAACCAGGACACTCCCACCGCCCCAACCAGGACAATCTCTAAGCTCCCGACCGGTCTCTCGAAATATGTGGTAGTGTAGTGCATGTCAATGTAAGTGTGTGTGTAAGGGGAGAGGATAGGACAAGGAAGAGGAAGAACAGATCGCGCGCGGTTCGTGGCCCCTTTTGTAGGGTACTGCCCCGGCATTCGCCTGGTGTTGATCGGAGAAACCACGGAAAATTACCGATCAGAGCAGCCGGCCGCTAGAATTCTCCTCCAGACAGCGACTGAACTCGACCTAGCTGAAAAGCTAGTATCGAAAATCCTGCCGCCGTCAGGGCTCGAACCTAGGACCTCCCGGTCAGAAGTGCTGCAGTGACATGAGTTGATGCACTGAGCTACCGCTACCGATTCTCCTATGGAAATAGTCCCCAAAAGAAATTTAAAAATATATTTATAAATGTATTTATTCATTAATAACGGGTTTCTGAGTTATATTAAGAAACAATCATATCCATATTTTTGTTCATGAGTTCGATAACGGTCGTCCGTTTTTTGGTAGGAGCGCTTCTCTGTTATGCGTGCATGTGAAAAGATTAAGTATAGAAATATAATACATGCAATGTAAAATAATGCATTTGCAGCCTTCCCCATTTAGAAAACCACGAGCCGCGACTGTTCGAGTGGAAATCAAAATATATAAACATTTTCTTTTCGGTTATATTTAGCAGACCGTAGTTGTCTTCCGACTGTAGTATCGAATGTAATCGACTTAGTGTTTCTTTGTCGCCGCAAGGAACGTTAGAGTCATTGATCAAGATATTGTCGAAAAACATTTAACACGGACCTGCGCCACTGTATGATAAGTAGGGAACGGACTTTATTGTAATAAAAAAAGCAAAATATGTACATATATATGTACTTATTTTTTCAAAAATATGTAAGAAAAAATAGGAAATATGTGAAATAAATATTCGTTATAAAGTTTACAATTCCATTCTTCAAGCGTTTTCCGAGCAGAGTACGTTGAGTTTTACATCTACAGAAGCAATTATTCGCTAGTTTCATCCGAAACATAATACTTTCGTATTATATACAATGTTGTTTACGAGGAGCCGGAGCTCAAGTGAATAGTACCATGTAGCCTGTGATAGAAGGGGGGGTAAAGGGAGCATACTCCCCCCCCAACTCCCGAAAAGGGATAAGACAATGATCAGAATTTTTTATCGAGTTACGCATGGGGTATATGAAACATGAGTAATCACGTGATTGAAGTTCCTTCTGCTTCACATAGGTACTACATCCGCTCATCGTTTATCCCGACTACGCTATTTCCAAGAAGCAGATGGGGGCGGAGGGAGATGAGTTTGACAATTAATAGCGATTGTCAGGCGTTAATACAAGCGCATTGCGTATTTTTTAAGTATTTCAGTAACTAAGTTTTCAAGTAACATATATTTCGAACATCACAAGTGAAATGTTCATTTTCGACCTATAAATATATTAAAATGTAACGAAATATGTAGCTATAGATAAAATATGTAAAATAAAAATGGTTCCAATTAGTTCAGAATGTCGTGTTAAGTGTAAAAATATTACTGAATGCAGGTGTCTTGTCCCTGTAAAAATATGTATTTACATGAAAATCCGTTCCCTAATGATAAGTAAGTAGTGGTAGCATCGAGAAACGCCGAATTGACAAAAATGTAGTAGAATGTCCAGAAAGATCTCATTCGGTAGATATTGGAATGAGAAATGTTTCTTTGGAGCTTTTGGACTCACAATTTAAGGTTTTAAGGCCCTGGAACGCTTCGTTTAGGTGTTATCAAACTATAAATTCTGCACAAATGTTGCGGGTTGCATTTGACATGAATATTTAGACACTTTTTTAAACAAATCCTTCATATTTTTAAAGTCAAAGTGCAATTCGACACATCCCCGTGAAATTCTATTTCTTTAGAGAACTCATTTTTAAAGATTGGTTGCGAGTGAGAGCTGCAAAATGTACGTATACTGAAGGTTCTGAAATAATATAGGAGACGATTATTAATTTTATCAAATTACTTTTTTGTTACATAACCTAACAAATTTACAAGTAGTTAACAAATTCGGCCTTCTGAGACAGGGGCTTGGAGTAGGGGAGCCGAAGAATATGGACGCTATGGCTGTGAGCTCAAAATCCATGCAAAAATGTCCTGAATGTTTAAAGTTGTATTCGTATTGCGGTGAGAATTTTTAAGTCCTTAAAAACCGGTCGGGGCGTGTTAGGACCGGTTAGGACTTGTCCCGGCTGGGGCTGTTCTCTGCTGGAGGAAGAAAACCCCGCTAGTCGACCTGGTTGGGGAAAACACCGCTAGTCGACGGTAGGTCGGCCCGGATCTCGCCATCCAGCGGGGGAAGATCACCCCCACTTTAGAAATGTTTTAAAAGTAGTTTTGCCAGCCAAACGAATCAAATTAGCAATTTTTCCACAAACAGAAAATTTAATCACACTATCTTAACGTATTCAACTTTAAACCACAGCCATACATACAACACATTTGTTTAAAACGTGCTTTGTTCAGACGTATCCTTTAGCTGTTTAATAAAGAATAGTTTAATAGAGAAACAATATAAGTCATGTTTTTATATTACTATTTTAACTTTGTGCAGTCACGTTCTCTGTACAAAGTGGCGAATTAGCTATCAATTTTCCGTATTTAAGTTTCCGAATCGGAATTTTTCCGAAATTCTGATAACAATTTTCCAGAATACTAAAAAAGGTTCATTTTCCGAATACTTGTAGTTCACAGAAATTTTATTCATATTAATTTTATTTATTTTATGAACTTACTGAGTGACACGGGAAAAAATTCCATACGTCTATTTTCTTCTTTATTAATAGTAATGCGAAACAATAGCTTGAATTGTATTTTGTACATTTAACCACTTTTTTTTCAGCAATTGCTTTCACTTTCCACCCCATAAGTCAGGCACGTCTTCTATGGGTACAAAAGCAATAGTTAACATCTTGTGTTTCTGTTTTTATCTGGAGGTTTTCATTGGCGTTTCATTTGACGTCTACAATTGGCAAACAAAATACCAATGGAAGAGCATTTTGAATTTCATAATTTGTATGACTGTCGTTCCTTTTAAATAAACCATTATAGAAAACAACTGCATGGATGTACTTGAAATTACCTCGGCAGTTCCATCAACAAACCACGTAATACTTCGGAAATGGATCTCTATGATTTACTTTTCTGGCAAATTCTTTTACACGTTCCTGTTCATGGAAGTTTTCATTGAAATTATCGCGCAATATGAATGTTCCTCTGCGGAGCGTTCTTGTGAATCAAACGGGTACATAAAAGGTAATAAAACTAAATAGGATGTAATGGAATCGGAAAGTGTCCAAATCGAAAAAAGTATTCTTCAGATTCCATCTTTCGAAAAAATGGAATTGAAAAGCATTTAATTCGAAACAAATTAACGTTCGCAATGCTGCTTTCGAAAAACAATTCAGAAAAATTAATAGACACGAACATGAGAGAAGTAAAGATAGATGGAGGAAGAGAGGCACATAAATAGGCAGAGACACGCATGGAGGGGTAGAGAATCTCGTAGAGAGTGAGAGAGGGAGGGAGAGAGAGGAAGACGTCTGTATGTGAACAACTAACAGTTTTGTATGATGCAGCAATAACGCAACGGTGGAATTATTTGAAACATATTATACAACAATATCGCCGTAAGTTTAAAAATATCTTCATTTGTATATCATTTTCGTTAACAATTTTAGTGCTTGGATAAGTATTTAATAACCGACAGTAGGATATGATAGAGAAAATTTAAAAGCTCTTACCTGTAGAAATTGACGAGCTCAGTTATCCAATGTCAGCCTACAAATGATGACTATTATCTTGTAACGTGTGAAGAATCAAGAGGAATGTTTCAGAGCTTCTCTACCGATAAGCATAACTTTTATCCTATTGTGACGAGTATGAATTATCTGAGTCCGAAGAAAGAATTATCTGCATCATTACCTCACAAAATGTGACGTACCGTTACGTTTGCACACATAGTAGCACGGTCACAATCGATGCATGGTAGATTGATTGGTGATTCCGGGAGAATTAAAACTACTGAGGTCATTAGTCCCGTCAGTGTAGTGCATGTTTTTCATTGGAAGGTGGCGGTGACCTTCCCCCACTGAATGGCGAGATCCAGCACCGACCTACCGTCAGCTAGAGGGATTCCCCCTAACGAGGACTCTCCCACCAGAGGGGCAGCGCCCCAGCCGGGAAAAGTTCTAAGCTCCCGCTCGGTCTCCCGCCATGTGTGGTAGTGTAGTGCACGTTTGTGTGTGTGTGTGTGTGTGTGTGTGTAAGGAGAGAGGATAGTACAAGGAAGAGGAAGGAAAGATTGCGCGCGGTCCGTGGACCGTTTGGTAGGGTGCTGCTCCGGCATTCGCCTGGTGTTGATAGGAGAAACCGCGGAAAAATACCGATCAGAGCAGTCGGTCGCTAGAATTCTCCTCCAGACAGCGTCTGAATTCGACCTAACTCACAAGTTTGTGTCGAAAATCCTGCCGCCGTCGGGACTCGACAGGGCCTAGGTCTTCCTGGTCAGAGGCGCTGCAGTCACATCAGCTGATACACTGAGCCACTGCTCTCGGTAGTAGGGTACTAGGGTCAAGTCCCGATTGTGTCCATTGAATGATTGTTTAGTGTTTACAGGCAAGTCAACAATTATAGTTCCTAGTTCGGTAGCTGTAAAAGATGTTACATGCAGAGAGGTGTCAGTATTTATATCCGGCGAAAAAGTGATCTTGAACCGACCTATGGCGGCTGGCGGGGTTTCCTCCTCAAGGTATCTCCCACAGCAGAACACGACCAGCCAGGGACAGCACTAAGCCCCGACTGGTCTCCCGACATGTGGTAATGGAGTGCATGAGAGTGTGAGAAGAACACTAGATCTCGTGGGAATTATAGCCAATTTGCATGGGTACTGCTCCAAGATTCGCCTGTTATTGATCGGAGAAAGGAGGTAAAACTACTGATCAGAATAGCCGATCGATAGAATTTTTCTCCAGGCTGGTGTTAAATTCGACCTAGCTGTGTAGCCAACGTTAAAAATCGTATGCTTGATTGACTGAGAGGTTCTAGAATTCGAGTGCCGACGGTTTTCTGAAACTAACTACACAGCTGAGGCAGTTCAAGCACTGGAGGAGAATTCTAACGGTCGGGTGGTTTGATCCGTAGTTTTTCATGGTTTCCCCAATCTATTACGGGGGAATGCCCCAACAGTAACTTAACAAACGAATCCCACCATACAGAGTTATTTAAGTCATTGCTTCATCTTTCGGCTTCATCGAACGTCTACGGAAGGCACTGATCAGACCAGCCAAATATAAAGTTTGTATCTCCCATGCGAGTAGGTAATTCCATTGCTTAATAATACTATTTCGTTATTGTTCAACAATTTCCCATCACGCTAACTCGCAAGTGCTTGGTTCATTAGTTTCAGTTGCAGCCGTTCTTACGGATAATTTAATAATTATATATTTATTTGCCTCACGTTTAGCAGCCATTTAGATTAATCTCCATTAGTAATTTAACATTTCTTTGCCCCAAGCGTGGGAGCCACCGTAACCTTTAGATTAGTTCTACGACCAATCATTTAATTACTCAGTAAAATAATAATTGCGCTTATACTGGACGTTAACGTAAGCAATTTCCAATTCTATTATTTCTTTTCTTTCTTCTGTAAGTAGTAATTAATCCACCGGGTCCAGAAATTCATATTTGGGTCGGGGATCGCGAAACCGTTCCAAACGGAGTATGGGATGTTCTCATCGATTTTGATAGGGATAAGACTTACATTGGAAGTAACCATCGTCTCATACCCAAATAATAAAGAAAGCAATTTCAAACTTTCAGTATTGCTACCGCAATAATCGGTGCGACGATTTATTTTACTCGACTCGAAAATATTTGTTCGTTTTCATTATCTATTCCCATCGTGACTACCTAAATTACAATACAATGCCCAATAACAAAAAAATCATTGACGAAAATATACACCCTGAAGAATAACAAACCTCAAATATACACAATCACGCACATTTACATCATATTAATTCAACAACGCATTCATACATATGTGACCAGGACCATGTCATTAGGCCGTGTCCCGGATGAGGCAAAGCCTCGCTGGAGGAGATACCTGGTGGGAGAAACAATCGACAAGCCGGCGGGTAGGTCGGCGCCGGATCTCAATTTTCGAAAGAGATCGTTATATTTTTTTTATCATCAAAAATGTGCACTTTCTTTTTTCTCTTGCCCTCTTCCTTTCTTTCTTCATCTCACCCTCTATCTCCATCTCTCCCTCTCTCTCCGTCTCTCCCCCTGTCTCAGTCTGTCTGAGCACCCACGCTGTCTCTGTATCTCTTTCTTTTTATGTCTCTGCCTCTGTCTGTCCCTCTCATTCACATTTAGCTGCAGATTCTTTACGTCTCTGAACAGGAGGGTAATATCGATAAGCCCAGAACAGGCAATAAGGGAATAGAATGTTCAAGATCTCATTATGTAGATTACGATGTGAAGAACGTTTCTTTGAGGCCTTGAGCCTCAAAAACGTAGTTTTTGATGCCATAGAACGCTTCGTTTAGAAGTTATTTAACGAAATAAATTTAAAAAATCCTGGCGAGTATGTTGCGGGTAGCATTTCACATGAAAATTCAGTTTTGTTCTCTACCGCCGTCTAGTGATTTTTTTCGATATTGTATTAGTTTGTGAGTTTTTGAGTTATTGTGCTATTCGAGGTGGAGATGAATCCAACAAATTAGAGATAATTAAAATTGGTCCTGCATTTCTTAAGTTATAAATGCTGTAACGTACCCGACTTCGTTATACATAACTCCGGCAAAATCTCCAAATTCACTGAGCATCAACTGTTACTGCAGCGCCTCTGACCGGGAGGTCCTAGGTTCGAGTCCTGACGGCGCAGGATTTTCGATACTAGCTTTTCAGCTAGGTCGAATTCAGTCGCTGTCTGGAGGAGAATTCTAGCGGCCGGCTGCACTGATCGGTAGTTTTCCGTGGTTTCTCCGATCAACACCAACCGAATGCCGGAGCAGTACCCTACCAAACGGGCCACGGGCCGCGCGCGATCTGTCCTTCCTCTTCCTTGTCATATCCTCTCCCCTTACACACACTCTTACACTAACATGCACTACACTACCGCATATTCCGGGAGACCGGTCGGGAGCTTAGAGCTTGTCCCGGCTGGGGCGGTGCCCCATTGGTGGGAGAGTCCTGGTTAGAGGGAACCCCAATAACCGACGGTAGGTCGGCGCCGGATCTCGCCATCCAGCGGGGGAAATTACCGCCATCTCCCGAAAAAACATGCACTACACTAACGGGACTAATTAGCAAAGCAGTTGACGCACCCGGAAACACGAAAAAGTCAATCAATCAATGATGCAAATTCACTGATGAGTGAAACTAGAAGATTGAGAAGAACCTTTTATTTAATAATTTAAATATTGACTTAATATTTTTGTGCCTACACTGCACTTGATACTACAAATATGTAATAATTTTAAATAACTAATAGCGTGAAAATACGGCGTCTGCTCTTCAATTGTAATTTAATTGGTAATAGTTCGCAGTATTCTTCTTAGTATTTAAGTTACTTGGGTAGTTAAGTTACTTAATGGAAACTCTGCTGTTTTATCTGTGTGGATAGATTTTAAATAGCTGGCTATATCGGCTAACATTTATATTGTGTGTCAATTGTAACGACTGTATTGTTTGCAAATTGGAAGAGTGATTTTGATTAATATGCATGTAATAATTAATAAATAACACGTGCACAAAAAACAACGAATAATCTTCATGAAATTCTGAAACAGTGAAATTCACAAGGCTGCTAAGAGATAGCTCGGGTTTTGTCTAATCAAGGTCACAGAAAAATTTCGTATGGTGCTTCTCGAGATAGTAATAAGAATAAAAACGTAAACACGATTGCGAAGCGAAAAATAATCTCATTGATGCTTTCGTTATCTTATCGCTGCTTGTTTCTTTTTTTGCTCGCCCTCTCGTTTACCTTTCTCTCTCTGTTCCCCAATCTCTGCCTCTGTGTCGGTCTAAAGTAGAGTGAGTAATAATTCTCATAAGCAAAAAGTAGGACATTATTTGATAATTCTGATGGCTCGTAAGATACGTTTTGCTCTGCTCAGCGCAAAACATATCAGCTGCTCTCCTCAACATACGTTTTGTAGCTTTTCATGAAGAACATTATATTAAAACACTACAGTCCAACTTCAAACAGATTACATGTATCTCATAAAAACTAGTAGTGCTTCAGAATGACGGAGACTTTCCAGCACTAGTTAATTTCCTACTCTCATATGTCTGGGGCTTTTCGTCCATAGCCCACCTGCATCCCAGCTGCCATCTATTAGATCCTAAAAATATTTCTGCAAATTAATTTTTTTTTCGGTCTTCTAATAGACTTAAAATACGACTTTAAGAATATCTTAAAACAGTAAATGTAGTTCGATATTCCACTTTTCTTTGAAAATTGTGTCACTATTTTTAAAAAAAGTCGTTTGAGTGTTGAAGTAATTACAATCTATATATTTAAAAAAATAAGGTATTCTGCCATGGCTTCGTTTAGAGCTTCTACTGAACCGATTGTTGTATTTTTTCTTTTAAATGAAAGATTATGATCCCTAGATGTGTCGTATCAGATATCGTGTCAGATATCGTATGTGTTGATTCACCAACATTTACGGTGTAAATTAATTAATTAAATCATTCTTTAATATTACGCTTATCAATAGACAATTGTTTTCTTTCAAAGGGTGGCAGTTTCAAAATCGATATACATGAGTTCACGGTGCTTGATGTTTTGTTTTGACTGTTGAGATTTGTTTTCAATTCGTCAAGGTTTTGTGTCAGTGTTATAATTGCATTGTGGTGTTGACAGTTTGCATGTTTTTTTTGTAGAGAACATTCGCACAGTGTGTTTTGTTCGGTTGTAATACTTTAGTGAAGTTGTTTACAGTTTATGTCGAATTGCGAATCGTGTCCACGCGCCCCAAAAGACGCAAACGTACATTAACTGAACACAGGGAAAGAGAAAGTCAGCGTAGGTGTCGTGATAGTGAGGTCATTTCGTTTTCTATTGGGTCATTGTCTATGAAATGTCAGTTTTGTTCTGCTTTGTAATTTCCATGAGAGAGAAATTCTGCAAACGATTTACTCTGTGTTGCTTAAATGGGAAAATAAGTATACCTTCAAGCAATATGCCAGAAGATAACAGTTTTTATAGGAGATAATAACACATCAAAAAACTTTAGAAATAATATCCTTCAGTGTAATAGTGCTATATCTTTTGTGCCGATATTGCATTGCCATCTGATCATGGGCCATACGTGTTCCAAATTTTGGGAACTCCTCATCACAGAATATCTTCGTTATACCCTCAAGATCCAAACAATGCAATATACTGTGAACATTAGTCTGGGTACAGTATTTTACATTTATCTCAGATCTCACCGTCAAATTTTGATGGGTTCTCACTAGTAATGTATTAAAATGCCAAAATGAATCGGAAAATATATCATTTAAAAAAATACATTCAAGTAATTTTTGAAAAAACAAAATAAACATCAAACTGCCGTTTATGTGATGTTTATTCACTGTCTACCAGTTCAAAACGTTTAAAGAAAAAATTGGAACCATTTTTGAGAAAATGTCGTTCGTGGGTTTCTGAAAATGTACAATTTTATAATCATTTTCATAGAAAAGTTTTGTGCTAACGAGAAACTCCATTAAACATCTTTTGAAACACTTGTAGTCACAAAGGTAATAGTATAGAGTAATCAGCGTTTATATGAGAGAGATTAAAATAATCATTGATATAATTTTTGAAAATTTAAAATAATAATTTAAAATAGCGTTTGTCATATTTTTTTGTGAACTTAGTACTATTCCAACAAGATGTTTAAACAAAAATTTGGAGATGTTTTGAGAAATTCTTGTTTTTAATATTTTTGCAAATTGTCGAAATTTCACTCCAAATGAAAACTATTATTATTTTCAAAAATGTACGTGACCTTAGTTAAGAAATGGACGGACGATACTGACCGGGAGAGGTGGCTCAGATCATCAATTGTTATCACTACCACAGGCCGCGTGCGATCTTCCCTTCCCCATCCTTGTGCTATCCTCACCCATTACATACACTACACTACCACACAAGGCAGGAGACCGGTTGAAAGCTTAGAACTTGACCCGGGTGGGGCGGTGCCCCACTGGTTGGTGGGAGATACCTGGTTGGAGAAGCCGACGGTAGGTCGGCACCGGATCTTGCCATTCAGCGACGGAAAACCACCGCCAACTCCCGCGATAAATATATGCACTATACTGAAGGGACTAATTATGTTAGTATTTGACGCGCCAGAAATCAATGACAATCAATCAACGGACGACACAGACGGGCCTTTAAACACTAAAAGTTTCCCGTTTCCCGTAAGAGTGCACTCACTAAGTCGTCAAGGTCAGGACGATCTACATTTTCCGCAGTTTGCAAAAATCTTTTAGACACTCCGACGTGCCGTTTCATCCGTAACGATGACGTCATTGGCACGTGCGTCTGGTCGAGACGGCCGTCTCGCTATTTCAGTTTTGAGGTTATGTTAAACCTGTGGAGCAAACATTGGTAAGTACAATACAATTATTGGTTTAGCGGTGCATTGTCGTTGGCATTTAAATAATTGAAATAATTCAAGGCTTTGTGATCGCCAACAATATCGCCTCTTGTTGAATTAAACACTAGTGAGAACCCTAGTGAATTAAACAACACTAGTGAAATAAATAAAACACGCATGTGCAGAGCATTTACTACAGTTAACATAAAGTTATTTACGGACTACTTGCTGAAAGAATCATGGGAGGCAGTTTATAACGCTGTTGACACAAATGAAAAATATAATTTATTTTTCTCAAAGCTTTCATTTCTCTTTAACGCATGCTTTCCTATTAAAAAGAGAAAATTAAACATTTCACGAAAAAGTAATACTTGGATCACAAAAGGAATTAGAACATCGTGTAAAAATAAACGTACTCTCTACTTAATTTCTAAACGTCATGACGTATCTCAAGATTTCCTTATCTACTTTAAAAAATACAAAACATTGTTACGAAAAGTCATAAGGCAGGCTAAAATCATGAAAAACGATCAGGATATTTTGAACTCAAATAATAAAACAAAAGCAATGTGGAATATAATAAAAAATACTACCAAATCAACTAGAAAACCCGAGGAGAATGTCGTTTTAAAATATAACGATATGAATGTGAACGATCCGGCAACAGTGGCTAATCTCTTTAACCAATACTTTTCGAGAATTGCTGCCGATCTCACTAAGGGTCTTCAGGAACAAAATTCAAAAACAGACAGTTCACCCAAAATTTTAGACACAATGCTCGTTTCCGAAACTTCTTCCTATGAAATTCTCAAAATAATCGGTAAACTAAAAAATAAATATTCGTCCGGTTTAGATGAATTCCCGGATTCTTTGTTAAAGACTTGTGCGTATGCCATTATACACCCGTTAACTCACATATTTAATGCATCTTTATGCACTGGAACGTTTCCAGATATTTTCAAAACAGCTAAAATTAAGTCGCTTTTCAAAAAAGGCAACAAAATGAAATTCAAAATTATCGGCCCATTTCTCTTCTATCAGTTTTTCAAAAATATTAGAGAGACTTTTTTACGTACGAATGGAAACCTTTCTCACTAAACACGACGCCCTTTCAGATTGCCAACATGGATTTAGAAAATCAAAATCAACGGAAACAGCTATATTTTCTTTTCTTAAAGATGTCGCCTCATCATTGGATCAAAACGAGGCACCTATTGGATTATTTTTAGACTCTCAAAGCTTTGACGTCTTGATCATGACATTTTACTTTCCAAATTACCTTCATATGGAATTCGTGGTATTGCTCTAGATTGGTTATGTTCGTACCTTAAACAACGATCTCAGAGAGTTGAAATACCTTACTGGAATGATGGAACATTACGTACGCACCTTTCCGACTCTTTGCCCATTGCATGTGGAGTTCCTCAAGGATCGATTTTAGGCCTTATTCTGTTCCTACTTTATGTAAACGATATGCCCTCGACTATTCGAAACGGAAGAACGGTTCTCTTTGCGGATGATACGAACATCCTTTGCAATAAAGAAACAGTAAATAGTACAATATCAGATGTTTCAAATTGGTTCCGAAATAACAAATTAATAGTAAACGAAAAGAAAACGGTTTTAATGCAGTTTTCCATTTCAAATAAACAATTCTGGCTCCATTGAAAATGAACGTGTACCATGACTGATGTTAAGGCAACAAAATTTTTGGTCTCTCAATTCAGTCAAACCTTAAATGGAACGTCCATTTAAATGAATTGAACACACAATTAAGTTCATTATGCTACGCGTTCAGAATTCTTTCAAATTCAGTCAGCCTTCATACTGCTCGTTGTGTATACTTCGCGAATGTTCATTCCCGCCTGAGATATGGCATAATATTCTGGGGAAATACATCTTATAGCTCACAGACTTTTAGATTACAAAAACGAATTGTACGAATAATAACCAAATCCCCCCCACGTGATTCATGTAAGCCTCTCTTCATTAATCTACGAATTCTGCCATTACCGTGTCTTTTTATTTACGAATCAGGGGTTTTTGTAAAAATGACTTGCTCAAGGGCGGGAATATTTTTTCAGAAAATGCCAAAGTCTATTACTATAACACTCGACGTAGAAATCATATTCATCAGGTGACAGTATCAACAGCTCATTACAAAAAATTCACATACAATACATGTACATTATTTTACAACACTTTGCCAGATGACATTAAACGATTAAATTCAATAGAAAAGTTTAAATCCCAAGTGAAATCGTTTCTGCTGCATAACTGTTTCTATACAATTAGAGACTATACTGAGCATCACAAGAAAAGTAACATTAATTTTAACAATGATACTTAATGCATTATTTAGCATTTGGACTGTATAAATGAGTATAAACAACCTGTAACAACAATTGTACTACAGCTTCCGGGTCAATGACCCCCATCTCGAACAGGTTATTCGTCCAGTTTCCCTGATCCATTGAGCAAATGCTGCGATGGCCCCTTGTTTTGCTTCTGGACATAAATGTAACTTCATTTTCTGTGCACGTCTTCTAGAATTCAGTGGGAAATACAATTATTCAAATGATCGTTTCCATGTTGTCACGGCAGGAAGTAATAAGAGCCAAAATTTATTGCTTATTTATCCTTGAAAATAGATTTTATTACATGGGAGTTTTTTTTCTCCGTTTCAAAATTCAAAATTTATTACTTGTTTATCCTTGAAAATAGATTTTATTACATGGGAGATTTTGTTTTTTTCTCCCATTTAAAAATTCAAAATGTAAGTAGTATATGACTTAGTGTAGGGATCACAGAATTTTGAAAATGTGCACACAATTCACTTTTCCCCATAGCACGTCATACGCAGTTTTTAACTGTTTTTTGACGTAAAATAAATAAATAAATAAATAAACCCGGCCAAATTTGACGGTGAGATCTGAGATAAACGTAGAGTACTGTGCACAGACTAATGTTCACAATATGTTACATTGTTTGGATCTTCAGGGTATAACGAAGATATTCTGTGCTGTGGGGTTCCCAAAATTTTGAACAGGTATGGCCCATGACCAGGTGGCAATGCAATATGGCCCACATATTCCAATAATACACAAAATGACACAACACAAAGAGCACTATTATACTGACGGATATTATTTCTAAATTTTTCTGTGTGTAATCATCTATATACAAATTTGATTACTTCTGGCATATTGCTCGAAGGTAAACTTATTTTTCCATTTAAGCAACACAGAGTAAACTCGTTTGCAGAATTTCTCTCACATAGGAAGTACAAAGCAGAACAAAACTGACATTTCATAGACAATAGAAAACGAAATGACCTCACTATCATCACACCTACACTGACTTTCTCTTTCCCTGCGTTTAGTTAATGTACGTTTGCGTCTTTTGGGGCGCGTGGTCAACGATTCAGAATTTGACATAAACTGTAAACAACTTCACTAAAGTATTACAACCGATCAAAACACACTGTGCGAATGTTTTCTACAAAATACATCACCAAAGCAAATACATTCCAACTGTCAACGCCACAATGCAATTATTACACTGAAACAAAACCTTGACGAATTGTAAACAAATCTCAACAATCAAAACACAACATAAAGCAGTGCCCCATGAAGCAGCGTGGACTCACATCTAGCGTTTCATATAATCGATTTTGAAACAGCCACCCTTTGGAAGAAAACAATTGACTATTGATAAGCGTACTATTAAAGAATGATTTAATTAATTAATTTACACCGTAAATGTTGATGAGTCAACACAAACAATATCTGATAACACATCTAGGGATCACATTCTTTCATTTAAAGGAAAAAACACTACAATCGGTTCAGCAGAAGCTCTAAACGAAGCCATGGCAGAATACCTTATTTTTTTTTAATATATAGATTGTTGATAATGACAACGCCTTCGATTGTTTCAATACAATTATTTTAATTTAATTATCCACATGATATTAAATATAGAATCGTGTTGCCCAACACTCCGAAGTATCGTTTAGTTTAACTGCCTGTATCAAGGGTACCATTTACCAAATTTTAAAATCTAGATACAGCTGAGCAATATCAGTGAAACGGGGCATATTTGTGCAGAAATTACTCCATATTTTTGAATGGTAAATTCGTTTATTAACAATGTAAATAATTGTTTTATTAGTGACAATATTAGTGTCTTGACTGCGCTGTTTATTTCTTAAATTTACATATAAATTAATGCAAGTACGATTCTGTACCTTAGAGATATATAATTGTAAACACTTGCACAATATTTAGCAAATATTTTTTTTATATTTCTTTTCAAAATATCCTATTGAGCTTCAAATTTACTGTGAGACTCCCAAAAGTACTGAAATAATTTGTCATCCCTCACCAGGTCGGGAAACATGTGAATTTCTCCATTTGTCATTCTCGTTCTGTTTATATTCGGAACTCAGAATCTAGTCTTTCTTCGACACTGCTGCTAAAAATGAATGCGAAGCGTTTGCTTCTTTCCTTAACATTACCAAGCCGTCGGGCACATTACAAGCACATTACATGGGAGTTTTTTTGTTTTTTTTCTCCCTTTCAAAATTCAAAATTTATTGCTTATTTATCCTTGAAAATAGATTTTATTACATGGGAGTTTTTGTTTTTTTTTCTCCCTTTCAAAATTCAAAATATATTGCTTATTTATCCTTGAAAATAGATTTTACTACATGGGAGTTTTTTTTTCTCCCTTTCAAAATTCAAAATTTAAGTAGTATATGACTTGTTGTAGGGATCACAGAATTTTGAAAATGTGCACACAATTCACTTTTCCCCATATCACGTCATACGCAGTTTTTAACTGTTTTTTGACGTAAAATAAATAAATAAATAAATAAGCCACTCTCCATCGTGCCTGGTAGAAGTATGGCGGCCTGCTTCTGTGGGGGAGCTCTTCCGCCTGAGTGGTTTTGGTGGTTGGTATTCTTTCTTTTGGTGGCCGGCCTGTGATTGTCTCACATTTGGTCGGCCTTTTGTTGCTTTCGTTGCTTGTCATTTTGTTTTGTCATTTTGCTGCTCCCAAAAAGAAGTGATGTTGTTTCATCTGTCAATTTCCGTCGTGAGACGTTCCCCGGTCTTTTTTATTTTTGAAAGTACATTGTTGATTTCTATTTACATTTTGGTTTTGAACCTTAGACTAATGAATATAATTTATTAACTAATTAACCTAATACAATTGAAATTTAACCTAATATAAAATATAAATACAATGAAAATGTGAGTAGAACAATTTATACCTATTTGTGAATTTATACTATACCTAATTACCTAACACTAATACCTAATACCTATTAATTTAACCAAAATTAAATTTAACCTAATACAAAATACAATACAAATATGAGTAGAGCAATTTATACCTATTTGTGAATTTATACCTATAATTTATACAATATTTGTGAATTTGAACCTAAGACTAATTTCCTTTTTACATATTTACAAATACACAATTATTTACTTTTGTTTACCCTGATACTGATAAATTGAGATGTTTGTTGAGATATAGAGTTGTGGGTGTGTTTGGTGTTTAGTGTTGAGTATGTTGAGTGTGTAGGCATTAGGTGTATGTGTGTTGTGTGCAAGTGAGTGTTTCTACGGTGGTTTTTGAAAGATGATCTGTGGGGAGTTTCTTGAGTTTGTAGCGTGACTTTTTCTTGTTATACTGTGTGAATGGTTCGAAGTGGGGGTAGAGGTGGATGTTGGTGAAGATTTTGTGATTCTCTCCGTGGCAAATGTGTGTATGGTGGAGGTGATCGTGTTTGTGTTTCTGTTTGTTAGTTCTGTGTCTAAAATAGTTCCGGGTTGGGGCTTGAAAGCGGCGCGAATGAGTGTTCCGCGCGCGTGAGATTCTCGCGGCGCAGTTCCGCAGCTGTTGTCCATACTTCACATGCGTAGAGCCCCGCGCTCCGTACACACGCGAGGTATAGGCGAGGTATACGCGAGGTACAAGCCACGGAGCAAGGAGAGAAACGGAGTTTGAAACTGTGCAATACGGCCCGACCTAATGCCATCTGTTCCAGCCCTGTCCGTCCGTGTCATCCTGTCTCGTTCTAGTGCGCGTGGTCCACACAAACACTGCCGTCCGTCCCGATTCGTCCTAAAGAGCTCGCACAAAAACTGTTCGTCTATGCGGCGGTCCGTCCTGCAAAGTGCGGACGATCCATACAAACTGCCATCTGTCCCGTCCCGTACGTCCGCTCCACCCTCGCGCGCGCCACCCGCACTCGTCCCATTCGCCTCGCCCCGTCCGTCCAACCCAGAAATCTCCTCCTCCGAGGCTCCCTGCTCTCTGCTCTCTCTAGCGCCTCCGGCGGCAGACGGAGCAGATTATATCTTTTGTCGATCGGTGGAGAGTGGCACAGTGGGTGTCGTTTTGTTTTTGGGTGTATTTTCCATTGCTCGGACTGAAAATGTCTCACTGCTTTAGAAAACGATATGCATGGGTGTGTCTATACACACACACACACACACACACACACACACACACACACACACACACACACACACACACTCAAAATATCCGTTAAACATGAGACGCAAAAAAATCAAAATTACTAAAAAAATGCTTATATGACAATACGTATATCATTGAATTTCTCTTTTTACGCTCGTCATGATAGACTTAAAAAATATGTATTGTTCGATTTTAAAAAACAAAGTTACCTCAAATATCTTCATAAAATGCAAGTTATAAAATATAAATAAATACACTATCAATTGACCCCATTCCTTCACGCACTTTCGTGAAAACCGCATTGCAATAACTAGAACCGTTCAGAAGTTACAGAAGGTGCTAGAGTTACGTGACTCACCTTGTATTAGAGAGAGAGGAGAGAGAGAGAGAGAGAGAAGAGAGAGAGGAGAGAGAGAAGAGAGAGAGAGGAGAGAGAAGAGAGAGAGAGAAAGAGAGAGAGAGAAAGAGAGAGAGAAAGAGAGAGATTGTGATAGAGATGCGGCGCCAGCCATATCTCTCTCTCTCTCTCTCTCTCTCTCTCTCTCTCTCTCTCTCTCTCTCTCTATATATATATATATATATATATATATATATATATATATATATATATATACGAGGTTTTTATGGCTGGCGCCGCATCTCGCCTCCCGATCTCCATTCCTTTCTATCCAATCTCTCTCCTGTGGTCCTCTGGCAGCCATCGCGTCTTGTACATCTTGGGCCCAGCTTCGTGGTGTTCGACCCCGTTTTCTTCTCCCGGAAGAAACCCATTTCCTTATTAACTTAGGCCATCTAAACTCCTCCATTTTTTTCTAGATGACCATACGAGAGGAGGTGTTTGGTTTCAATTTTGTCGATAATATTTCTTTTAACACCCATAACATCCCTTATTTTCTCATTCCGTACGTGTTCCAGTTTGGAAGCGCCAGTGATTCTGCTCCCAAAACCGATTTCAAGTGCAAGTCTGTCTCACTCCACACTTCTGCACCATAGGTAGTGATACTTTCAACCACTGAGGAGTAAATAATATGCTTTCGAACGGATATTCCGACAGAAAAACAATGAAATATTTTTCTAACATTTATTAGAACATTTAATACTTATACACATACTTTTGTGATTTGAAAATAAAAAAGAAATTTTAATTGTAGCATGGAAGGAAAAATTTATTTTTGCAGATCGCGCCAGATATGCCAAATTTTTAGTTGCAACAGAGTGCTGAAGCACGTTAAGAAATTTAATTGCTGCAACATGACAGTTTATCCTGCTGCAGATTATGAAAAAGTATTCTAAAGGTTACCGAAAAACTGTTACTAAATAAACAAAGAATGGAAATACTGACAGTAAATGAGATTAAAATTTTAAAAAATCAAGCTAATTGCAAATCAGATGGAGTTTTACAAATTTTCAAAGAAAAAATACCGCTCGCTTTTGTACCTTCATCTAAACATACATGTAACCTTTAGCAGCATTCCGATTCAGTTTCGGAAAACGTTTTTGAGTGTCGTTCTCCTAAAATTCTAATAAATGCTTCTTTTGTTTGAAAATTTTCTCTTAAATTAAAGTCACACTGCAAATCAGTTATTTCTAACATAAAATCACAATGAAAAAAGCCTTTATCAAGAGAAAAAGGTGCCACAAATATATTATTTCTAATTGTAAATCCAACTAATCCTTCAATCGGATTCAAATTCCAAACGCAATGCTCTGAATACATCCACAAACTCCAAAAATTGATGTTTCGTGAAATTTTGACACTGAAGTTAATTTTGAGAAGAATGAAAGATTCTTCTTTCCCAAAGGGACAGTTTTAAAATAAATAAAATTAACCCCTTTTATTGTGTACTTTACTGTTAAAACAATACAGGAGCACCAAAATATATTCAAATCGTACTTCTTCCAAACTTCCTTATGTTTTTCTTGAGAGTACTTGTCATATTCTGTAGCATGATTAACAGCATAATGTCGTTGCAAATTAAACTGCATGTGATTAAGCACGTTTTTGCAAACTAAACATTCGGCGTAGATGCCGCCGTCAGCGAAAGGGTACTTTTCTTTCCATGCTCCATTGAAAATTGGCGGTTAGAACACTTTTGTTTGCGAAGTGCTCGCGTCGACTCTCATGACTCCGCGACTGGAGTTATCGGGTTACAGAGGTGACAGAGGTTATCGCAAGCCGCACAACGCTAGGCCTCCGGTGTCGTGCTCTCGGTAGCCAACACGGCTCCGCGCTCCCGAATCGCTGTGCTTGAACAGCTCTGGTCTACCCCGTCCTCAGTGTGCACCAACACAAAAACTGCGTCCGCCTCGTTCCCTCGGCCCAAGCCGTTTCGTCCTCCCCCGTCCGGTGCGCGCACCCACACAAAACTGTCGTCCACCTCGTTCGTCCGTCTCGGTCTAGTGCGCGCCACCCACACAAACACTGCCGTCCGTTTCGTCCACCTCGTCCGTCCGTCTCGGCGTAGTGCGCGCCACCCACACAAACACTGCCGTCCGTTTCGTCCACCTCGTCCGTCCGTCTCGATGTAGTGCGCGCGACCCATACAAACACTGCCGTCCATTTCGTCCACCTCGTCCGTCCGTCTCGATGTAGTGCGCGCCACCCACACAAACACTGCCGTCCGTTTCGTCCACCTCGTCCGTCCGTCTCGATGTAGTGCGCGCGACCCATACAAACACTGCCGTCCATTTCGTCCGTCCTACTCGGTGTAGTGCGCGCGACCCCCAACAAGTGCCGCCGCTCATGCGGGCAGCCAGCCCCTGCGCGCCAGGTCCCTGAGCTTGCGCTGCATGCGGCGGCGGAGCGGCGGCGCGCGGGCAGGCGCAGGAAGGCCGAGCCCCTTGATGAAGAGCGCGTAGGCGCCGTGCGCGTCCATCGCGCGCGCCAGCCGCTCCAGCGAAGGCGCCTGCACGCACGGGCACAGCGCACGCGCTTACCACGGGTTGGCGCAGGGAACACTCGCGCGCTCTCTCTCCTTCTCTCTGTCAGTCAGTCACGCTGTCTCTCTATCAGTCAGTCAGGCTGTCTCTATCAGTCAGGCAGGCTACCTCTATCAGTCAGTTTCTCTATCTGTCATCTTTATCAGTCAGACTGTTTCTCTATCAGTCAGTCAGGCTGCCTCTCTATCAATCAGACTGTTTTTCTATCAGTCAGTCAGGCTGTCTATCAGTCAGACTGTTTCTCTATCAGTCAGTCAGGCTGTCTCTCTATCAGTCAGACTGTTTCTCCTCTCTATCAGTCAGACTGTTTCTCTATCAGTCAGTCAGGCTGTCTATCAGTCAGACTGTTTCTCTATCAGTCAGTCAGGCTGTCTCTCTATCAGTCTCTTTATCAGTAAGTCTCAGTGTCTTTATCTGATTGGTTGTCTCATCCCCTCATCACCCATTACTGAGCATCCAGAAAGAATATATCTGATGTGATTATTCACAAATGTAGAGAATGAGTAGGAGTATTCAGTATATGTTGCAATGGTACTCCTACCTCATGCCCCAAAAGCTCCAACGTAGTCTTCAGCTCGAAGTGGTATTCTCGCAGCAGGAAGGGTTGGTGGTGCACATCCACATCGTCGCTCAAGCTGTTGGAGAAGAAGTGCAGAACATCGATGGCTGGTGACGAAACGTGGGAGAGCTAAACAGACATTTTTACTGTGACTTACTAAGTCGTGAATAAAAACGATTTATTATATGTGTACTTATCCAAAACACACACACACACATACAGATATATGGGGTTGATTTCAGTCGGAACGCGACGAAACGGCGTCCCGGTACTTCGGAGATAATTATTAAATTTATATATATATATATATATATATATATATATATATATATATATATATAGTTAAATAATTAATTAATAATAATTATATATAAGTATACAATTATTTCCATTAAATTAACAATTAATTTGGGGCGCTTTCCGAGACCTAAAATTTTACAAATCAATATATACAGAGCTTGATGTATATATGCGCATACCAATGTATGTAAAGGAGCTGGCGCTTTATAACATTGGCACATTATAAAATGTAGAATCTTACAATACAAGTAAATATTATTCATTCGTAGAAAGCAAAATGCTCCTTTAGGAGTAATAGTGTACACACCTGATGGTCAACTAATTTCAATTCTGCAGGACGTCCATGTTCATAGCGGTACATGATGTTGTTCACCCAGAAATCACCATGGGTGATGACGTTGAAGGCTCCAGGTGTAGGTTTGTTTACTTGGTCAAAAACTACACCTGAAACGGACTACAAAAAGGACACAATATTATCGTCCAAATAATAGCATAGCTAATAATATTATTATACAATATAGCATAACAAGAACTTTCACTTACTACTTGTAACAGTTAAGTGAAGTTATAATAATTACGAATAAATATAAAATGTATACTATTGTTACGTTTCTAGGTGGTGAATTAAAAGTCTGGTATTATTTTAACAAAAACGTTTATTTTGTTTCTTAGCACAATCACTGAAAACACTTGATTATTTATTTACACTACACTTCTCTTGATAATTTATTTATACTGTTCACTTCTTTACACACTCGCACAGTCCTAAGCACTGGCCACAGTTCACTGCACTTATCACAGTTCGATGCACTGGTCACAGTCCACTGCACTAACCACAGTGCGATGCACTGACCACGGTTCACGTCACTGAGCACAATCACTGCACTGCTATTCACCGCGATGCACACACTTCACAGTTCAGCTTCCACTACGGACCCACTAACTAGACCCACTACGGGACTGACTCGCGTCGCCGACCGCCGCGCATTTATACTCGGCGGGTGCAGTCGTGAACTTTCCGGACCCCGCGAATATTCTGGAATAATCTAGTACAGGGACCGCCGGCAGATGACGCAACCTGCGCTCACAGGCAACTCGTGGTGGCGCCGGCAGATAACGCAATCCGCGCAAACAGGTAGTTCGTGGTGGTGCCGGTCGGCAATATTCGTTACACTATTATTCAACTATGCTACGCAAAAATTCATAAAACTGCTAAAAACATAGCACACAATGCACCTCTCTTAAGACATCATGGGTTCACTCCTAAATTTCTTTCGTGTCATGAAAATTGACATTTTGCTGCATGTAATAATTCATATATCTACCCCAAATATATACATTTGAATGATGTTAAACACAATTGTTTCCAATGACCATAATGATCTTAAATTAAAACTCATTAGCAACCACAGTCATAAATACACTTTTCTCTCAGAATGAATAATCTCTACGTACAATGCTGTAGAACAAAATATTTAAAAAAAGGAATTTTAAAGAACACAGTGACCTGATTCGCGAATCTGTCTCAATTGTATTATCGATCAAGGGCGTGTCCTCACTCTGGACCTAGGGCGTTGACAGTGAAGGAAAGTGTTAAACCTACACTACTGTTTTCGCTTACATAGTTAAGAGTAAAATTGAATTATGTAAATAAAATCCTTATTTATTTTAAATTATAATGTTGGAAGAATGAGGTGAAAATTGTCTCAAAATAACAACCATGAGTATGTTGTATTTTCTTTTGCAAAATTGGAATAAGATATTTTAAAGTATTTACAAACACATGTTCGACGCTTTTCCCTTCATTCAGTTCTCGTTTAAACTAAATTCTGAAATACTATCAGGTTAGAACTTGATCGCCCATTACTCATTGACTTGTTTCCTTTCATCATAAGAAAAGGAAGGAAAACAATTATTTCAAACTATTGTTCCTCTTTTTCACTATCCTTATCAAAAATTAACACTAATTTTATGAATATCACTAAAGGCAACGGAGAATATCAAAATATCCCGCACTGCCTGCGTTGCATGGATGCTGTGGTGTCGGTTTATGATGCCGATCGTACGGAAGACAGAATTAATGAAAAAATCTAAATGAATTCCAAGGAAAAAATGATTGTTTTATTTTCTTGGTTGTTGACACACGACTCGCACACCCCAAAAAAGCCACTCTTCTAGATATTGTTATTGCTGAAGAGAAACCTACAATCTCAACCTCTCTTAATTTGAACGACCTCTTATATTTTAATGAAATAAAACTAAGAATATCTTACAAACAGCGAAACTTCATTTAATGTCAATACTTTGGAGGAAATATTGGTATCGTTTTCGAGAAAATTTCATAGTAGCGTTCCAAAAAATTCACATATTTCGTTGATTTTAAACTTGGAACCTTTGCAACTAGGTACATTAAGGTTTAAGGAAACTTAATAAAATATCATTTAAAGAAGTTCGAGTCCTGACGGCGTAAGGATTTTCGACACTAGCTTTTCAGCTAGCTACCACAGTCACTGTCTGGAGGAGAATTCCAGCGGCCGGCTGCTCTGAACGGTAGTTTTCCGTGGTTTCTTCGATCAACACCAGGCGAATGCCGAAGCAGTACCCTAACAAACAGGCCACGGACCGCGCGCGATCTGTCCTTCCTCTTCCTTGTCCTATCCTCTCCCCTTACACACACACACTTACTCTAACATGCACTACACTACCACATATTCTGGGAGACCGGTCGGGAGCGTAGAGCTTGTGCCGGCTGGGGCGGTGCCCCGCTGGTGGGAGAGTCCTGGTTAGGGGGAAACCCCACTAGCCGAGGGTAGGTCGGCGCCGGATCTCGCCATCCAGCGGGGGAATATCACTGCCATCTCCCGAGAAAAAACATACACTACACTAACAGGACTAATGACCAAAGCAGTTGACGCGCCCGGAAACACGAAAAAATCAATCAATCAAAAAATCATTTAAAGAAGTGTGCATCAAATGTATGCAAAAACGCATTAAATCGTCCAATAAATGTTAAAAACATCCAGAGCATGTGGGGGTCTAAGATGATCACTTGATGCCAATGAACATGGGATTGGAGATTTTCCGGGACCAGGCGAATGCCAAAGCAGTACAAAGTGGTATTTCCGCGCGCGATCTTTCCTTCCTCTTCGATCTTCACCCCTTACATACACGCACTACACTACCACACATGTCAGGAACTTAGAGTTGCTGGGGAAGTGCCTCGCTGATGGGAGATACTTTGTTGAGGGAAACCCCGCAAGCCGACAAGTAGGTCGGCGCCAGATCTCGCCAACCATCGGGGACCATCTTACGTGATAAAAAAAGCACATACTACAATTATGGGTCTAACGGCCTTAACAGTTGACATGCACGGAATTACTAATCAATCAAACAATCAACATGGGGTAGGAAATTCAATGTAACGAAATTCCATTGCTATGCAACATATTATGCAATGGGGGTGTGTCAAGAACAAAGTAAACGAAATCTTCGGTCGGAATGTGTTCTGCCGTACACCGTGATATTGTGGGTTGCTTACCACACAGGGGCAAATGTCACATTTGTAACTTTCGTGATATATTTACCGCCGCATGTTCATTTGCATTTGATTGATTATTTAGTAATTCCGGTCACGTCAAAGCAAAGGTTACAGATTCCGTAAGTGTAGTGCATGTTTTTTTCTCGGGAGATGGCGGTGATCTTTCCCCGCTGGATGGTGAGATCCGGCGCAGACCTACCGTCGGATAGCGTGGTTTCCCCCTAACCAGAACTCTCCCACCAGCGGGGCACCGCCCCAGCCGAGAGAAGCTCTAAGCTCCCGACCGGTCTCCCGTCGTGTGCGGCAGTGTGTTAGTGTAAGTAAGGCGTTTAGAGTAAAGGAAAAATCGGAAAAAAGAGGAAAAATCACGCGCGGTCCGTGACCTGTTCGTTAGGGTACTGCTCCGGCAGTCGCCCTGTGTTGGACGGAGAAACCACGGAACACTACTACTGATCAGAGCAGCCGGCCGCTAGAATTCTCTTCCAGACAGCGATTCGTCCTAGCTATCTACCTAGTGTCGAAAATCTTACGTCTTACCTGTCGTCTTACAGGTTTCTCATGTCCTACCTGCTGTGCGCTGTACTAAAATCCTAGGCCTATACTTTGATAACAAATTGAGCTGGAAACATCATATTCAGAAGCTGATTGGCAACTGTAAAAAACGGCTTAACATTCTCAAATATCTTAACCACAACAACTGGGGAGCGAATATAGACATCTTGCTTCTTATTTATAAAACAAATATCAGAAGTAAGATTGACTATGGATCTATCATTTACAACTCAGCCAACCTAAGTGTTCTTAGCAAGTTAGACACCCTACACAATCAAGCGCTCCGCTTAGTACAAGATGCCTCCGTATCACGCCTATTGGTAGCTTACTTACTGAAGCCAAGAAGCCATCTCTACAATTCCGACGTCAATTACTCGGCCTGAAGTATGCAATTAAAGCTGGCTCGTCTATCAATCCAATTATAACCAACAATGTTTCACCATACCTTCGGGATCTGTTCAAGAAAAATAAATCAATCATTCCCTTTTATCTAAAAATCAAGGAACCTCTCGAAATACTTAATATTCAACTCTCTCAGATTGAAAAACACCGCCCATGCAAAATTCAACCTTGGCTGTTACAAGAATTCAAAATTGACCTGTCTTTACTGAAACTTGAGAAAAGTTCATCCTCAGAAGAATACAGGAAATCTGTTCTCAATGATTTTGCTGAGAAATACAAGTCACACACTGTTATCGGTATCAAGCCCATTCTCAAGACAGATGGTCCGGAAGTCAATGTGTATACCGCTGACCGCAACACATTGTATACATTCAAACCCCACGTAAGCCTAACAACTACGGGTTTATATGGAATCATGCAGGCTTTAAAACTGGTCAAAGAACTTACGCACCCCTCTTTCTCAATTGTAACTAACTCATCAAGCACTCTACTCCAGTTAAACCATAGTAAGCGAAAATGCGAAATCTTACAATCAATCACTGAACTCTACCAACAGATATCATTAACGGGTAAAGATATCTCATTTGCCTGGATCCTCACATCGTTGGAAAACAACATTACTCAAGAGTTTAGCACTGCGGCTTCTTTCGTGGTTAACCTCAAACAAGACAATACTGTTCACAACCTAGTTAACACTACAACTGACATAAAATTTATGAACAAAAGAATGTTGACTAACTGGAATCAAGAACGGACCGAATACAAAGCCAGCCACCTCCATAAAACGCAATCAGATTTCTTCTCAGTGTATCTAGATAAACAAATGACTAGGCGAGAACAAGTAGTGCTATCCAGACTTCGCTCCGAACATACTAATATAACACACGCTCACCTGTTTCACAAACTACCCGCGCCCCTCTGTGACTTTTGTGAGGTTGAACTAACGGTATCTCATATTTTGAACGTTTGTCCTAAGATCCAGGAAGAAAGAGATGGCCTATCACCGGAGCAACAATTCTAAGCAGTTGTATATTCCAAGTCCTATCAACAGGAAATCATAAAATTTGGCCAGAACATTAATATATTTAATAAAATATAAGTGACTTCCTGTACATATTGCTTATCATACCAGCCATGATTGGATGTAAAGTTTTGTACTATTAAAATAACCTCCTTTCTATTGTAAACTTTGTACTAATGTAAAATCAAATATGAATATGTAAAATAATGAAAAGTCGCTAAGAACCTTAGGTTGATGCGACTATAATAAACAAAAAATTTCCTATGGAATTTATCAGGAATGTCTTTACTCTCTTTAATATAATAATATTTCTTTCACATAATGCTGTAGATAAAAATAAAGTTAGACTGAGTTGTACCAACCGAAACGTCTCTTGATATTTTTTTAGACCAGTTTGTCTAACAAATACTTCAGCTATAAATCTACAGCATTCTATTCTACAAATCTATTTTGCATTATCAGTGTGTTCATTTGTCAGTTCATTTGAAAGCCGCTCACTTTCAAAGAATGGGGATGTTTTATTTGGAAAGAAAACTGTTCTGAACGAAATGGGACTAGGTAGGTGGAAAATTGTTTTCGTCAAGAAATTCAATAAAATGAAAAGTTCAAAATCTTGAAACCTATAGTCCATCTGAGTTATTACTGAATCAATAATAAAAAAAAATAATTTCGTTCTATATTATTATTCATGTCATGTCTGCTTTGATGCAGATTTCAATAATCTCTTCATATTTAAACGGCATATTGCTACGTATCTATACTATTTCCATTTCTACAGCATATTACTTGTATCATGATTTCACATTGTTGAGCGAAAACTGCATTTCGATTTGTGAACCGTACAGATGTTATGGGACTGGCGCATAGTCAGTGGGACATTTTCTATAACACTAAATCTTTAGTTTCAATATTTGTTTCATAAAGAAAACACGAACAAAATTCAAACAACTACCATCCCACATCAGGTGATGAGGGGAATTTGCCCGGCCGAGACGTGGACATGCATCGCTGTACAAATCCTTGCCTCCCGGGAGCCTAGGTTCTCAGCGGCTCTCTGCCCAGTGAGTGCGAGTGAGAGGGAGATAGCGCGTGCCCTCTTGAGCGGCGGAGCCAGCCAATGTCTATCCACTGGCAGCCTCCTTGTTCGGCTACCGACCCCTATATAGAGCGATTTTCCTGAGGATGAGACAAAGTGACAGCTAGTGCTGGCAACATAGCTGAAGGTTCTGTGGTCGTTGTGCCCTTGAACCCATTAGACTCCCTTCCCACATTCGTTCGTTTGCTGTTGGCTAACTTGTAAATGGCTTCGACACTTCCTTTTGTAGTGTCCTTGTCCGACAAAAATATAGTGCGCTGAGAGAAATAATTGATATTAGGAAGTGCAGTGTTATGTGCTCTTCTGTAAAAATTCTTTCTTTCACTATATATTACATTGAATTTACTTTTTGTGTGATAAATATCATGTTTATTTTAAAACCGAGACTTGAATGTGAGACGCGTACCGGTGCACGTGTTTCCGGCTTAAAATCATGTTCCGGCTCCATCACATGAGCCATTAGCACTTTACGATGGGTTGTGACTGAACAGCTGTCGCGGCGAAAGGATACTTCTCTGAAATAAATGTGATGTTCACTTGTTTTCGCGAACTGTCACTTTGGCTCATCATTAGGAAAATCGTTCTATATCTCTGCGGCCCTCCTAATTCCCTCCCGTGTAAGCGGGGAAAAGGAGTCAAAAACATTTAATTTTCTTCAACGATTCAGTAAACGTCAGTGCCTCCCGGAGGTCTAGACTCTCTGCCTAGCGAGTGCGAGTGAGAGGGAGATAGCACACCCCCTCTTGTGCGCATGCGCGGCAGAGCCAGCCGGTGTCTATCCACTGGTAGGCTCCTCGTTCGGCTACCTTCGACTACCCTTCGAATTCCCTCGCGTGTAAGCGGGGAAAAGGAGTTAGAAACATTTAATTTTCTTCAACGATTCAGTAAAAATATATTCAAAAATGGCTCACTTAACGACAGATTTTATTGAAAAAATAATTTCTAAAGTATTCTAAGGCTCCCAGATTACGCTTGAGTTTCACCACTAGTGATATTTCCTTCCCATGCTCTTTCCATCATAATCTCTCCTAATTCTGCGGCAACGCCATACTGACAATCTATATATTTAAAAAAATATGATATTCTGCCAGGGCTTCGTTTAGAGCTTTTACTGAACCGATTTTAGTAATTTTTCCTTTAAATGAAATAATGTGATCCCTAGATGTGTTATCAGATATTGTTTCTGTTTATTCACCAACATTTACGGTGTAAATTAATTAATGAAATCATTCTCTAATAGAACGCTTATCAAGAGTCAATTGTTTTCTTTCAAAGGTGGCTATTTCAAAATCGATTATATGAAACGCTAGATGTGAGTCCACGCTGCTTCATGGTGGCGCTGCTTGATGTTTTGTTTTGATTGTTGAGATTTGTTTACAATTTGTCAAGGTTTTGTTTCAGTGTAATAATTGCATTGTGGCGTTGATAGTTTGCATGTATTTGCTTTTGTGATGTATTTTGTAGAAAACATTCGGACCCTGGGTTTTGCTCGGTTGTACTGAAGTAGTGAAGTTGTTCACAGGTTATGTCGAATTCCGAGTCGTTGCCCACGCGCCCCAAAAGACGCAAACGTACATTAACTGAACGCAGGTAAAGAGAAAGTCAGCGTAGGTGTCGTGATAGTGAGGTCATTTCGTTTTCTATTGGGTCTTTGTCTATAAAATGTCAGTTTTGTTCCCCTTTGTACTTCCCATGCGAGAGAAATTCTACAAACGAGTTTACTCTGTGATGCTTAAATGGGAAAATAAGTTTGCCTTCGAGCAATATGCCAGAAGTAATCAAATTTGTTTATAGATGATGACACATCAAAAAACTTTAGAAATAATATCCGTCAGTATAATAGTGCTCTTTCGTTTGTGTCATTTGGTGTATTATTGGAATATGTGGGCCATATTGCATTGCCACCTGGTCATGGGCCATACGTGTTCAAAATTTGGGGAACTCCACATCACAATATCTTCGTTATACTTGAACATCTAAACAATGCAACTTATTGTGCACAATATTATACATTTATCTCAGATCTCACTGTCAAATTTTGATGGGTTCTCACCAGTTTATTTCTAAAACATTTAGATGCTGTAATATAAAGTGTATAAAAGTAAGCATGTTCGTCATACAGGTTTACGTACTACGCCTCTGAGACAATAATAAAACCTTTTCACCGTTCCTTTTGTACCTTGAACTTCTCCAGTCGATCCGCAATCTCCTCGAATCCAGGCCACGAGCGACAGGCTATGGCGGTGGCTTGCAGCTCTCCGTTCACGTAGTCCAGCATGCCTTGGTTGTCCGGCTTCAGGGTGTTGTCCAGCTTCTCTATTAGTTCTGGTTGTCGCTGCAAGAGCGCGTGTGAGGCGGCGTGGTAGCGGGCGAGACATCGGAGGGCGAGCAGGCTGTGCCTCAGGCCCAGGCCTCGCTTCCGGTCCGCCATCTTGAATCCGGGAGGTCCTAGGTCCTCCAGCACGATGAACTCCACGGGCGAGGTGCCGTGGTGGTAGCAACGTGGAGCGAACGGTGGGAAACGACCAGGGGCTGCTTCTTCTAACAGAGCCTGCCACACACGAACGATATACGAGGTCAAAAAATCATTATTTATTTTTTCTGTCATTTTATATATATATATATATATATATATATATATATATATATATATATAATAGAACTGAACGCTGAACTCGTGACTCATTGCAAAGTCTTTCACCACTGAGATCCGGGTTCGATTCCCGTCGAATCTCATGTGAAATTTGTTCCAACAAAATGTTTGTGGCTGCTTCACAAGGGCTAGTCCAACCCCTGTGAAGTGTCCTAAACCCTACCCCTATCCTTATTCCTTCCTAATTCTGGCTGATGGGTAGTGACGTGGGAGGCGCGTACGCGGAGATGCTACCTGGCGGTTCTCTTGACAACCGACTGCGACGAGACGCGACAGGCATAATACTAACGGAGAATTACTCCAAAAAAAGCGCTGTTAGTAATGGAGGATTACTCGGAGAAGCGCAAAGCGCTCAACGCCCTCCAAGGAGCTTGGAGACGCGTTGCGTCAAAGTAGAAGGAAAAATCAATCTGCTGTTATGTGTTTCCGCTGCTTCAACCACACCGTCACATCAGATTATCCAATCCCCTTTTATTAACTTCGGCGAACAACTTTAACATCGAGAAGTTGTAATAAGAACAAGAGGAGATGTACCATACATCAAAACTCTTCCTCACAATGTTATGAATAACTAATTTGAATACTGTAATAATTAATAATTCCCTTTTTGAGAAGTTATCGTTTACAATTTTTTTGGAAAAGTGTCACGTTTTACGTCAAATTTTCTCAACAACCACTTTTTTTTTAATTGTACAGGTTAACCTTTGAAGATCTAAAATTGACAGATATATTGTATTCAAAAATAAATGTCTAAAGTTAATATTGGCAGTTTAGGGCAGATTCGAAAAATCTTTAAACATTTGTAATTTCCAAATTCCGAAGTTTTCAAAGAAAATAGGAACAACACCATATTTACTACTCACTTTATTCTATTTAATCAATTAAAAAAACAATTTGCAACCATTTTTTAGAAAAAAACTTGAAAATGTCACAGGGAGTTTCTGTAATGAAAATTAATTGAACTTAATAATCCCTGGAATTGCACAACTATAACTTAGACCTGATGTTTTTAGCAAGAGTGAGTTCAAAAGATTATAATCTGACTGAGTTATGCGTGACACATACATCATTCTATCTACACAGACATCTCGATTGTAGTGCACAAAATTGTATGTATTACCTCACCACTAGAACTAATCTTAAGCATAGTTGTAACAGCACTAACAAATCTTAATACGGACGGGTGTGCGAAGTTCCAGCCCAAAGAAGCTTAAATGCGATTTTTCGGACCGAAAATTAGACACATTATTGTTGGGATGATTCAGACAGTTTTCTTGCCTGTGCTAAAGTACAGAGATGACATGGACAAAATTCAACTCGGGATATATGCGAATATCGTGTCAAAACCAATGCAAGATAAGTCGTAGAAAGAAAAGAAAGTTTCACTTTTACCTCCATTTTAGGGATATAGTTGGTGAACATGTCGATTTCTCGTTGGAAAACACAAGTATCCTTGGCCATTTCGGACATGCCGCCGATTGCTGGACCCTTGATGATGAAAGGACGTTGCCTTCCATCAGATAGTGTAACCTTCACTCGGTAGACTGTGCTGATGTAGTTTTCTCCGGCTGCGACGGCGTGCCTCACGGAAAGCGATGAAACTACAGGGTTCTCCTCTCCGCCGTTCCGCAGCGCTTGTTGAATTAGATGCTTGTCCAACCAAGACGGTGGCGCTACTGCATCTTTGTGGCGATCTTCTAAAGTATCTGGGTTACTCATAGCGGGATGGTCGATTCTTCAACTGCAACAATAATCTTCAGGTTACAAAATCGTTTAACAATAGAAAGGCGGGAAAACGTGCCCCCCTAAAACAGCGACGAGCGGTCACTAGCACTGTTGCATAAAAACAAAAGAATAAATAAATTATGCTATGTCAGTTGATTGTGACAAACAAATCTTTACGGAAATACGGCAACTTGGTGTAATACATTAATTTTGAGATGCAGTTCATCTACCTACAGAATATCCTTTTCGATAAGGATAGTGAATTACAACACCTAATTTACAGGGTGATTAGGTTATTGGCCCACTTTTGGATATTTTTAGACACTCATTAATGTTTTTGTGTTAAGCTAAAACCACTCATCTCTCATACCTCGGCTCCTACTCATGTTCTCCCCACTTACTGCTCACGTTTACTTTTATTGCACCTCTAGAAGACCCTCAAAAATAGAGTCGAAAGTGTTTCATTTTAACTTTTAGATCCACCATTTTACTTTCTCGAATACATACATACTACGTATGTGTGTGTGCGCGCGTGTGCGCGCGTGTGCGTGCGTGTGTGTGCGTGTGTGTGCGTGTGTGTGCGTGTGTGGGCGTGTGCGTGCGTGTCTGTGTGTGCGTGTGTCTGTGTGTGTGTGTATATATATACACATATACGTAGTTTACAGAAAGTTATGTAATGCTGCGCGAAAAAAACGGCCGATTTTCGGCGAAAAAAAATTATTGCCGCGCCGTGATATCGAAAAAGTGGATATATCCAGCTGCTAAATTAAGAGAAAAAAATCCTCTAACACGTGGTATAGCCAGTATATGTATTTTGTGGGACCTTGATGCCGAAAAACCAATTCAAAGCAAAACAAACGTCCGTCCGTCCGTCTGTGAACATTACTAGCGCATAAACCATGCGGAGGATTTTTTTCCAAATTGAAAAAAAAATCCCTAGACGATCTGACACGAGTTGAATCATTTATTCTTTTGTCAGTAATCGTTAGTCGTGTCCACGTCAGTAATGTTTACATTAGAAGCGATTTCTTTATATTAATTTATTTATGAATACATGTGTTTTATATATCATATAAATTTTCTTAAAAACTCAACACTTTTCTGTTCAAATGAGCTCAAAATTCCGCATTTTCAGAAACGCTCAAATGCCATTTTGTCAAAAATGACTCGAACTTTGACATAAAGTTCATTTTGGTGTATTCCTTTATTTTTGAAAATTACACAAATGTAGTTCTTTTAAATATCTCTCACGCTGGTAATATGCACATTTCTATCGACTTGTATACATTATTGCATTTTTGAGAGGAAATGCTTCAAATGACTTAAAATGAAGTATTTCAAAAACTCAATAGATTCCTGTGAAAAAGAGCTTCAAATTTCGCATTTACTGTAATTCTTAATCACCATTTTCTTAAAAACAGTTGTAATTTTTCGATGAAAATTGCTATTTAGGGCGAGGTTTTACCCTTATTCTTGAAGTAATATTTCGGTTATGCTATTAGGAATCCGAAAAGTTCAAAACAATATCAAAATATCAAAAAATATACTTTGGATGACGAGATGGCAGCTATGAAGAAGATGAGGGCAAGACCTTAAAGCCTATCCACACCAAGAAAATTAGAAAACTTTACTACGCGAAAGACCGTGCCATTCCGTAGCACCATTAGTTTATACCTGCCCTACACCTCTAATACAACATATAGATTTCTTACTCGTTGCAATTTATCTCTGAATTTTAGACCATTAATGAAAGGCGCATATGTGAAAGGGTATAAGTGCCACAAAATGACATTTTAAATGACATTTTACCACTTAAATAGAAAAGGATGTACGTGTATCTGCCCAAGCAATAGTAAGAAATTTAACCATGTAACAAGTACTGCATTCGTATGTCCTCTGTATGTACGTGAATAATCTGCCAGTGCTTTTAAAACCTGAATGTCAGTGAGTGAATAAAGTGAAACGTTTTTCCCATTTTACACCAAAATTCACGTATGGTACGTACACCCCTTACACATGCCCGCCCTTCCAATGTCATGCACTCATGTAATTTCATCGTATGCGTACTTCGAATATACGGAGTAACATATGTTGTACAGAGAAAGTTATGTAATGCTGCGGAAAATCGATTTCGAGATTTCAACGGAAATACACGTTTTGGGGTTCCCTGATACCGAAAAAGATTTTTTTAACGTCCGTCCGTCTATTCGTCCGTCCTTCTTCCATTCGTCCGTCTCTGTGAACAACACTAGCGTCTACACAATTCGTAGTTTTTTTTATAAAATGGATATTCCCCAGTCAATCTGGCTCGACAACAAAGCTCTGAGATTTTCATAAACATTATTTAAATTTTGAGGGTTCTTTATACAAAGTCCCTTGAACATTTTCAAAAAAATATTCTAAAATTGGCTCAAAAGTTTTTCTTTACATTTCTTGGAACAATAGAGTGCAAGAAAGGTTGAATAGATTGGATTGGTTTTCTCGTATCACAGTCAATACAGGTTTGACATGCATTGTGGAAAGAAAACGACCCCTCTACTTTGGTTCATTGTTTGTGTGTGTGTGTGTGTGTGTGTGTGTTTGTTTGTTTGTTTGTTTCCATGTATGTTTATTTATTTAGTCAAAAACTGTATGTGACGTATAGGGGAGAAAATCATCTGCGCACGCTTCCTTGAATTTCAGAATCCCTTCCCAACAAATTAACTATTAATCGTTAAAAGATGAAATAATAATAATAATAATAATAATAATAATAATAATAATAATAATTAAAAAAGCCAGGGATTAACATTTCAAAAACTAGATATTTTCGTTGCCAGATTATAGTAAACTTATTTTTAACGGTAAAGGAACAAACAGATTTGATTTTTCTGTATTGTCAACAAAATAGAAACACCCTAAGCTCTACTACCACTACAAGCAAAAGGAAAGTTCAACAAAACGTGCGCATAGTGAAGCTACATTTACGTCCAGAAGCAAATCAAGGGGCCATCTCAGCATTTGCTCAATGGATCAGGGAAACTGGACAAAAACCCGATCGAGATGGGGGTGTTTGTCCATTCGTTTATGTTTATGTTTATGTTTATGTCCATTCGTTTATTTTTGTTTTTATGTTTGTTTGATTTTAGTTTGTTTTATGTTTGTTTATTTATTAGGCAACTAAGATCCTATTATGTGCGAGGGCCTCCTGCTCTTTAGCAGAGAATTCTGAATGGGGTGATCGGGTGATGATAAGGGGTGGGAGGTGGGGTGGTGGTAGTTGATCGTGGCCTTTTGGAACCATCCATCCCAGCATTTGCCTTTCGACGGAGGGAAACCACGAAACCACCTAGCTCAGGAGGGTCGGCCCGGGGATCGAACGCGGACCCGCCGACTGCGAAGTCATCGCGCTACGCACTGAACCGCTTCGCTCGGTTTGGTACGTCAACTAGAGTCAAATTATTTTGGAACCCACAAGTAGTATGTTCTAATTCTGGTGATTTGTTAGATAGAAAATCTGGAGGTATTTTTGTCACCGACCTTACTGTTGTCAAACAAATGTATTTAAGCCATTTTAACAAAGAATAGATTGTATAGTAATTGACTGTTGTGACGTTTCTGCTGGTCTATTGTAAATGTGAATGTAATCTCGATCAGGTTTATCGTCCAGTTTCCCTGATCCATTGAGCAAATGCTGAGATGGCCCCTTGTTTTACTTCTGGACATAAATGTAACTTCATTTTCTGTGCACGTCTTATAGAAATCAGTGGGAAATACAATAATTCAAATTATCGTTTCCATGTTGTCGCGGCAGGAAGTATTATTCCGAAGGACAACATGATAGCAAAAATTTATTGCTTCGCTATCCTTAAAAATAGATTTTATAACATGGGAGGGTGTTTTTTTTTGTTTTTGTTTTTGTTTTTTTTTTTTTCAAAATTTGAGTAGAATATGACTTAGTGTAGGGATCACAGAATTTTGAAAATGTGCACACAATTCACTTTTCCCCATAGCACGTCATACGCAGTTTTAACTGTTTTTGACGTAAAATAAATATATAAATCTCCCAACATCATCGGCAGCAGTTGGTGAGAGATCCTATCTGCCTGCTTTCCGCAGAAGCGTCACGCATGGGTTTCAGGGCCACGCTGACTCACTGGAGTGGCCTCGCGTGGCATGCAGCGCAATGACAGCATACACTGTCAGAAATTACATTAAATTTAATATTTATTTAATGTACGGCGGTACATTAATTTTAATGTAAATTAAACGGAGATTAATGTACATATACATTAAATTTAATGTAAATTAAACGGAGATTAATGTACACATACATTAAATTTAATGTTTAAATTAAAATGTAGATTTAATGGACGACTGTTAACTCACTTGTCTACATTAAAGTTAATTGTACACGTACATTAAATTTACTGTACGTGTACCTTAGATTTAATGTGCTTACATGATAATTACATTCATGTACTTTACATTAAAAGTAATGCAGACATTTCTGAGAGTGTGGGCTGCGGCAAAATGCGCCAGGAAACTGCTATCGATATGTTGACAGAGACCGCACATCCAACGTCATTCGATGCCTGACACTGCCGTTGAAATACTTTCCGTGGTAAGCTCCAAGACTTTCGGTTGAAATACTAGTCGCGCGAATTTCTTGATGTCTGAGCTCTCTAGAGCGGACTGGTAGCGGACTGGCTGTAGTACGGACTGGTCAAAACTTGGTCTCACAAGAAACGCCACGGCAAGATTATCAGGACTGCCTTCCGATGCTTCCAAATAAAATCAATTGTCGGGTTTTCGCTGTTCCTTTTCCTGTGCTATATGTTTTATTTGCTTTTTTAGACCTCATCAAAGAAACTAGAAGAATACTAGAAAAAAACGGGATAATGGAAATCGTAGTAAAAAACATCGCAATAAATACAACTGAGAATCCAAGGCATGATTCCAATTATTCAGGAGAAGATGACAATTGAGTACATACACTAATAACAAATCTTATTAATAAGCAATATTATCATTCACCCATTATTTTCACTTTTAGTTGCTATTAAATATTATTCGTTCTAATTTATACTCTATAATG